>CM038553.1:13737726-14268438 GCA_021527575.1 Ensete glaucum
AAAACACTAAATATAAAATTAGGAGATAAAACTTAATATAATAAAATAACTTCTTAAATTCAATAAGAATTAAAAATTATACTTTCAATACATGTCAAATCTGAACAAACTTAACATTTCATCATAACACATTGCATATAAAAGAATGTCTAAAAATATTTTAATATAACATGAAAATTTTATTCTAGATAAGTCCAAATCTAAACAAACTTAATCTTTCATCCTAATACATTGCACATAAAAAAATATCCAAAAATATTTTAATCTAATATGAAAGTTTATTCTATATAAAATTAAAAGATAAACTATAGTATCAGAAATATCATGCTGAACTATATAAAACCTGTGAAATTTTAGCATGTTTAACTTCAAAAATAAAAATCTTAAGAAGATGATCGAGAAATATCTCAAAACTAGAAATGTCATATTTTAATTCAACAATAAAAATTTTGAGGATTGATAAATATTTTTGAATACAAAATTTCAATATTTAACGAAAACAAAAGAAGAGTTTTATTTTTCTAAAAAAGATAAGGAAACTCCTCATTCCTCCTATTGTTGAGCTCGGCTAGGTGAGGAATGAATGAGAGGAATCACTCCCCTTAAATAAGAGAAGGTGAGCATTTCATTAAAGTAAACTTTTATTTAAATTTTCATAATTATTTTAATATTAATTTTGATTTAATAGGTTAACAAATATAGCCTACTCCTATTTGAAATGGTTAATATTTATTTCCTAATTTATAATGGCAAATAAGGAAATATGAAGTAATATTTCCTAAATCATAACGTTAAATAAGGAAGTGCATAATTAATGCTTAATCAAATATTTGATTGATTATATTTCTACCCTCCTATGAAATATGGTCCCCAAATTTAGCTTACCTTAAAAGAATAGATGGGGATACTGCTCTTGTATATTTTCTGCTCTTTCCCAAGTTGCCTCTTCATCTGAATGGTGCTGCTAACGAATCTTTACTAGGGGTATAACTTTATTCCTTAAAACGTGTTCTTTTCTTTCTAAGATCTAGGTTGGTTGTTCTATAAAATCAGCATCAGCTTTGAGTTGTAGAGGTTGGTAAGATATAATATGTGATAGATCCCTAATATATTTTCGGAGCATAAAGACGTAGAATACATCGTGAATACTAATCAAAATTGGGGGCAATGCTAATCTGTATGTTATAGGCCCGACCGTTTGTAATATCTCAAATGGGCTAATAAATCTAGGGGCTAATTTTCCCCTCTGACCAAATCTCATGACTCCCTTGGTTGGTAACACTTTTAAGAAGACATGCTCACAAACTGTGAACTCTAGATCTCTTTGCCTTTGATCTGCATAACTTTTCTAATGATTTTGAGCTGTTAATAATCTCTGACATATAATTTGGATATTATCAACATATCTTTTAATTAATTGAGGTCCTAAAAGCTTTCGTTCTCCAACCTCATCCCAATACATAGGTGATATGCAATTTCTTCCATAAAGAGCTTCAAATGGGGGCATCTGTATACTAGAGTGATAACTATTATTATTAAAAAAAACTCAATTAAGTGTAAATGCATATCCTAACTTTCACAAAAGTCTAAAGCATAGGACGGTTAAAAGATCTTTAAGGGTTTGTATTGTTCTCTCAGATTGACTATTAGTTTGGGGGTGAAAAAATATACTAAACTTTAATTATATGCCCAAAGATTTTTCTAGACTTCTCTAAAACTTAGAGATAAACCTTGGATCCCTATCTGAGATAATGATAATTGACACCCCATGATATCGAATAATCTCCTTAATATATAAGAATGTTAATTTGTCCAATGAATACTTATTGTTAATCAGGAGGAAGTGAGCAGATTTAGTAAGTCTATCTACTGCTAGTTACAGGTGCCCTGCAAGCCAATCACGCGAGTGATGGCACGTGTAACACACTGCGTAATCTTTTTGCTTATGATTAATATTGGCATATTCTCACATTATATTATATGTAACATATATATTGTGATGTCTTTGATTCTGTGCAATGGGAATCAGATCGTGATGAGATCACGATAATGAGATTGATTCATCTTTAAACACAGATCATAAATAATCCCGGTTATAGGTTACTCGAGAGGGACATCGAGATAACCGGACAGATCGATGTACTATATACCTGTCCATATGATGGAGACGGTTGGTTTCATAGCCACTTGTGTGGAGACACTAAGGATAAGTACAAGTGCTCATTGGAGAATGAGTTTACTGATTGATCCGCTTATGGAATACTGTATGGTTAATGATACCTAGTGTTAGACAACGATTCCATAGTCCCAGTTGTGTATCTGGTCTTTGGACTTGAGACACAAAGGATGCTTTGTATGAGTACTCCTTTCTTTGACGTCAGACTTACAAGTTTTAAAAGCTCCAGATCTGGTACAACTGATTATTGGGATTGGTAGCTAACCTTACAAAGGCAATTAAGTGTCAATAGAGGATCATCCACTCTCGGTATCACGAGAGAAATATTCCATATGTGCTTGCTTAGACAAATCACTCGCTAGGATTATTTGGATTGAGAGAGAATGAGTTCTCCGGTAGAATCTGATTAGAGCAAGACAAATTGATTCCGTCTGTGACCTGACAATATCATATCCAATATACAGTCTCTATAATATTAGTTGGATGAGTGATTATAGATACATGGTAATTGTGAACAGACAAGTCCGATAGATTCGATCCACCTGTACCGTCTGGGAACTAAAGCATAGTGGCATAGTACGTCTATAGTCGATAAGTCGAGTGAATTATTATAAAGATAATAATTCAATACATCAGAAGGAGTTCTGATGGGAGTAACTCACGACTAGCTCGGTATCGGTCCTAGAGGGTCACACACATATGGTGGGTGCTTCAACGAATAGAGGATTAGATGAATATCCAATTAGCCCTCATTCTCATTAGATGAGACCCTATGATGATGAGCTCCTTGATTAAGGCCCAATTAGAGGCCTAAGGAGATTATTGGATAGAGATCCAATAATGCAAGGTTAGTGGGTAAATGGATAGAGATCTAATACCCACTAAGGTAGGAGCCCTAGGGTTTTTTTTGTAACTCTCTATAAATAAGATGGGAGACTCTTGGTTGATAGCTGCAACTTTAGCCACCACCTCCTATTCTCCTCCCTCTCTCTAAGCAAGAGTTGCAAGATCAGATTAGAAGAGTTTCGCTGCAGAGATCCATCGTATGGATATCGCTAAAGAGGACGATGCTTGACCTCCTTAATCTTCTCCATCCGGATCTAGAATACAAGGATATACGATCTCCCTAGGTAAAATTAATCTCTCATACATCATGATTTTATCAATTTTTGTGTTTTTCTCGTGACCCTAATCTTTTGTACGACGATTTGAGCTACGTGAGAAATCGATTTTTGTTTTGATTTTCGCTGTGCATGTGATGCACCCGCTGTAGGTTTCCCAACAGTGGTATCAAAGCCAAGGTTTTCGTGCGAAAGATTGGTTTTAAACTACGTGTGATAAGATTTAATCGCATAGAATTGTTCAATGTATTTCGCAACGAAGGAATCAAGGAGAAGGGGATGGCCATGGCTAGCTGCAAGGGGCAGCCAATTACGGTCAAGACCCCTTATAAGGGCGATCGGCCACTGGAGCAGAACCCGCGGCATGACCGTGTGACCCGCCGCAAGGCTACCACCTGGCGGGCTGTGCCGATCGCACGCAGGCAACCGCCGCTAGGCCGGGCGACTCGTTGGCCGCAAGGCGCACAGTTAGGATTATCGCTGCAAGGCTCGTAGGAGCGAGCAAGCGCGCCACTCGGCGACGCCGACCGCGGTCGCCGGCAGCGGCGCCCGCCAATAGCGTCGTGCGCAACCGCAGGTAGCGAAGGCGCAGATGGGGGTAAGGAGAGGGTAGGGCATCCTTTTGAGAAAAGAATGATCCTGCCCCTCTGATTTTCAAAAATTTCGAGGACTGTCCTTATGTGCAAAATTCTTAAAATGCCCTCAATAATTTTAAAATTTTCGAGGACTGTCCTTATGTGCAAAATTCTTAAAATGCCCTCAATAATTTTAAAATTTTCGAGGACTGTCCTCTCATCCAAAATTATGAAAATACCCTTGATAATTCTGAAAATTTTGAGCATATTCTTATTTTCAAAAAAATAATTAATTAAATAATTTAATTAATTATTATATATATCTAGTAATCATATATATGATGTGATGTATATATGATGTATGATGTGGATGGATGATCATGGGCTGTGTGTTGTAATGTGTGTATTTATGATTATTATTATTGGGCTTACGTGTCTTTGTTTTTCTCATTTTTTGTCGGGCTTGGTGACTGTGATTATTTGTAATTATATGGAGAGGCGCAGCGGGAGCGTAGAGGTTACAACGGGACCCACGATGCCGTGGTGAGAGATTATGATGTATGGTGATGCGACGATCCGATGGAACCGATGATAACGAGATCAATAATCACAGGGCATGGAGATGTGGTAATGTACACGTAGATCCTATTATGAGTAATTAGGCCAATTGACTCGGGCTTAATCATATTAGGTGATGGCTCATGATCATCTGGTGTGGCTTGTATGTATGATGTGTTATACACCTACTAGATATATGTATATATATTTGCATGCAATGTAGATATATATTAAATATGTATATGTGTGACACGACATGTTAGGAGACCGATAAAAAATAAAAACCTCTCTTAAGATAATATTAAGTCGGTAAGCGTGAGGTAATAAGATTGACCCATGTGGCCTTTCATCGTTTTAGGAATAAATTGAATCATGACATAGGTTGAGTTGGTCGAGTCCCTCGAGGCTCACCTATCTACGTGATCGAGTTCTTGCCTACGACATAGAGATGTCACCAGTGACCTGAGGATATAGTATGCTTGGTCGAATCTCTCGTGGACATATCATTGAATTAGACTCATCTTGTAACGATAGTGATGACTTAACTGAACATTATGGTTGGTCGAGTCTCTCGAGACCATAATGATTCGGAGGCCGAATGTGACGGGAATCACGAGTTGTGATTGGCAAGAGTTGCCTATCTTTTGGGCTTAGTGCAATTGGTCGAGTCCCTCGAGGTTGCACTAAGACGCCAATTGGATCTCGATCCCCACTAGGAGTCTGCTGGAGACTTCCGTCTCACGTGTCGAGGGTGTCGCGTGATTCACTAAAAAAATAGTGGGAGCACATTAAGATAGAAATCCATATCTTAATTAGTATTTTTTATAAAATCTGCATGTTATTTATTTTTGCTATATCTTATTTGTCGCTTGCAAAACCCCTATGTGGCATACTTGATGCCAACCGCTTCATTGGTCCAAAGGCTCCATAATTTGATAATTCTTCTCATGAAGGAGAAAATCCTAAATGTTCTTAACATGATTATGCCCACACCAGAGGAAAGGACAAGCGAGAATGAAATCACTCGCTTTATGAAGTATATAAATAGTCCAAGAGGATAACCTATGTATGATCTTATACTTCAGTCCCTATCGAATTCCTTTTCATAGTTCATTATTAACTTTAAGATGAATAGGCTTGAGGTGACTCTATCTGAGCTCCTCAATATGTTGAGAGAAGTTGAGAGCACCATCAAGAAAGAGAAGCTAGTTCTCTATATTGCTGAGACCAATAAGAAAATGAAAGCTAGTAAGACCCTTAAGAAGGGCAAGGGCAAAGAAAGACCGGGTAAGACAAAGGTTACCTAGAAAGACACGGCAAAAGACAAAGGACAATGCTTCCACTACGTCCAAGATGGGCATTGGAAGAGGAACTATGAGGACTATCTTGTAGATAAGGCAAAACAGAAGCTTAGAGAAGCTTCAAGTATATTCATGATCAGTCTTCACTTGTCAGATTTTCATGATAACACATAGGTATTGGATATTGGGAGTGCTTATTATATCTGCAATTCGTTATAACTTCTGGCAAGACTTAGGAGATTGGCCAAAGGCAAGATGGACCTCAAGATGGGCAATGGAGCAAGAGTTATTGCAATTACTGTTATAGAGGTCACCATATATCTGCCTAGTAGAGCTATTATTGCATTAGATGCATATTATTTTATCCATTCAAAAATATTATTTCCATTTATTGTTTTATAATTAGTAGATATAAATTAGTTTTTGAGAATAATAGTTGTTCAATAATTATGGATGATGAGATCATCACTAGAGGGACCCTTATAAATGGCTTATATGTGTTAGACACTTCTTCACATATCATGAATATAAATATATCTAAGAGGAAAAGAGATGAGGTGAATAATGCATACCTATGACATTGTAGGCTAGGTCATATACATGAGGGAAGGATTCAAAAGTTACTGAAAGATGGATACTTAGATCTATTTGACTATGAGACATATGTAACTTATGAACCTTGCCTTTGTGAGAAGATGACCAACTCTCCTTTTAGTGGAACTGGAGAGAGAGCCACCGAGTTATTGGAGCTCATACATAGTAATGTATGTGGTCCCATGTTGACTCAAGCTATAGGTGGTTACTCATACTTCGTTACATTCACTGATGATTTCTCTAGGTATGGACACGTGTACTTAATAAAGTACAAATATAAGGCATTCGAGAAATTCATGAAATATAAGAATAAGGTAGAGAACCAAATTGAAAAGAGTATTAAGACTTCAATCAGATCGAGGAGGAGAGTACTTGAGTACGAAGTTCACCTATTTCCTCAGGGATAATGAGATTCTATTTAAGCGGACACCTCCTTATACTCCTCAGCTCAATGGTGTATCAGAAAGGAGAAATCACATGCTGTTAGGTATGGTACGATCCATGATGAGTTTCGCTGACCTACCCATCTCATTCTGGGGGTATGCCCTAGAGACTACAGCTTACCTTATGAACAGAGTTCCATCAAAGTCAGTAGTGTCTATACGATATGAGATATGGAAAGGAAAAAAGCCCGATCTTAAAATTATTAAGATTTGGGGCTGTCCTACCTACGTTAGAAGACACAACCCCGATAAGTTAGAATCAAGGATAGAATAGTATACATTCGTGGGATACCCAAAGAAAATTTATGGGTATTATTTCTATCATCCCGAGGATCGAAAGATTTTTGTTGCCAAGAGAGCTGTGTTCCTTGAGAAAGAATATATTCTTGGTGGAAACAATGGGAGTGAGATAAAATTAAGCGAGGTTAGAGAATCTAGCTTAAGTACCATTCTAAAGCCCGAGTCTGTTCAGGTACCTAACACACAAATTCCAAATTTACATAGGTTTAGTAGAGTATCTCACCCTCCTGAAAGATATATAGGACATATCAGTGCTGTTCAGGTACCTAACACACAAATTCCAAATTTACATAGGTTTAGTAGAGTATCTCACCCTCCTGAAAGATATATAGGACATATCAGTGGAGATGACTCTCAGGATATTGATCCTCAGACCTACGAGGAGGCTATTATGAGTATAGACTCCGGGAAGTGGTAAGAAGCCATAAATTCTGAGATGGATTCCATGTACTCTAACAAGGTTTGGAACCTTGTAGATGCACCTGAGGGTATTGTACCCATCGGCTGCAAATGGATCTTCAAGAAGAAGATCGGAGTGGATGGAAAGGTAGAGACCTATAAAGCAAAGCTGGTAGCTAAAGGATATCATCAAAGACAAGGAGTTGACTATGACGAAACCTTTTCACCTGTAGCCATGCTTAAGTCCATTAGAATTATTTTGGTCATTGCAGAACACTATGACTATGAGATCTAGCAGATAGATATCAAAACAGTATTCCTCAATGACAACCAGAGGGCTTCGTATCCAAAGAAAGTCCAGATAAAGTATGCAGGTTGCTTAGATCCATTTATGGATTGAAGCAAGCTTCCCAAAGTTGGAACACAAGATTTGATGAGGTGATCAGACCTTATAACTTCATTAAGAACGAAGATGAGCCTTGTGTGTACAGGAAGGTAAGTGGAAGCGCTATCGCTTTCTTAGTGTTATATATAGATGACATCTTAATTATTGGAAATGATGTAGGAGTGCTCTCCACAGGCTTAGCTATCTAGAAACTTCTCCATAAAAGACTTAGGGGAAGCATCATATATTTTGGGGATCCAGATCTATAGAGATAGATCTAAAAGGATACTTGGCTTGTCCCAGTCTAAGTACATAGATTCCATTGTCAAAAGGTTTGGTATGAAAAATTTCAAGAGAGGTCTCATACGAATGAGATATGAATATCACTTTCTAGGAGTATGTCCCCAAAAACTCATAAAGCAAGGGCAAACATGGATAAGATACCTTATGCCTCAACGATAGGATCTATCATATATGCGATGCTATGTACCAGGCCTGATATAACATATGCTCTGAGTGTCACGAGCAGGTATTAGGCAGATCCAGATTTAGAACACTAGAAGGTAATAAAATATATCCTTAAGTACTTGAGTAGGACTAAGGATCTTTTACTGGTATATGGAGGAAGTAGCCTCAAGGTTGAGGGCCACACGGACTTAATTTTTCATTCATACATTGATGATAACAAGTCAAATCCAGGGTATGTTCTCACCCTGAATAGAGGAGCAGTAAGCTGGAAGAGTTTCAAGCAAGATACTATTGCTGACTTGGCCATAGAGGCGGAAAACATTGCTACGACAGAAGCAGCAAAGAAAGGGGTGTGGATGAAGAAGTTCATCAAGGATTTGAGAGTCATAGCAAGCAGCGTGGAGCTGACTCCCATATATTATGACAACGATAGGGTAATAACTATAGCAAGGGAACCTAGGTCTCATCAGAATTGTTCTAAAGAGGTTCAATATGATTAGAGCGATCGTAACCTGTAAAGATATAGCAATGAGAAGAGTTCCATCCGAAGATAACATTGCAAATCCTCTGACAAAGCCGTTGGCTCAGATTGTATTTGAGCGTCACAAGGGTCTGATGGGGATCAGACACATAGGTGATTGACTTTAGGTTAAGTGGGAGATTGCTAGTTATAGGTGCCCTGCAAGCCAATCATGTGAGTGATGACACGTGTGATACACTACGTAATCTTTTTGCTTATGATTAATATTGACATATTCTCACATTATATTATATATAGCATATATATTGTGATGTCCTTGGTTCTGTACAATGGAAATTGGATCATGATGAGATCACGATAATGAGATCGATTCATCTTTAAATACATATCATAAATAATCCTGGTCATAGGTTAGTCGAGAGGGACATCGAGATAATCGGACAGATCAGTGTACTATATATTCGTCCATATGATGGAGACGGCTGGTCTCATAGCCACTTGTATGGAGACACTAAGGATATAGTACAGGTGCTCATTGGAGAATGAGTTCACTGATTGATCCGCTTATGGAGTGTTGTATGGTTAATGATACCTAATGTCAAATAGTGATTCCATAGTCCCAATTATGTATCTGGTCCTTGGACTTGAGACACCAAGGATGTCTTGTATGAGTATTCCTTTCTTTGACGCCAGACTTACAGGTTTGGAAAGCTCCAGATCTGGTACAGTTGGTAATCGAGATTAATAGCCAACCTTATGAAGGCAATTGAGTGTCAATAGAGAATCATCCACTCTTTGTATCACGAGAGAAATATCTCATATGTGTTTACTTAGACAAATCCCTCATTAGGATTATTTGGTTTGAGGGAGAAGGAGTTCTCCGGTAGAATCTGATTAGAACAAGACAAACTGATTCCGTATATGACCTGACAGTACCATATCCAATATACGGTCTCTGGGATATTAGTTGGATAAGGGATTATAGATACATGGTAACTATGGACAGACATGTCTGATGGATTCGATCCCCCAGTACCGTTTGAGGACTATGGCGTAGTGGCCTAGTACATCCATAGCCGATAAGTCGAGTGAATTATTATGGAGATAATAATTTACTATATCAGAAGGAGTTCTGATGGGAGTAACTCACGGCTAGCTCTTAGATCTAAAAGCTCTTAGATCTATTTATTTAATTTATACAACTCAATCGGTGTCATTCTATATAGGGTTTAGAAACAAGTGTAATGCCTCGTAGAAGATCAATTGTAAATTCAATCTGCTTGACTAGTGGTAGTCAAGGTAGATTTTCAGGAAAAATATCTAGAAAATCTCTCACAATAGAGATCTTTTAATACTGGCTTCTCAGATTCTTCTCTAGAAATAAAAGCCAAGTACCCTTGACATCCTTTAGCAATAGTTGAGTAGCACTCGAGATAGAAATAATAGGAGGGAGTCTTTCTTGAATCCTAATGAACTGAAAGAGTAGTTGGTCTAAAGATGAGAAAGTAACAATCTTTTAAAAATAATCTACACTTGCATGATATACTGAAAGTCAGTCCATACCCAAAATAGCATCAAGATCTTGAAACTCTAGCAGAATAAGATCTACTAGCGAATCATAATTTTCAATTCCTAAATATCTAGTTGGCTATCACAGAGTCTCCAACTGGTGTGGTTACCATTAGTGTATTATTCATTGTCTCAGGATTCTTATGTAGTTTCATAGCAAAATAAGGAGATATAAAAGAATGCATAGAACAAGAATCTATAAGCACAGATGTAGACATACCACAGAGTGTGATGATACCTTTAATAATAGATCATGAGGCTTCAACATCTTGATGGGTTAGTGCACATACCCTTGCTTGTCCTCCATCTCTAGGTCCTAGTTATTGCTAACCATTAATTTGAGGTGGAGCTCGACATTGATGTTGCTTCCGTAGACAGTCCCTTAACATGTGCCCCGATTGTTGACAATAAAAGTATACATGTTCTCCCATGGGGCAAGAGGTGAAAGTATGATATGTTTTCCCACATAAATAACATCTTTTGATAACTTGATTATTATGAGCTCATGTCTGTTGATGTTCAAAATGTCTGCCCTTGCCTTTCTTTGAGGGTCCAGAGTGTGATCCCCTATATGCAGATGGTGTAGCACTAAAAGGTTGCTTCCGATCAGTTGTTTGTTGCAGTTCACTATCCAATTTCTCCATTATTAGAGCTCGACTTAGCAATTCAGCATATGTTGGTAATATTAGTACTGCAACAAACTTCTTAATTGATGGACGAAGTCCTTTTTCAAAATGACAAGACTTTTGATGTTCAATAAATGCAATATGTGGAGAGAATTGGGCTATCTCAGTGAAATAATGATCATATTTCATCACCGTCCTACTTCCCTGATGGATACTTAGAAATTTTTGTTAATTCTCAAGGTGAATTGAATCAGGAAAGAACTGTTCATAGAATACATCTTTAAATTGCTCCAATGTCACCACATTATCTTCAGCCTCCAACATTCTCCTTTTTGAGATCCATTAAGTGTCTACCTTCCCTTCTAAAATAAAAGAAGCGAATGACACCTTCTGATGTTTCCTATATTCAATGGCTTTAAATGTATTCTCAACTTGGCGGTTCCAACGTTCAATAAAGACTGGATTTGGTTTGCCTTAAAAAATAGGTGGTCTCAATCTTTTAAAGTGAACTAATATATTATTTCCACCTCGTAGAGTTCTATCCCGCTAATCTTGACGTTTAAAGTATTCTCTAATAGCATTGAGGACTCCGTGTACATCATTTGGAGCATTAATAGGTGTTTGAGCGTAAGGTTCATTTTGGGCGGTTGGCAAAGCTGGCATATAACCAGTAAAATGTGTATGTGAAGACTGAGTTTGCTGTATAATGCATGAAACTTCCAAATTATTATTTCCTCGAACACTTCTCTTAGTGCGTATGCCGATAGCATTATGACCACGAATGCCCTGAATGCGAGGAACATTGGTCTCTCGAATGGGCTCCATTACTCCTACAATAGGTCAAAGACAATTATTGATCAAGGTTAATTAAGGAACTTAAACACCTACAAGTCCTAAACCATGCTCTGATACCATAAAAGATGTCACATCTTGGATCTCTTTTTTTATTATTTTTGCAAGATCATATTTTTACACATTCAGAGCCAAAAAAAATTATTTTATTTATTATTATAAATATTTATTATAATTTATTTATTTATCAAATTACAACTGAAAAATATCTATTGAAGATTATGATAATTATCCAAGTGGCTCTACGTAATGGTAGAGGAAAGTCAGCTCTGCATTGGACCCCGATTTAGTGTTAGTAGGAGGTTGCTCTGAAAATCAAAAACAAATAAAATTCAGCAATATAATAAGGAATCCCAAAAGTCAAATCAAAATAAATCATCTCATTGGCGTATATCAAATATTCTAAAGAGCACTCCCCAAATGTAGATGGAGAGGCTTTATCCTAGGGGATGAGTTTGGATTCTCCAAACTGCGGATGGAGGAATCGTTTGACTGCCACGTATGACAGCCTGCTAATTCCCAAAAGGAATCGCGCTACCTGCCCTCAGCATGAAAATAACATTATCTCATACTGATCATATCGGGATGTAAAAATACATCAAGATATCTTTTCCAATATCGTTCATGCCAAATATTACAATTTAGCTATTAATTGATTTGAACTATGGTTCAATCGATCCAATTGAACTCGATTTAATTATAATATAGTTGCATCGTTCTATAATCCTCATTTAATCATACTTTTAATACATGTCAAATCTCAATAAACTTAACTTTTCATCATAACATATTGCACATAAAAGAATGTCTAAAAATATTTTAATATAACATGAATATTTTATTCTAGATATTATCAAATCTCAATAAACTTATCATTTCATCATAACATACTACACATAAAAAAATATCTAAAAATATTTTAATGTAAAATAAAATTTTTATTCTAGATAAAACTAAAAAATAAATTGTAGTATCAAAAATATCATGCAATACTATATAGAACATGTGAAATCTTAGCATGTTTAACTTAAAAATAAAAATATTAAGAAGATGATCGAGAAATATCTCAGAAACTAGAAATGTCATGTTTTAATTCAACAATAAAAATTTTCAAGATTGCTAAATATTTTTGAATACAAAAATTTAAACACTTAACGAAAATAAAATAAGACTTTTATATTTTTCTAACGAAAGGTAGGGAAACATATCTCTCCTCCGCAATATGTAACTCCTCGTTCCTCTCGTTAATGAGCTCAGAGCTAGGTGAGGAACGAATAGAGGAATCACTCCCCTTAAAAATAGGGGGAGATAGTCTTTCATCAAAGGAAACTTTTTTTTAATTTTTATAATTATTTAATATTAATTCTGATTTAATATGTTAACAAATTTAACTTATTTTTATTTGGAATGATTAATATTCATTTCCTAATTTAAAATGACAAATAAGAAAATATGAATTATATCTCTTAAATCATAATGATAAATAAAAAATATATATAATTAGTCCTTATTAAAATATTTGAAAACAATAACAAGAACAATCGTTTCAAGTTGACCAAGTTCTAGATTTGATCCTTCTCTATATATTTGCAGTGGAACCTCTTTTTGCCCCTCAACCTGTTGCTGATCATACGAATACTAAAGCGCGCGGTCGCTTCTTTACTCGACCGTGCAAGAACTGGCGAGCACAGCACGGAGCCAAATAATAGAAACCAGGGTGCTCAGGTCCCTCCTCAAACCCCAAATGCTTCGAGATCTCTTCCGTCTTCCCCACGATTGGTATCGCCGTCGGCGATCAAAATGGCACCTTTCGCTGTTGGCCGTCTATTCTTCTCTGTTTCTTTCTTCGTTTTTTTTTTTTTTGTGTTTTGCGGTCTTTTCTTGAGATCTCTTTTGCGAATTAATCGCTTTTCGATGAAAAGCGAATGCAAAATGCCTGCAAACAATAATAATCCTCGAACGAACAACTACAATATGAATGCAAAAAGAAATCATCATAATGATAAATAATGACACAAAACAGAGGCAACTCGAGATACTGATTCCGCATGAAGCTGCTGTTCATGCGTTTACAGAAACCTGAACTGCATAAAAAAGCATAGAGATGCTAAGCTTGATACCGGCAAAAATATCATGCCAGCTAAAAATAGAGAGTTCAGTATCATGTCACAGATGAGATGTGACCAGCAAGAATAAGAATCATTCTTATGTAATAAACGAGATGATTTCACATGAACTTTTTCCGCCTTCTCCTGCCATCAATGCAATAACAGCATCACTCCCATGCATTCAACTTGCAGCATTTGGATGCACAGATAGAACTGGAAGTAGCTACTTTCTTGCAAGTTGTTGAATCTACCTAGCAAGCAACAATAGATTCAATTGCTGCACCTCAAATATACTGACCAAGATAGCAGTCTTAGAACAATTTACCCTACCCCAAAGGTAATTAAAGAATCTGTATGGATGCACAAACAGGTTACTGAAAGCCATATATATATATATATATATATATATATATATATATATATATATATATATATATATGAGGGCAACAGAAGCAGTGAAACTTGAAGATGGTTTCACTTAGTGTTCCCAACCCCCAAAGTGAGCTCAAGATCGTCCACCGCGACGTCGTGAATCCTCTCTCCCTCCCATGGCTTCACCCTCCCACTCTCGAACTCAAATTCCGTGCCTCCTGGCCCCTTCTCTCCTCCTGCAGTGTGTGCTGCAGCATCCGGCATTGCGGCGGCAGGGTCGACAAGGTTGAAAGCCGGGGAACCTGGGGCTGTCATCTGCATGCTGACCCACCGGCCGGACTCAACAGTGGAAGCATCAGACTCGTCGCATTCGGGTATGGTTGCAGGGTGCCCATGGCGGCGGCCTCTGGTGGGGCTAGCAGGAGCAGATGCAGCGAATAAAGGGCGGCCAAAGGCATTCTGATCCCAGTCTGGAGCCCTGCTCTTAGGTGGGTGGGAGGCGGTAGGAGATGAGAGGGGTGGGGTCACAGGGGCACTGTTCGAGATGCGAAGTGGGGGGAGGGCGGTGAGATTTCGGAGAAAGGGGAGGAGGCAAGATGGGTTTACGCTGGCATTATCGAGCCGGCTGGGGCTCGGGAAGGATGATGACAGTGGGCTTGTGTGGTGGGAAGGGACAGGACTAGGGAACGATGAGGAGAGAGGGCTCAGTAGGCGGGACGAGGTGCAAGGGTTGATGCCTGTAGATGGACCGCCGATGGCAGATTCCGGCGGTGGCGGGGGAGGCTTGCAACCCTGTCAGTGGTTGAATAATCGAAAGCAGCATTAATACATTATAAACTAAAAGAAGAGAGCTGCACAAAGAAACTATGTGCCCGAGTTGATGGCTTTCTATTTCTAATGGCGAACAGTGATAGAGATGTGATTTTTATCTGATGCAGATTTCATGCAAGTATGGGGAAATCTAAGTTGGGGGTGAACCATTTATTTCATCATCCCATCAAGCAGACAACAGAGAGGGGAAACCGAAGGAAAGATCAAAGCAAGATTCTTTTTATTTTTTTTGCGTTCTTGAAAGCGCTAACGATGATCTAAGGTTCAGAAAGGGCAAAGATCTATTATAGTTAGCAAGAGATCTATCATCAAAATCACACCTTCGTGCAATCGCCCCTTATCTCTCCAAAACAAGACATGGTATGAGCAAGGTAGTAAAGAACCCTGGCGAAGGGGAAGAGAGAGAGAGAGACAGAGAAGAAAAAGGGGAGACCTTTCGGTAGGTGGTGCCGTCCTCTTCGACGATCCACCCGGCCTCGCGGCAAAGGGCCTTGAGGACCTCATTGTTGTCGCAGTGCTTCGGGAGCTTGTAGTTCCCCATAGCCCGCAGGCCGGAGAAGATCTGCGCGGCGATCGCCCGCCGCCGCCGCTCCCTCCGCTTGTTGTTCTCCCTCTCCTTCCACGTCGGCTGCCGCCCTCCTCCCGCCGTCATCCTTTGTGACGATCCCCCCTCAAAAAAATTCGATCTTTTATCCCTCAAGATCCCTCCTTTTGCCTCACAGAGCAAAGAGACTGGGATCGATCGGACGATCTCGCGGAAAGAAGCGAGAAAAAGAGGCAAATTTTGTTATTCTTTCTCGATTTTGTTCTCTCACTTAGGCTGCCGCCCTCCCCGTCCTTGTTGTTGTTTTGGGCCAGAGGAGTCCGAGATTGCTCACGAGGATGGTAGTGTCTTCTTATTGCAAGCAGGTGGCTTAGATTCCCGTTGTGCCAGAGAGCGCTCGCTCTCTCCCTGTCCTCATCACCCATCGCTCTTCTTTTGAGGTGAGGACCGGTGAGTAATGTAGCAGTACAGGAGACGAAATTGACGATTATGTCCTCCCTGTTTCCCTCGTGCCATTCCGAGCTCCCCAAACCGCGGTGGTTTTCATGTCATTACAAAAAA
Source organism: Ensete glaucum (assembly GCA_021527575.1). Lineage (NCBI taxonomy): Eukaryota > Viridiplantae > Streptophyta > Magnoliopsida > Zingiberales > Musaceae > Ensete > Ensete glaucum. The sequence goes on from CM038553.1 coordinate 13,753,991, forward strand.
GGCTTCCTTTCATTATCTTCTGGTCTTCGGTTGGTAGTTTGACCCAGCGAAGAAGAGAACAAAAGATAACAGAGGGACGAGGTACAGACAAGTAGCAGAAGAGATCACATCATCTGCGTGCGTCTTCGGTGCGTTCCGAGCGTCGCTCATTGCATCTACTGATCTGCCACTGCTAGCTAGAGATGAACGATCCTGTTACTGAAAGGATGGAAGAAGAAGAAGAAGCTTAAGAACTAGACGATCAGTCGGAACAACTGTAGTGCTGCTGATGATTGCAGAGGAGCAATACATGATGATGTCGATGAATTGCGTCCGCATGTTATCAATCATTGGATGGGAAATAACTTCTTCATGTCAATGTGCAGCGAGCAACAATAATAATACAAATCTATAATAAGAATAACCTTAGTTCCAGAATTATTTTGGCTCCAGTGGCTGCTTCACCGGGGATGCTCTTCTGGTTGCGTGTCACGTCGGCGCGGGCGGGGTTCGCACGTGTGAGGTAGAACTCTCCACCGCCGCCGCCACCGCCACCGGCTACTCCGTAGGCGCACACAGACAGGCCTGTGGTGGTACCCACACGGCCGCAGCGAGTTCGCACGTGCCGCAGGACGCGCTTGTCGCTCGGTCCCCTCATTTTAGGTTCTTTGATCCTCCCACCGTCGCCGGCCGACGTCCATTAAAAATGAGCTCCGCATTAATCTCAATGTGCTTCTCTCTTGGATTCCTCGGCCATGATCAAGATCCCACGGCTGAGATGCCACGACGGACACCCATGGAGAGACGAATGAGAGAGAGAGAGAGAGGGCGACCGCGTTCCGTCCTCTCCCATCACACGTGCGAGGGCGGCGCGGTTGCTTCGGGACCCACTCTGCGTGGTAGGAACGAAGCGGGGGAAACCCATTGGGAGAGGGCGGAGGCACGTGGCGGGCGTGTCTCGGGCCGACCCATTTCGGATTGATGATCAAAATCGATCCGATATATTTAAATAATATCTTAAATTGATTGTCTTAAATAGATTTAAATAATATCTTAATAAATTAAAAATATTATTTGAATTTAATTTATTGATATAATAAATTAATTATATCAATAAATTATATTCAAATAAATTAATTATATCGAGAAATTAGATTGATGATCAAAATTAACTGTATCAACACGCATCTAACTTTTACGAGGAAGAAGAGTCGAAGACATATAGTAATGGTTAAAACACCGTCGAGAGATCATGATTTAATGTGATAATACATGACAAAATCCTACGATCCATTGAATTCAGGATACATCAGCAGCAGTTAAGACTCGAATATATATTAGAGTTGATCTGCTATCGACATTTGAAGAAGTTGGATGCATCTCTACTACTAAGCTCAACTGCTGCTCAAGAGGGGATGAAACTGCAGGCACCTGTTGATGTTTCAAAAGAGAAAACTATGCATGAGATGAAGCTTACTGCTCAAAATGATCAAAGTGGCACCAATATCTTCATTCACAATGCTGTTGTTTCTTATTTGCTCACATCAACTATGAACATTAAAGATCTGAATTGCTGGTCTCTACAGAGGAATATACACCTCAGGCATAAATGACAACATGGTAAAGGATACAGACACATTAAGTGACTCATTGGAACATCAACTTTCAACACCTACACATTAGTCACAGGTGCAAATAATGAACCAAGTGTGCCTTAACACCAAAAACCTAATCATGTAAAAGTTTTGTCCTTACCGCAGAGATTCCGGGAATCAGAACAGCAAAACCAGCTCAAGTATTTTGTGATTTGTGTCTCATTAAATGGTGAAACAGGTGCTTACAGCAGTCGTGTCAAGAGATGAACTAAGAGAACGCATGCTATGTGAATGTCTTGCGAATCAAAACAAGCATCCAGCAACAAGTTGTCGAAAATAAGTCCTCCAAGTCGACAATCTATAACAAATGCATATTCTTCAATAAGAACATGTTACGCGTTTCTTACTAAATTCAACAACGGGCTCATGCTTCATAAATAGTGCATGTAATATAAAAGTCAACCCTCCTGATAGTACAGATAAGCAAGAAAGACAAGAGTATAGTTGACAAATATTACCCTACTCAATACTCAAAGGCGAGACAGTTTCAAGAGCTCATAATTGTTATCTACACGATTAGGTCATAAGAAAATATGAACCAGCGCAGGATCCTCCTCTCAGCACAATTTGTTCATTTAACAATCAATGAGAGAGGTTATCCTCAGAAGAAAGAGAAAACAGATCAAATCAAGCCAATGCTAAGAACCACTGGATACTACCATGATATATATGGTCTTTCAAAGCTGGACCAGCACCTTTAACTCAAAACATCTAACCAAGTTTGAAAACAATCATGCAAACATAAGTTGATGCAGAACACGGGAAAAAAGCCAGCCAAAAACGACAAAAAGAGCATGTTATATTTAACATGGCTCAACAATTCCACTCTCTTACCGTTCAACAAGTGGCAACCGCTGGGATTCAAAACATTTCTAAGCTTTCTTGCTCCTCAAATCACTTCACTTCTCAGTGAGATGCAATGAATGCATGGGAAAACAAAAATTCCTTGTTTCTTCTCTGTCTTCTGCTTTTTAGGTTTTGAGGAAAGATAAGGCAGGGTTTATATGAACTAGATATAATCTTTTGGTTTTAGCCTAACACTTCATTGTTAGGCACGATAAGATATTACGTTAGCACAATGTTGTCATTGAATTAAAATTACATAATAATAACACCCAGGAAAAAAAGGCACGAGAACAGTACTATTCTAAACAAGATGCCCAAATTAAAAACAATAAATAACACGTACTAGAACAAGTAACAGAGTTCCAGATCATCGAAGAGCAGTAATGCACACAATGCCTTGTGGTGTCGGGTCTCAGAGTTTCATGCTCCTGAGGTTTTTTCTTCTTCAAGGAGCCACAATATATTGTTCCTACACATGGGGCACAGTATGTTTCATCAGGATCATCAAGGCCAATCAGGCACTGCATGTTAAACAAAAGAAATGAGATCAAAGTTACTACTTTGATGGAACAAGAAAGAATCTGGTTTTATGTAACCATGGTCTAATGGAACTTTTTTTCCAGTGTCACAGAATAGCTGATTTTTTTAATTCATTTGTAGATGTACTCCATATGCAATTGAAGGGTGTCAAACTAAAGGTGGCACTATTGCCTTCCATCAAAAGGTGAACTTTGAAGTTGAAGGAATGGTGATCAATTCTATGACAAACTCGCAGAGAAAAGCATTATGGCAAATGCAGGTTTATTTACTTTCTGAGAATAGGAAATTTTGAAATTCAAGCATTACCTTCCACAACTTGGACTGTAATCAAACCAAATCAAAGAGAAGAAAACAAATTAGCCAGGTAACTTCTGTACTTGTGATGCGATAAAATTATGCATATGATTGATGAAACTGCATAGGATAAAAGTTCATTCTCTCAGTATATGGTATCTCCCTGGACCTAATTGTTGAGAAACATCTTTGTATCCTTTCCATTGTTAACCAAACCTACTTAATTTTCCAATCAGGTTGAGAGCAGACAACATTCAGTAGGTAAGAGTCAATTACACAGAGTATGCAGGTTCTAAATTTTCTAATAATCAATCAAATTAATCAGCATATTAGTATAAAAAATTCACATCAATGATTGGACGTACCAGGCTGCCGCAGCATCTGCTCAATTTGGGTGCCTAATAATTTTCTGAAGCACAACTGTCCTTGCCCTACTAATATCCCTGTTGCATCGATCCGCTTGCTCATCCAAAGAGTCAACACTCTTCATGAACTCCTCTAGCTTCTTCCTAATCTCTTCGATCCCGAATCTCACAGCATCCTCATCTCTGAGGGAAAAATCAGAAACATCCAACAGTGAGTGGATCTGAATTTCCAACTTATCCACCAGAACTTGGATGATATCCAAGTCCTTAACCGTAAGGGAGGTTCCCACATGCATCGAATTTAGAATCCCCTGTTGCCTTTCCAGAGCATCCTGGTAGCCCTTAAGCAGGGAGTCGATCCATTTCCCTGCCGGGATAGGGATAGATGCTGCAGCGGCCAAAGCTGCTGCAACCGGCGGCGCAGCTACCACAGCAGCCACCACCGAGCAGATAATTACAGCTGTGAAAGCTGCTGCGAACATGATGCTTGACACCTTCCGCCAAGTTTTAAGGCACTTGAGCTTCTTGTCAATCTTCCTCTTTCTTAGTTTAAGCTTCTCCAACATCGACCGCTGCTGTCTGTAAACTGTTTGGAATAGCTGAAAGAATTCTTGGGTAAATGGATCGCCGACCACCTTAAAATGCCTCAATTCTTCTAGAGTCCTTGCATACTTCTTTCTGCCATCGACATCGACTTCCTGTTCATCAGCTGCAAAACGCTGGAGGGCAATGTGGATGATCAATTGGCTGTCGCGGGCTTTCTTGAGGCAGTTCTCGAGTGCGGTGCAGAAGTCGATGGTCAGCAGGCTGTTCTCGAAGTAGTCCTCCACCAGTTCGAAGAGCTCGGGGTTCTTCCAAACGTCCTTCCTGGAATCTACTATGACCTTCACCACCTCCTGGTTCATCTCGAGGAGGCATCCGATGACCTCTCTGAGGGAATCGAAGGAAAGGGCGTGGACCTCGACGCCGAGGGCGAGGGTGGAAATGGCGCGGCTCGTGCGCTGCTGCAGGGTGGCGTCGAATGTCCGGAGTTCCGGGTCCAGGCGGCACGCGGCCTCGTAGGAGTTCAGCTCGGCCGTGTACTGTATGCTGCCCGGGCCGACACCGGCGGTGGAAGTGGCGGCGGCCGCAGCACCGGTTGCGTTGCCGACGGCGGCGTCTACTGCGAGTTCCGGCGGCGTGCCGCTGGACATCCTGCTAATGACGCAGCCCATGAAATCTGATAGCAAATCCAAAGCGAAAGGAGATATTTTTATCGATCACTACAATGGAAAGATCAGAACTTTGGGCGGAAGCAAGGATGGATTCAGTAAGAGGAGCAGAAAAATACCGGTCACCTAAGGGATTAACAAGAAAAAGATGGAAACTTGGACAAAGACATACATGAAAGGAACAGCAAGGAATTCTGACACTTTAATTGCTTTCTATAGCACTACACAGAAAAAGAAGAAAGAGCCTTGCCAACTGCGATGGAGAAGGAAACAAGGTTGCGTTTCTTGCTATCAGAATACACCAAACTCGCTGTAGACAAAAAGCAAAGGGAGAGCAATGGGGGTAAACAAAAGGGGAGTTAGAAGGAATGTTTCACGCTCTGTAGTTCTTGGAGTTGGAAGCCATGTTCCTCACTCTCCGTAGGACTGCTGTAGTCTCTAAAGCACAGAGAGAGAGAGAGAGAGAGAGAGAGAGAGAGAGGAAGGGGATGATGGTGAAGAGTGGGAAGGAAATGTGAGGCAAGACACGCTTTGCTTTGCTTCGGACTGAGGGTTTGTTTGTTTTCTGGCGTCCATTACTGCCTTCAGATGAAATGCCATTTGTAGCCTGGAAGAAGTCTCCAAAAAAATTGCGGTCTCTAATGGACTCATCATTTAAAAAACATCAGCATATTTTAGAGGTGTTTTTTCCTTTTTTTCTTTTTTTTGGAGGGATTTGTTCTGAGTTCATTTCTGCATTTTATACTCTTTGCTATATATTTATTTATTATAATAAAAAATATTATTTGCTAACCAAAAGTTTGATTTAAGAAAAGATATTTTGATAATTAAAATTATATATATATATGTGTGTGTAATAAAAAGATCAATAAATGAAGTGACGTCTCTCGTTAAGTACGAGTATGCTACGTTCTTAGACTACTTACTCGATATACGAAGAGAATCATATAAAAAATATATTATTAAGATAATAAGAAACATCATAATCAAATAATTTAATTGACAAAAGTGTGAATACTTTGTGACACTATCATCTTCCTATTAAATAAATAATAACAACGTGAAAAGTGTATATAAAATTTGTGGATCAACTTACAAGGCCTACTAGTATTGACTTCATCAAGTGTGAAGCAACACTTTATAAAGATGGAATCTCTTTAAATCAAATTGGAAAGCAGCAATGGACCTCAAGGACTACTTGGATCTTGGTTTCATGATCCAATAATAATAAAAAAAAGAAATCCCCCATTTTACGCAAAAAAAGTGTCTCATTCGTGTCCCCAAAAAGATAAAAAAAATATATTCCATATTATCTGATTGAATAGTTTCCTGAACTCTTAATTATTTTAAAAAATAAATCTAAATATTATGGTATTAAATAAATGGATTAGGTTTCGGCGTTTGGTTTTGTTTGACTTAGGAAAACTAATAATTTATTCTCACATGATTACATTTTTATTTTTTTTAAAAAAATAAATTTATTATTAACATTTTAGATTGTTTTAGAAATTCCAAATTGCAAGTCCAAGAATGCATCATAATCACTAGGAAGCAATTTTGGATTTGAGCAACCAATTGGTGGAGATAAAGCAAGCTTTAGAATATACAACAATATGTGGAAACATTAAAACATGCACAAGAAATTTTTGATAGGTCACTGAAAACTTTTTCTAATCATCTTCATTAAGTTATTACCATGATAAGTAATATTTTTCATGTATGATGGTAATCATAGTATAGTAAAAGCACCCAAGCAAACCCTCTAAACATTTCAACCATATCATCACAAGGTATCATATTTCTTGAATTAAAACCTTGAGGAAGTAATCAGACACCATATCACGAACTATCAGCACATTCTTGGATCCAAATTAAGGTATATAGTTCCAATCATATGAATCCCAAATCTCAAGGTGTTGTGACCAATCAAGATAATCAAGACCTAACTCCCATCAATCTGATAGCTTCCGGTATTATTATGGTAAGTCTTTCGGTCTTCTTTCGGTGATCTCCCGACGTGTTTCCAGTAAGCTTTCCGATCCCTTCGGTGAATCTCCTAGCGAACGTCGACGAGATCCCATTGTATCATCCGAACCCGATCGATGTAAATTTTAGGTTTAGATAAAATTTTTTTAATTAAACCAAGATAGGAAATATGAAGTTTTTCATTTTCAGTCAAATGAGTGAGTGATTAAAAAAAAGTTACTAAGTTAATAAATAAATCAGAAAGATAAGCAACGTTGCTTTCAAGAAGTTGAGTTAAATCAGAATCATTAGTACAAGAATATGTAAGCAATTGAAAGTAAAGAAGCACTCACAATTTTTATAGTGGTTCGGCGTCAAAGGTCTACGTCCACTCCCGAACCCTCCTTCTTAAAGCATACCGGTGTCCACTACCGATCTTCTTTGGGTGAAGACTAAACCCTTAAACTTTGCTTACAAGGGAGACTTTGAAAAAAAATTCTAACTCTAACCTCTCTCCCTTACCCTTTTTTTTTTATTCCAATTCTTACATAATATTTTATTATAATATAATCTCTAAAATTATTATCTTGAATGTAAAAAAACTTGGGGTATTTATAGATCCCAAATTAGCTTCAAAACCAAAGCTAAAATCCAATCGTATCCTAAAAATCTGGGTACGGGCAGTTCACCCATCGGCCTAGGCAGGTCAACTTCCAGAAGTACCCAGATTCCCGGGTATGGGCATTTCAACTGCCCAAACTAGGCGAGTCAGTCACCATCAGCCGCCCAAAAACCTGGGCAGTGGTGATACACCTGTCGCTCACATGGTTTACCCATCGAAATTTTAGCAAAAGTGGTTTTCTCCACTTTTCGAATTTCGGTTTGAACCTGATATTGACCAACTCTCTGGTCAACCAATTGAGCTCAACCTGAGCTCAATCAAACCCCAATAGTGGACCCAATTGCCTTATTGAGTTAATTTAGGTTACTTCTAAATTTAACTCAATTTGGACTCAAACCCTGACTATGACTCAATAATTATAGCACTTAATGACTAATCATGATAGTCAAGACGTAACTCCTATCAATCTGGTAGCCTCTGGCATTATTGCGGTGAGTCTTTCGGTCTTCTTCCGGTGATCTCCCGACGTGTTCCCAGCGAGCTTCCCGATCCCTTCGGTGAATCTCCTAGCGAACGTCGACGAGATCCCACTACATCGTCCGAACCCGGCCAATGCAAATTTTAGGTTTAGATGAAAACTTTTCAATTAAATCAAGATAGGAAATCCGAAGGTTTTCATTCTCAATGAAACGAGTCAGTGATTAAAAGAAAGTTGCTAAGTTAATAAACAAATTGAAAAGATAAGCAACATTTGAAGGAAAAAACTTATCGTAAAAACTTTGCTTTCAAAGAGTTGAGTTAACTCAGAAGCATTAATACAAGAATATGTAAGCAATTTAAAGTAAAGCACTCATAATTTTTATAGTGGTTCGATATCAAAGGCCTACGTCCACTCCCGAGCCCTCCTTCTTAAGGCACACCGGCATCCACTACCGATCTTCTTTGGGTGAAGACCAAACCCTTACACTTTGCTTACAAGGGAGACTTTGAGAAAATTTCTAACTCTAAGCTCTCTCCCTTACCCCTTTTCTTTTTCTTACAATTCTCACATAATATTTTCTCAGAATATAATCTCTAAAATTGTTATCTTAAATGTAAGAAAACTTGGGATATTTATAGGTCCCAAATTGGCTTCAAAACCGATACCAAAATCCAACTGTATCCTAAAAATCTAGGTACGGGCAGTTCACCCGTCGGCCTGGGTGGATCAACTGCCGAAAGTACCCAGATTCCTAAGTATGGGCAATTCAACTGCCCAGACTGGGCGGGTCAGTCACTATCAGCTGCCTGAAAACCTAGGTGGTGGCAGTACACCCACTGCTCACCGACGGTTTACCCACCGGCATTTTAGCAAAAGTGGTTCCCTCCACTTTTCAAATTTAAGCTTTAACCTAATATTGACCAACTCTCTGGTCAACCAATTGAGCTCAACCTGAGCTCAATCAAACCCCAGTAGTGGACCTGATTGCCTTATTGAATTGATTTAGGTTTATTCTAAATCCAACTCAATTTAGACTCAAACTCTAACTATGAGTCAATAATTATAGCACTTAATGACTAATCAAGATAATCAAGACCTAACTCCCATCAATCCAATAGCCCCCGACATTATTGTGGTGAGTCTTTCGATCTTCTTCCGGCGATCTGTCGGCGTGCTCCAAGCGAGCTTCCCGATCCCTTTGGTGAATCTCCTAGCAAACGTCGACGAGATCCCACTACATCATCCGAACCCGGTCAATGTAAATTTTAGGTTTAGATGAAAATTTTTTAATTAAACCAAGATATGAAATCGGAAGCTTTTCATTCTCAGTGAAACGAGTGAGTAATTAAAAGAAAGTTGCTAAATTAATGAACAAATCGAAAGGATAAGCAACGTTTGAAGGGAAGAACTTATCGCGAAAACTTTACTTTTAAGGAGTTGAGTTAAATCAGAAGCATTAATACAACAATATGTAAGTAATTGAAAGTAAAGAAGCACTCACAATTTTTATAGTGGTTCGGCATCAAAGGCCTACGTCCACTCCCGAGCCCTCATTCTTAAGGCACACCGGCGTCCATTATCGATCTTCTTTGGGTGAAGACCAAACCCTTACACTTTGCTTACAAGGGAGACTTTGAGAAAATTTTTAACTCTAAGCTTGAATGTAAGAAAACTTGGGGTATTTATAGGCCCCAAATGAGCGGTATTTATAGGCCCCAAATGAGCTTTAAAACTGAAGCCAAAATTCAACCGTATCCTAAAATCCTGCAGGCGGTTCACTACCGAGAGTCAATCGAAAGTGCCGAGATTCTGGTATAGCGTTGATGGGCGGGTCACCATCATCGAAAACGGTGGTGGCAGTACACCCGTCGCTCACCGACGATTTACCCATCGAAATTTTAGCAAGAGTGGTTCCCTCCACTTTTAAAATTTCGGCTTGAACCTGATATTGACCAACTCTCTAGTCAACCAACTGAGCTCAACCTGAGCTCAATCAAACCCCAATAGTGGACCTGATTACCTTATTGAGTTGATTTAGATTCATTTTAAATCCAACTCAATTTAAACTCTAACTCTAACTATGATTCAATAATTATAGCACTTAATGACCAATTAAGATAATCAAGACCTAACTCTCGTCAATCCGACAGCCTCCAGCATTATTACGGTGAGTCTTTCGGTCTTCTTCCAACGATCTCTCGGCGTATTCCCAGCGAGCTTTCTGATCCCTTCGATGAATCTCCTAGCGAACGTCGATGAGATCCCACTACATCGTCCGAACCTGGCCCGATGCCTAAGCTTGATCTTTGCCTATAATCTGGTTGTAACTTCATTGCTCCTGTCATAGTTAGTCCTGCACGATGCTAATTATGACTTTATTAAATATAATTATAATTACCAAACATCCATTACAAGACCATCCTAACTTCCGATAAACTTTTTGGCTACCCCCGATAATCTTTCGGTGAGTCTCGATCTTCTTATGGCGAACTTCCTTCCGCCATCCTAGCAAACTCTCGATACCCTCGGCAAGCTCCCGACGCACTCTTGGTGAGTTCCTAATCATATCGGCCTGATGCATGGACTTGATCTTGGCTAATCTTGATTGTAATAATCATTTTGTCGTAATTAATCCTACATCAATCAATTCTAATAATCCTGTTAGATCAATAACTCATCTATGGATTTCATCATCAAAATATGAGATTCAACGATCTCCCCTTTTTTGACGGTGACAATCAATTGATTATAGGAGTTAATCCTAACTCCCCATAAATCCATGCCACTTAAATTTAAGAGAATCACATACTCTTAAATTTAAGCAATCAATATTCTATGCAAATTTCAGCATAAATTTGCATCAAGTCATCAACTCATGAATCAAGTCTCAAATCACAAGTAAAAAAGGAATTAAGCATCTATATCCAAGATGTCAAATTCATATCCTTATCCAAGATATCCATATATTTCAACAAGATCATGTGTCATTAATATATATTTATCCTCCTTTGTCATCAACAAAAAGGTGAAATATACCTAATAATTTCAAAGCACAAGATGGCATTACTCCCCTTTAGTATATGTATTATAAAATTTTCTTCCCCTTTAATAATTAGAGAAATAAGGGAGGTGTTATTGAATCATTTCATCATAGAGGAAAGCTCTTAGTAAATTTTAAAAGCAATACTAAGATGAGCTCAAAAGTTCAATAGATTTAAAGATTACTTAAATATTTCAAATGTAGCAAAACTCATCTTTTGATATCAAAAATTATCTTTTGTAAATTTCAAATGTGGTACATCTTTATGTAATTTATCTTTTAAAATAATAAGATAAAATCATGGAGAAATTTTTCAAAAAAATATTATCACAAAAAGGCTTCATTTCATGAAATCTATATTAGTGATTTATATATTTTCATGATTTAACATTTATAGGTCTCAATCTCAATCTTGTACATATAAAATTTTGAATATGAGCTCAATAATATTTTCTCATGTAAATTTTAAAAAAATATAGTAAATAAATCTGAACAATAACAAATCATTATCTTGATGTACATTTTCAAAATCATCATTACATGCATGATCTCTATACATAATTTTACATCATTATACCTCCTCCCTCTTTGTCATCAACAAAAGGAGAAATATAATTAGTAAGTTTTTGATATATGAAAGCTTAGCAATTTAATAAATTTTTCATTACTTTAGAATATACAAGCTAGTGAATTCATTTTCTCTTTTGAGAAGTGCAAGCTAGCAAATATTTGCTTCTTTTGTAATATTCAAGCTAATAATTTACATCATGCAAGCAAACAAGTTTTGCTCCCCTTGATAATTTTCTTTTGAAAGAATTTTCTTCCATTTCTTTGAATAATAAATAAGAAACAAGGGAGTAGGGTGAGGACATTATATCACAAAAATAGGGCTCAATCTTTTAGATGTAAATTCTAACATCCAAGAATTGATACCTACCCATGTAATTTAATTCATTTAAATCAAGAGTAACACATCAAGTGATTCATCAAAGATTTAATATCAAAAACTTATGTCAAGCATTATATAAGTTTATGTTATATATATTTTTCTTTGTAAACATTCATCAAGATTCATGAAATAAGAATAATATTTAAAAAAATCTTATCATAAAAATTTAAATCCTCTTCTTATGTTTATTTTAACTAGAGTGATTTCAAAAGTGAGCTCAAAAATATAAAAAATCAAAGAATAATTAAGAGCCACTCGTGCATTTAAATTATATAATTTTTTAATATAAATAGTAAATCATGTATTTTTGTAGATCACCTTTCATTTATGTTTTGATAATAAGCATCAAAAATTCCAAAAGAAAACTAGATAGCTTAAATTGTTAATCAAGAATCTTGCATGCATATATTGAAAAGAAGTGTAATTTATAAAATCTAAGGAATCTAAAGGAAAATATGATAATAGATCAAGCTCAAATTATGAAATATGCATTCTCATGTATTTAGAAAAATCTAAATTTTTTTCTAAGCACATTGTTTCTCATTCAAGGTTATCATATCCAATTTATTTCATATCATATTGATAATTTTATCTCCCCCTTTGTTAATGTCAAAAAGAAATATGATTACATAATTTATTTTTAATATACATATTCAAATTACACCAAAAAATAGAAAATCATATCATTAAAGATAAAATCAAATTTTTAAATATCAAAAAAACATGATTTCGTTTAATAAGTTTCTTTCCCCCTTTTTTGTATGAATAATAAAATAAGTCTTATGAGATAATCTTAATTCATCCAAGATAAATCTTTTTAATAAAGAATAATGATCATTGATAATAATTTCAATTGATATTATTAAGATCATAAATCATATTTTTATTTAAAAAAAATTATAGAGATCAATAACGTGATTCTCATAACATATAAGTAAAGTCAAAAAGATTAAGGGAATATTCATGATAATACAAATCTCTTTCAATTTTTATAGGCCCGATTTCTTCAGTCAATCTCTTTTGTATTATTCATGATAATACGAGATTCCCGATTCCTTCGGCGAATCTTCTAATTAACTTCCAGCAAGATCCCACCGCATTATCCGAACTCGGCCCGATGCGTAGGCTTTATCTTGGCTCATCATCTGGTTGTAACTTCATTGATCTTGCCATAGTTAGACCTGCACGATGCTAATTATGACTTAATTAAATATAATCATAATTATCAAAATATCCATTACAAGACTATCCCGACTCCTGACAAGTTTTTCGGCTACCCCAACAACATTTCAATGAGTCTCGGTCTTCTTTTGGTGAACTCCATTGCGCCATCCTAGCAAACTCTCGATATCCTCAACGAGCTTCCGACACACTCCTGACGAGTTTCCAAATACATCGACTGGATGCATGGACTTAACCTTGGCCAACCTTTATTGTAATAATCCTTTTATCGTAATTAATCTTGCATCAATCAACTCTAATAATTCTGTTAGATCAATAATCCATTAATTGATTTCATAATCAAAATTTGAGATTCACCAATCTCCTCCTTTTTGATAATGACAATCAATTGATAACAGGAGTTAATCATAACTCTTCCTAAAACTATAACACTTAAATTTAAGAGACACACTAACTCTTAAATTTAAACAATCAAATACTCTATACAAATATTAACACAAATTTACATCAAGTCATCAAATCATGAATTATAAAATATCCAAGTTATATCATCACATGTTATCAATGAATATTTTTTAATGTCATGTGTCATCAATATATATTTCTCCCCTTTTGTCATCAACAAAAAGGTGAAATATTCAAAAACACATGATAATATTACTCCCCTTTAGTATATGTAGTAATATAAAATATTTAAATTCAAGAGAGTTACATCATCTTGAATTCAAGTAAATCAAAGCAATAAGTATTTCAAGCATATAACCTTTCAAGTATAACAAAGATTTATTTTTAAAACTTTTCAACTTATCAACAATTTTAAAGAATTATCATGAAGTTGAAATATTGAGAATTTTTCTTCAAATCATCAAGCATAGAAAATTTTCAAATTAATAAGCATAGAAAATTTTCAAGTCATAGAGTATAGAAGATTTTTAAGTCATTGAGCATATAAAATTTTCAAGTCATTAAGCACATCTTTCTCAATAAAATTAATATATTTAAAAATTAATCTCTAGTCATCAACTATATATTTTATAATTAAAATGAGAGAAACATGGGAGGTGTTGTTGAATCATTTTCATTATGAGAAGAGCTCTTAATAAATTTTAAAAGTAATATTAAGATAAGCTCAAAAGTCCAAGAGATTTAAAGACTACTTATGTATTTCAAATATAGCAAAAGTCATCTCTTGATATATAAAATCATCGCTTGTAAATTTCAAATGTGACACATCTTTATACATTTTTTGAAAACAATAAGATACCAAATCATGGAGAAAGTTTTTAAAAATGTTATCACAAAAAGCTTAACCTCATGAAATCTAGATTAGCAATTTATATATTTTCATGATTTAGTATTTCTAGGTCTAAACCTCAATCTTGTAGATATATAAAATTCGAATATGAGCTCAACACATTTTTCTCATATAAATTTCAAGAAAATATAATAAATAAATCTAGTAAGTTATTTCTTCTCTTTTGGGAATTGCAAGCCAGTAAATTTTTTATTTCTTTGCATTGTTCAAGGTTGCAATTTTACAAGCTAACAAATTTTACTCCCCCTTTGTCATTGTCGAAAAGAGGAGATGATTGCAATAGTACAAAACTTTTCCCATTCCACCCTTTTTCAATATCATCACATGAAATATATAATAAAATATTATCATAGTGATGAGATGTACAATTCATGAAAGTAAATTGTGAATATTAAGAGATAAATTTATAGGAGAAATAATTAAAATAAAATATCTTAATTCTTCCATAAAGAATCTTAAGTTGTCAAGTTCATGATTTGTATAAAAATATTCTTTTAAATAATACAAAAATACATAACAAAAGATTTTGATTCATAAAAAATTTTAAGTTATAATTCTAAGAAATCTAAATCATGATATCATTTAATTTTAAAATCATCAAAATCACTTTCAAGAGATTCAAAATGTAATTAATATACTTATTAGTCTCTTGAAATGCTAGTAATTTTTTTTTCTATTTTATATGAATAAGAAGGTAGAATCAAGGTAGAGAAAAGAAAAATATCATATCATAAAAATATTCAATTTTATAGATGTGAATTTCGAAATTAAGCTCAAAACTTTCAAGATATTCAAGGAGATTCAAAAGTTTAAGAACCATGCATTTAAAATTATCTCATGTAATTTGGATAAAAAGCATCAAGAATTCTATAAGAAGGCATGATTGTAGATCAAGGTCAAATTGTAAATAAGTATTTTGTATGCATTTAGAAAGTTCTAATTTTCTTTTAAGTACTTGTTCATCATTCAATGTTTACTTCTAATTATATTAAAAATTTATCTCCTATTTTTATTATTATCAAGAGAGAAATATGGTTGCATAATTTCTTTTCATATATATTCAATTTATGTCAAAAAGTATAAGAGATATCATGTCATTAAAAATTCAAATTTAAAAGATATGATTTTGTTTAATAAGTTTTCTTTCTCCTCTTTTATAAATACTATAAATGAGTCTTAGGGGATAATCTTAATTTATCCAAGATAAATCTTTTAGTAGAAAAGAAGAATGCTCTTAATAAAAATTTTAATTATTATTGTTAAGATCATAAATTTTCTTTTAAAGAAAATCATAGAGATCAATAATGTGATTCCCATAACATATAAGTCAAGTCAATAAGTTAAGAGAATATTCATGATAATGCAAATCTCTTTTAATTTTTAACTTATCACAATGTTAAGAAATATTAATTTTGGTGATAAGTTATACTAAGAGGAAAGTCATAAGTAATTATGTCATAAAGAATATTATTATCAAATCATGAATGCCAAGAACATGATTTATTTTGACACATTTTTTCTTATATGAAATTTCAAAGATTTTGAAATCTCAGGAGACAATATAAGAAGTGTCTTGATTATTATAGAAATATCAAGTTTTAAATATTGATAAGTTAAGATCATTTTTAAGAATTTAAGATCATGATTTAAGCTATCAAATAATTAAAAGCAATATATCAATGAAGTTAGATAAATTCAAACATATCCATTTTTAAAACAAAATCATTTGAAAACATATTCAAAATCATCATCAAAAATTGATTGTCGGAAAATTTCAATAAAATCATCATAGATTGTTTTTTTAAAAAAATAGCTAAAAGTTTTCTAATTCATTTTTATAATTAAAGAGATTCAACAATAATATCATTTTATTTGAAGGATTCATAGGATAGAAATATTCTTTCAATAAGAATTATCCTTCTTTTTGGTTGTTTTATGTGATTTATTTCTCTCACTTTTCTATATTATTCTATGCTAAAATTCTATCATTCAAATCAATCATAGCATTTCAATCAATATAATATTTGAATCAATCATTCCATAGACTTTGTCAATATTTGAACTATTTAACAATAGTTTTTACATTTAAACTAATTTTTCAATCATTATCAAAATCTCATTTATGTAAATTTTAACATGAGTAATTTTTTATTAATAGTAACTTTGGTTATTTTAGTTCTAGTCTTAGTATGCTCTAGCTATGCATTATCAAGATTAATTATATAATTATGAACTATTTTTAATAAAATGATTTGTTATAATACGAACAAGGATCATTAAGCTTCAAACATCTTAATTCAAATAATTATTTGTGTTATTGTTACATAGGCTAGTGAGCGTTGAAAGAATATTAGATCTCAAGTCTTGAGCAACTACTTTCAAAACATTATTTAGTGTTCCTAGGCTTATTAGGAAATAACTTTATATTATGGGAGGTTTTGATTTAGGTACCCATTTAACATTTTGTACTTCATAACATGTTCTTTCCTTTTTCTCTAATATCTTAAGGTGTTTTATGTTTCCTTTAGAAACCAAAATAAATTTATGTGGACTATAATTCTAAAATGAACATTTGTATACATATGTCCCCATTTTTATAATAAATACATTTTAACTCTTTGTGTCATATTTAATGTAGGTCCTCTTACGAATATAGTTGAGTTTTGTTGAATATTTCTAACAAAGCCTATGCCATGTCTATCATTGATATAACCCTTATTGGCAAGAATCATATTTAGGATTTATTCCTATCTCAAATTCTCTAATGTAGCTTTAAGCATATAATTCTCTATTTTAACATTATCTAGCATATCGCATTTTAAACATGGTTTAGGTGAAGTTAAGGAGTCATACATTTCATCAAGTTCTTTAACTATCAAATTGTGATAAACTTTAA
The DNA here is from genome assembly GCA_021527575.1 of Ensete glaucum. Taxonomy (NCBI): domain Eukaryota; kingdom Viridiplantae; phylum Streptophyta; class Magnoliopsida; order Zingiberales; family Musaceae; genus Ensete; species Ensete glaucum. Next base: position 13,771,331 of record CM038553.1, read on the forward strand.
GTAGTTTAAAAGACTTGCTAAGTTTTCTAAACTCATTAAATAAATCATTAAATATGCTTGATAATTTTGAAAATAAAAAATCTAAAGACTCACTAACCTCATCTTCGATCATCATTAAACCAAGGTTCTCCACTTCTTGGTTGAGCATTTGATCTTTGGAGCTCCTTGGCTTCTTGCGTTCATAGCAAAAGGTTGTGTTCATAATTTTTATAAGGTTCAAGTTCATTAATTTTTCCAAATCATTTTTCAAAAGTTCATGTCCAAGGTTCTCAATTTCACTCGACGAGTCATATGTCATTCTTAGTTCACAATCCTTCCTATTCTTAGGAAGATGTTCTTCAAGTTTATTTTTGTAATGTATTTCATTAAATGAGTCATTTATATTAGTTATACTTTTATGTGTGATTTTAAAAATATGCCAAATATCGAAAGTCGAATCACAAGCGGAAACACGATTAAACTCATTCATATCAAGAGTACAAAGCAAGGCATTCATAGTATTTGCGTTTAAAGAGAAAGTCTTATTCTCCAAATCATTCTAATTATTCATTAGAAGAGAAGACTTTTCAAATCCGTTCTCACCTATATTTCATAAATCAAAGTCTAAAGAGATGAGGAAAATACGCATCCGTGTTTTCTAATATGTGTAATATTTTCTAATATATGTAATTCATCCCATTGAACATGGGTGGATGTGAAACGGAATGTCCCTCATTCATGCCAAAACAAGTCATTTACTCAAGTGGGTATTAATCCAAATAGTAATAAACTTGCTATGATAGCAACTGTTAAGATCAATTGATACTAAGAGGGTGGGGGGGGGGGGGGGGTGAATTAGTATAAACTAAAATTTTTCTTTTCAAGCAAAAACTTTTCAAATAAGATAGAATAGGAAATCCGAAGCTTTTCGCTTTTTAATAAAATAAGTGACTGATTAAAAGTAAGTTGTTAAGGAAGTCGGAAAGAAAATCACGTTTGAGAAAAATAACTTATCATCTTGCTTTCAAGGAGTTTAGTTAAGTTGGAAGCATCAATTCAACAATATTAAAGTAAAACAAGTATAAAACACTTACAATTTTATAGTGGTTCGGCGCCAATGACCTACGTCCACTTGTGAGTCCTCCTTCTTGAGGCACATTGGCATCCACTACTGATCTTCTTTGGGTGAAGATCAAACCCTTATACTTACACTTATAAGGGAGACTAGATTTACAACTCTAAGCTCTCTCTCTTACCTTTTTTTTTTATATACAATTATCACATAATATTTTTTCAGAATATAATCCCCAAAAGTGTTGTACTGAATGTAAGAAAACTTAGGGTATTTATAGGCCCCAAATTGGCTTCAAAACTGGAAGCAAAATCCAATCATATCCGAAAAATTCAAGTACGAGTGATTTACCCATCGACCTGGGTGGTTTATCCACCGTCTGTAGTTGACCACCGAGATTCTGTGGTACGGGTGGTTCACCCACCACTTGGGTTGTTTACTCGTCGAAAGCTGTTGCCTATCACCCGGATTCTATGGTACAAGTGGTCCAACCGTCGCTCAATGGTGGTTTACCCGTCAGAATTTTCACAAAAGTGGTTCCCTCTACTTTTTAAATTTTGATTTGACTTTTATGTTGACCAGCTTTTTGGTCAACTGATTGAGCTCAACCAAACCTAGTAGTGGATCCGGTTGCCTCATTGAGTTGATTTGGATTCTATGGTACAAGCGGTTCACCCACCACCTGGGTGATTTACCCGTCAAAAGCTGCTGCCCGTCACCCGGATTCTATGGTACAAGTGGTCCAACCGTCGCTCAACGGTGGTTTACTCGTCGAAATTTTCGCAAAAGTGGTTCCCTCCACTTTTTGAATTTCGATTTGACTTTACGTTGATAAGCTCTTTGGTCAACTAATTGAGCTCAACCAAACCCAATAGTGGATCCGATTGCCTCATTGAGTTTATTTGAATTTATTCCAAATCTAACTCAATTAGGATTCTAACCCTAACTATGACTCAATGATTACAACACTCAATGATCAATTAAACCTAATTAAGACCTAACTCCGGCATACTCCTGCAACCTCGGGCAATCTTGCGGCAAGTCCTCCGGTCTTCTTTCTAGCGATCTCCTTTCACGTTCCCAACGAGCTTCTCGATTCCTTCGATGAATCTCCTAGCGAACTTCTGGCAAGGACCCACTGCATCATCCGATCTCAACCCGATGCCTGGGGTTTATCTTGGCCCATCATCTGGTTGTAACTTCATTGATCCTGTCATAGTTAGACCTGCACGATGCTAATTATGACTTAATTAAATATAATTATAATTGTCAAAATATCCATTAGAGACCATCCCGACTCCTGGTAAGATTTTTGGCTACCCCCGATAATCTTCCGGTGAGTCTCGGTCTTCTTTTGACGAACTCCCTTGCGTCATCCTGGCAAACTCCCGATACCCTCGGCAAGCTTCTGACACACTCCTAGCGAGTTCCCAAACGCATCGACTTGATGCATGGACTTAACCTTGGCCAATCCTAATTGTAATAATCCTTCTATCGTAATTAATCAAATCTAATAATCATGTTAGATTAATAATTCATTAATTGATTTTATCATCAAAATCCGAGATTCAATAATAAGATTGTTTATGATTCCTTTATGAACCCAAACTAACTTATGAGAATTATAATTTTTAAATAGACATTTGTAAGCCATATATCCTAATCTTCTATAAAAATTATACTTGATTTTTTATGGCATATTTAATGTAGGTCCTTTTGTAAAGATGGTTGGATTTTGATGAACATTACCAACAAAGCCTATGTCATTTCTACTATTAATATGACATCTATTGGAAATGATTTGTTCCCTGTTTTAAATTTTTCTAGTGTTTATTTAAGCATGTAATTTTCTTCTTTAATATTAGAGCATATCACATTAGAACATGGTTTATGTGATGCTAAGAAATCATGCATTTCATTAAGTCTCTTAACTAATAAATCATAATCAACTTTAAGCAATTTAAAAGATTTGTTAAGTTTTCTAAACTCATCAATTAAGTCATGAAACATATTTAATAATTTTAAAAATAAAATATTTAATTAAAGGTTCACTAACCTCATTGTTGATAGCCATAAGAGCAAGGTTCTCCACTTCTAGGTTGTGAATTTAATCTTTGGAGCTCCTCAACTATGTTTGTAGCAAGAGGTTTTATCCTTTACATTAGTTTTAAGGTTCAAGTTCGTTAATTTTTTCGGTTCATTTATAAAAAGTTAATATCATAGGTTCTCATCACTCGAGATTTCACTCGATGAGTCATATGTTCTTCTCGGTTCACATTACTTTCTATTCTTAGGAAGATATTATTCTTGTTCATTTTTAGAAGTATTTTCATTTAATGATTCATTTATATTAAGTGTGCTTTCATATGTTATTTCTAATGCATACCATATATCAAAAGTCGAATCAAAACAAGAAACCCGATCAAATTCATTTTTATCAAGAGTACAAAGCAAGGCATTCATAGTCTTTATGTTTAAAGAGAAAATCTTCTTCTCCAAATCATTCCAATTGTTCATTGGAAGAGAAGACTTTTCAAATTTGTTTTCAATAATAGTCCATAAATCAAGGTCTAAAGAAAGCAAGAAAACTCTCATCCGAGTTTTTCAATAAGTGTAGTCTGTCCCATTGAATATGGGAGGACAAATGATAGAAAAGCCCTCTTGAAAGCCAATAAGAGCCATTTCTCTTGAGTGTTAAATCAAATAAGAAAAACTGAGGCTCTAATACTAATTGTTAGGATCAATTGGCACTAAGAGGCGGGGGTAAATTAATGTAAATATAAATTTTAGGTTTAGATGAAAACTTTTCAATTAAACCAAGATAATAAATCCAAAGCTTTTCGTTCTTAGTGAAGCGAGTGAGTGATTAAAAGAAAGTTGCTAAGTTAATAAACAAACCAGAAAGATAAGCAACATTTAAAGGAAAGAACTTATAGTGAAAATTTTGATTTCAAGGAGTTGAGTTAAATAAGAAGCATTAATACAATAATATGTAACCAATTGAAAACAAAGAATCACTCATAATTTTTATAGTGGTTCGGTGTCAAAGGCCTACGTCTATTCTCGAGCTCTCCTTTTTTTATGTACACCGGTGTCCAGTATCGATCTTCTTTGGGTTAAGACCAAATCCTTACACTTTACTTATAAAGGAGACTTTGAGAAAATTTTTAACTCTAAGATCTCTCCCTTACCCCTTTTCATTTTCTTAAAATTTTCACACAATAATTTTCTCTGAATATAATCTTCAAAATTGTTGTCTTGAATGTAAGAAAACTTAGAGTATTTATAAACTCCAAATTGGCTTCAAAACCAAAGTCAAAATCCAACTGTATTCGAAAAATCTAGGTACGGGCAGTTCACTCGCTTGCTTGGGCAGGTCAACCACCGAAAGTACACAGATTCCTGGGTATGGGCGGTTCAACCGCCCAGACTGGGCGGGTCAGTTGCTTGAAAACTTGGGTGGTGGCGGTTGTACCACCGCTCACTGGCGGTTTACCCACCGAAATTTTAACAAAAGTGGTTCCCTCCACTTTTCGAATTCTGACTTGAACCTGATGTTGACCAACCCTCTCGTCAACTAATTGAGCTCAATCAAACCCCAATAGTGGACCTGATTGCTTTATTGAGTTGATTTGGATTCTTTTCGAATCTAACTCAATTTGGACTCAAACCCTAACTATGACTCAATAATTATAACACTTAATGACCAATCAAGATAATCAAGACCTAATTCCCGCCAATACGATAGCCTCTAGTATTCTTGCGGTGAGTCTTTCGGTCTTCTCCCTATCTCCTGACGTCGGCGAGATCCCACTGCATCTTCGCCCATCACCTGGCTGTAACTTCATTGCTCCTGCTATAGTTAGTCCTGCACGATTCTAATTATGACTTAGTTAAATATAATCATAATTGTCAAATATTCATTACAAGACCATCCTAACTCCCGATAAGCTTTTCGGCTACCCCCGATAATCTTCTGACGAGCCTCGATCTTCTTCTAGCGAACTCCCTTGCATCATTCTGTCAAACTCCCGATACCCTCGGCGAGCTCCCGATACACTCTTAGCAAGTTCCCAACCGCATCAACCCGATTCATGGATTTGACCTTGGCCAATCCTGATTGTAATAATTATTCTATCGTAATTAATTCTGCATCATTCAATTCTAACAATCCTGTTAAATCAATAAGTCATCAATTAATTTCATCATCGAAATCTAATATTCAACATGACTGAGGGACAATATGCTAAATAGAGGAGTGACAACATGTCTAACACTAATCGTATAGTTGGGTAGGCTTAACTTCATGGATTAGGCTAAGTCTTACTCGTAAGTTATACTGAGCCTTACCACTGAATTAGGTCATGCTTGACTTGTGAATTTGGTCATGCTTAGACACATGAGCTGAGGTGGTGTCTAACCACATGGACTAGATCTTACCTAGCCGCACGAACTAGATCATACCTGGCCACATGGTTAGGTTGTACCTTATCACATGAGCTGGCTACTACCTGGCCATATGGGTTGGGTCATACCTAACCTCATGGGCTAGGTCATGCCTGACAACATGGGTTGGGTTGTACCTTATAATATAGATCGGATTGTACATGACCATATAGGTCAGATTATACTTAGTCATATGGGCTGGGTCGTGCTTGACTATATACGTTAGGTCATACCTTGGCACATGGACTGGCTCTTAGCTGGCAACATGAGTAGGTAATGCATGACCAAATCACATTGGTTGGGTCGTGCCTAATCAAATGAGTTAAGCTTTACCTGACTACATGGGCTAGGTCGATTTGACTCAAGTCAGACCCTAATTCGACTTATCTTGTCAAATTAGATTTTAATATTTTGATTTATTAAATAATAACTTAAATCTATAAAATAAAGAATTTAAATTCATGATGTTAAACTTAAAACATACAAATACATAAATGATTATTGAAATATAAATATATATAATTGACTAAATTAGAACTATTAATCCAAAAATAAGAATTTTAATAAGTAAATCAATCTTAAAATTCGTTTAAGCTTAAGAAACTAATATAAATCAAATAATCGTTCAAATATCACAAATCAATTATTATTATTTATTAATCATAAAATATCAAAATTACAACATTCTTATGCATCATAAAATTATATCAATCCTAATATTAATGTTTAAAACATAAATTTAAGCTGATAAAAAAAAAAGGAAATCCTATCTCTCCGTGGTTATTCTTTACTCGAAATCATCTTCGCCTCAATTCTCCTATTTGGTGAGGAATGAGGAAGGAGAAACCCTTTTATATATAATAAGATTAGATCTCCCTAAAAGGTAACTAATAATTTAATTTAATTTTTAATTTATATTTATTATACTTTCACACAAAAAAAAGAAAAATATAATATTTATTTCTTTTATGATTGACACATGAACATCAAATGTAAATTATCTAATTCCTATAACTCATATCACTGATTAGTAAAACAATTAACGATTTAATTGATTAATAGAATTTTTAATTTGTTCACTTGAGTAAGAAAATTAATTTAATCATTTCATTAACTATAGTACACATGGAAGTTAAATATATAAATAAAGTAACATATAATCATTTATAGTAATCAATTTACTAATTTATAGAAAATATCGATGATTACACAAATCATACAATGACTGTGTACTAATCTAACTTTTCGAAGATCATATTAGGAGAACTACTCTAAATCATTCAACTAATTCTCGATAACAAAATTAACAGCTTGTAGCCTGTCGGTGCAAATCCGACTTTCGCGATTTATCGTTATCTATGTTTCCAAATCCAACCAATGAACTCGGTAATGATGTACTCGACTTACTTGATAGCAAGGTCTTGGAGAATCAAGAAAACAGGTGAAAAAAATAGAAAGGAATTGCACTAAGTAGTCAGTCCTTGTAGTGTTGTCTCAGCTATTTGCAGGTGAACATCATGTCTTTGGGGCCATCACTGTATTCTCACAGCTCATCTCAACATTGTCACAGCTTCCTTCCATTTTGGTTTGCTTCAACGAATCTGTAAGCTGATTCATTCACACAGGTTGTACACTTAACATTGGAAAGAATTATATAGAATCCAATTACAGGGAGGAACAGAATGCACTTCTGATGATGTATGAACATAAATCTTCTTCCTGCAAAATGGTACTGTCACCCAACATGCAGGCTTTCCTCAGTCCATCTTCTTCGCCTTCTCTGGTTCTGCAGGGAGGCACTTCGCCCCCACCAGACCACCAACTTCGCTGATGACCTGAGTAGTTCATTCTCAGAGGAATAATGCCGATGACGATGTGCGATGGTGATCTAAATAGCAATGATCATAAGAATGAGACTCAAACCTTCAAGCCTTTGATGAGGTCCTCCCTGGTGTGGGAAGCAGAGATGCAGATCCTTGCCCTGGCAAGGAGAACTGGCGTCGCCGGATACCCTACCGTCACCACCGCAACCTGCGAACAAGTCGACGAACTCACTGCAACGAGCATCGACATTCAAAACAAGAATCACAGATTGCGGTTGCTGACCACCACCGACTCACATTCTGTCTCAAGCACGCTCGCGAGAAGGCGGGGAGCTTCGCCAGATTGTAGAGCATTATAGCCATCACCGGCGAGTCGTTGTCGCCGAGAACCACAAAGCCCATCTTCTTCAGCTCGGATCGGAAGTAGTTGCTGCCCTCCCGAATCTGCGCCAGCTTCTTAGCCCCTGGCGGTGATCAAGTCGTAGTTAGGCGGACGGCATTCCTGAGGAAGCCGTGGAGAGTGCGGTCTCACCTCTGTTTGATCCGTCTTCTCCGAGAACAACCTTGATCGCGGATATAACCTGTTGAACGGCGGCCGGTGACATGGAGGTCGCGTAGAGATGCGCCGGACAAGCGTGCTTCAGATATTGAATGATCTCCTGAGAAAGGCATTCGAGCTTAGCATCGATGGAAGCACTCTATTCATTCGAGTTCACGAAGGAATCAACCTCTGATGCTGCAATGTAGCCTCCGCAGGATCCAAATGACTTGGTGAAAGTTCCCATCATGATGTCAATGTCGGCTGGATCCACCCCGAGCAGCTCACAAACACCTCTCCCGGACTTACCCACCGCTCCGATGCTATGAGCTTCATCCAGATATATGTATGCCTGATCCAGAGAGGGGGGAGTGTTGTCATCGGTTCTCGGAATTCGATAACCCGCGATGTTAATTGATAAAGTGGAACCTTGTATTTCTTGCAGATGGCTACTATCTCAGGCAGCTTGCAGAACTCCCCTTCCATGCTATATATGCCCTCAACGATGACAAGTATCTTTCTCCATGGTCTGTGTGTGCCAGGCTGACGACCCTTGACGATCTGCTCCCGCAGCACCTCTTCCAAGTGCGAAGGGCCTGTCAATGCAGAGATTGTGAGGCGAAGCGAAGCATACAGCATCTCATGCTCAAGGCGTAGTAGGACGTACTGTTGTGCCGGAAAACATGCACCGTTGCGCCGGATGCGCGAGCGCCACTGACGATGGAGTTGTGATTGAATGAGTCGCTGACTATTAGCCCTCCCTGTCAAGGAACACGAGAAGAGAACGAACTCATATGATTCGCCGAATTCATCATCGTCATGTACAACTGACGGTAGCAGATGTTGCAGACCTCTCCCACCAGAACTGGGATTATGGAGGAGTTGGTCACGTATCCCATGCCGAAGGTGATGGCCGCTGGCTTTCCGACGAATCGTGCTATCAACTCCTCGAGCTCGACATGCAACCTGGTGGTTCCTGATAGCCATGGCAAGCTTAGGGGATTCAAAAAAAAATAGTTCCTTGACGAAGAAAGCAGAGGTTTCCTACCTGCATCAGCCCGAGCGCTGCAAGCCGTAGGAGCATACTTCTTGAGAGACTCGATCACGCGAGGCGTGCAGTACTCATCTCCGGCAGCAAAGCCGAGGTAGTTGTATGATCCGAGGTTGAGGCATCTGGATGCGGTCGAAGTCCGGCTGCATCGCGTGAGAGCAACAGAGTCAGAAACGTATTCCACTGTCGAATTGGGGAGGGAATTACGTCGAACATACTGCAGGGTCTTGTTGTTGTCATTGGAATACCGCTCCACCACGTCGATCCAGGCATCCGGTGCGCTTGCGATCGGTCGGGCAAAGCAATCCTGCCATGCCCATCGGAAAACATTCACGAATCACTTCTATGGTTCTTCATGTTAGACACAGAGACAGTAGAAGACAAAGACGATGCACGCATTATTTTGTCCTTGACGGCCACCTTAACAGTACTTTATCCTCCACATAAATCGTATTGCCCTCTCTAAGTTTACGCTTCCTTCCTATGCCCATGCTTTTGTTTCACAAATCTTCCACTAAATCGAGGAAAAGGTGGCTATCGGAGATGGATATTGATATTGTGTATTAGTTGATGTGTGAGGCTGCGTCACCGCGACTCCTCGGAGGTTCAAGTAATCAAAACGACGCCGCAAGGACGTTCGTCGCAAGATTGCTTCGGAAAGTTCGTAACAACACCACAACACACCGCCCACATAGATCGATCGGGTGTTCGAACGAAATATGTAAGTCGCCTCAACCCGAGAAACCCAGACCGGCACCGCACAACACCGTCCCATGTGGATCGATCAGACATTCGTACGAAATGTGCAAGCAGCCTCATCTCGGAAACCCGAAGCAACACCGCACAACACCATCCCGCATGGATCGATCAGGTGTCCATGCGAAATGTGCAAGTCGCCTCACCCCGGGAAACTGAGAACAGTACCTCACAACACCGTCCCACGTGGATCGATCAAGCGTCAATACGAAATGTGTAGCCCGCCTCACTACAAGAAAATCGGAGTGGTGTCTTACAACACTGACCTATGCATGTCGGTCGTCAACCGTACAAGACGTATGACTAAGCTTGAATAGATCATGTACGATCGATTATGAACGTAGGTATAAAATGAATCCTTTCACGAGTGTAAAAAAAAAGGGACTCGGGCCTCTGAACTCAAAAAAATCTATTTTTTCTAATTTAATCTTCGAAAGTATTAGATCGAGAATTCTCCGACTTAGATCTGTGTGCAGGGCTCTGCGGGTGCGTCTCCCTACTTCCACGCCAACCACCTCGAGAGCGAGCGACTGCATTTGACTCATCTTCAGCATCAACTACGATCTACGTGGCTATCTTGCGAGTCTGGGTTCGAACCGAGCCGTGCTGAAGACTCGGCCACGGCATAGAGTTGTACAACAGATATATTTCAAGAACTCGACTTCTCAGTGTTGAACGATCTGATCGGATCTTCTATCGATCTAAAAGGACTGAGACAAACGAAGCCCCCCCCTCTTCTCCTTTCTCCATTGCTGATTGCAATACGCAAGGTAAGAACGAGTAACAACAACATTACTTTCTTCTTCCCCTACCGCTGCTGCTGCTATCTTGACCGGGTCGTAAGGATTTAGATACGGATCGTTTGAGGGGACTCCGATCTTTTATGCATAAGAGACCAAACACTTGCCGTACCAAGAAAATGAGCAGCAAGACAGAAACTTCCAGAAAAGGAAAGAATCCGACAGGAAGAAGCTGAAATGGAAGCAGAGCAGACCTGGATGCGGTGATAGATTCGGCGGGTGTAGAAATCCTCAAATGGCGGGCATATCGGCGCGTAACCCTGTCGCCAGATGAAACCCGGATCCATTAGTCCTGACACGGATGAAACGAGAACATAGTGGGAGGTCGATACCCTGAGGTCGTCGGACTTGGACCAGTCGAGGATCTCGCGGAAGAGATCCCGGAGGAAGCCGAAGACGAAGAAGACGACGTAGCCGAGGAGCGTGGTGAGGGCGGTCAGGTACGTCAGCCTCACCATCCGCCGAACCTCCCCCGGCACCGCGATCGGCGGGATGGGGACCAGCGGCGGGATGGGGAGGAGCACCGTCATGGCTCGACCGGCGCCGGCCTCTGGTGGTGAAAACGGAGGAGTCGGTTGGAAGAGCGCGCGCCGGGTTGTCCCTTTAATGGCCGCTTCCCCATGGCAAGGCTTAATGTGCGTCGTTGTTAGTATGGTTGGCGTTGGGAGGGTTGCACGCACCTCTGGATTGGAGAGAGAGGGACCAGTCGGCCTTTTGACCCTGTTCTCAATCTACTCTGAGGAGGCGCGGTTTACGTGCCTCCTCCTTCCCTCTTAATTAGCTTTGATGGTCACACAACTCTCTCGTACTTTGTCGCCGCTGCCGACTAATTCCAGCGGTGCTGCTCGTCAATTACGTTGACTAGAGATGCAATGGAAGCCAAGAAGTTACCATCTTCTTCAATAAATTGAGTCTGTGGCTACTGAAACTGATACGCGAATCCTGGATTACAGTATTGGAGTTGGCGGCAGAGTGAATTAAAGAGCGGCAGAACCATCCTCGATCTACCGGCATTTGCAAGCCAATCAAAGACCCCCCATGATAAGCATGACTTGTTCGATACTTTACTTCAATGCTTCTGAAAAGGAGTGAGCTGCTTTGATCCTTTATCCGCGGTGGAGATACCCATCGTCTTACCGCAATCTCATCCGCCTGCAACTCTCTGACAAGCACTGGGGGTTTTCGTGGAGGCAATTACCAGCTTCTTCCTGCGGGATACAATGAATAGTGGATCTGATCTGGTCTCGGCTTTTCCGGGAACGCTGCCTCTGGTGCCATGAACGTGATAAGGCACGCAGCCATTGTTGCTGGCTGCAGGATCAGTACAGTACAAAGACATTAAGATGATGGCCATCGTAGGCGTCCTACCCAAACCAAAGCTGTAATGTTTTGCTGCCAGGACATGACTTGGGCTACCAATTTCTAGCCAACAACTGCATGAATGTTTAGCCTCGCCATGTCCTGTGATGATTCTGGGACCTTAGTTTTCCACGTTTTTGCTCCTCTCAGATTCCTCTATTCCTTTCCTCCGATCGATAAGCTCTGCATTAGCTTTTAAGCTACACGTACACGACGAAGAAGGGGAGGACAGGAACTGCTGCTGCGAGGTTAAGACTCCGGTGGTGAGGACTTCACGACGGTATCCTCTTTCCACCCACAGCTTCGGCTCGTCTTTTTTCCTCCCGTGTGTTTGAGATTTGCTAATATGCTTGTCAGATGACACATAATGGAAGAGGTTTCAAGATGGATTGATGCTTAATTAAATGACCTGTTGTTGGGAAGTTAAGAGGAAAGGGAGTGGTGTCTGCACTAAACGAAGGGGACTTACGATATTGCGATGGCCTCTTTTGCTCCATCTGCATTAAGAGTTATGTTTCAGGCAATTATTGATGACATTCCCGGCAGAAGTGTCATCAATAAGCTGTGCCACTGCTACTGCGAATGTGCAAATGGCTCTGAGCTTGAGCGTCATGGAAGTTTAATTGGGGATTGCTGAGGGCTCTAATTAATGAGACAGCGTGGTTAGGGATTGCTACTCGTATCATTTTCCTGTATTAATTCTCGTACCACTATCGTTATCAAAAACTTAATTAATTTTACCTGATACTCTTATATGTTCCGTTCTTAAAAAGTCACTCTCTTCATAATATCATATGATCGATCCCCTAAGGATTTGTAAAAAACAAAGAAGATAGGTTAGTAAAACTATTAAATTTTGAGATTCCATAAATAAATATTTTAACAAACACTTGATAATATATTATAAAATATAAAAATAAATCTAGTATGATGTTGTTATGAAACTAAGTAATAAATTAACTCGAGATACTATCTCAAAGACTTATATAATCATATATTACTCAAGTAGCTCCAAGGGGTTGAGATGATTAATATTTTTTATCATTTTTGTTTTGCTCACAGAGAATACCCGTAATAATTAATGGGAGATATTAGTTTTAGATAATTCTAATTTTACACGACGATCTTATTTATATATATATATATATAATCATAAAATCAAATTAAAAAATGACTATATATATATATACATATTATCATAAAATCAAATTAAAAAATGACTGTCAACCTTATTATAAACCTCTTCCGATGGAAGATTACTGAGCTGCTCAGGTGCTATGCAGAAGGGTTGTGTAAGCTGGTGGAGATGAAAGATGCAAGCCACTCAAACCACGTGTTCCTTGAAGTGCATATTGAATGGGCAGGCATCAGAGCCTGTACATGTCCAGAATTGCCATTTAAGAGCTGATAAAGATGAGGATAAAGATGAGGCCATGCTGCCTGCCTTAAAAGTCCAGCTTTGACTGCTAGGGTTGATGTCCTTATGTTTTGCAGGCTCAGGTAAAGCCTCTCAAGAGCAGCTTCTCAGTAGAAACTAGTTAACATGGAGCTTGCTCGAGGAAGAAGACAGGTTAACATGGCTGGTGGGCAAACCTGGGTGTTTGATTTCGGTTACCCCCTGTTGCTTTCTCAAGGAAGAATGAGGACTTCGAGGTTTGCTTTTTGGCGTTTCTTCTGTGAATCTTCATCAAAGCTCTGATGCAAAAGACTCGGAAGAATTAACAGCAACTTCTTACCATCCTTAATGCATCAAGGATCTGAAGCCAAGACCAGCCGGTGCACATGAGGCCTGACGGCTGTGTTCGAGGCGAGTACAGCATCGTCGGAACGCGCATGTTTGCCGGTGCACGTCCTCGCATGTAGCTGCGTGCAGATTGGGCCAGCACGTCGTCTTCCTCCCTCTCCATGTCCTCAGGTCGAACACACACAGAGGACATGGCCGTACCTCTCCTCTCAGGATCTCTCGTCCGAGACGATATATTTCCTGAGAAGACCAAGCAAGCGAGATGCTTCCCTCTCTTACTCATTATGCTCATCTGTTTCACGGTCACATACACACTAGATTGACTGGAGAACACTGTTTTGGTCATACAAAAGCACGAAGGAGACATGACGCTAAAAACCATGCAGCTTGGTGTTTGTTTACAGGACCTGAGGTCACATACACATTAGACCTGAGGTCGCTCGCTGACCATAAATGGGGTGATGCAGGGCAAGCTGGTGGTGAGAGTGACCGTGCCTCGAGCTTCTCAGTGCAAGCGTCCTACCATGTCCTGCGGTGATGATGCAAATGTTGGACCAGTCGGACAAGATGGTACCTGGGTAAGGGTCGTTGATCACGACATGGCGTGTTGAGTTAGCATTACACATGGCTTAGAACTGAACGAATCGATTGAGTTTTCATTATCGTGATCTATCTATCGACAGGTTGGTGATTGATGCGGATCCACCTCCTCCTCCTCCATGGGACATCATATATTTGAATGCATGTCCTTGTGAGAAGGTGAGCGATGAGGGTGGGAACAGAGACTATGTGGTGGCTCATTTTGTTACCTCCATTCATGACAAAAGAATGAAAAGAAGAAGAATGCTGAAGAGCAAGTAATTATTTCTTCTCTTCGCTGTTGCAGAGGTTGATTGCTTCCTTCCCACTGCATTGACTTGCCACAAGGAAAATAACAGAGGGGAGAGGGAGAGGTACAATGGAAGATGAAAGTTGATCTCTTTTAAGAACTTGAAAGATCCATCCACATGTTTCTGCTTCAGATGAATTTGATCACCACATCTTCTTCCCACCTTGTTTTCTTGATACCCACTGACACCAAACGGACAAAAAGGAAGAATGAGTGGAGGAACAGAATCGCATCAAGGAATGTAGGTTATGGAGATCACTCAACTGGTCTCGAAGGGGTTGGCTTCACAGGAACAGAGGATTGAAGGTAGCCGCCCATTTGCTTCTCCAGTTTGAGATTTCTCTGTTGGAGATCATACTTGTTAGTCAACGTTAGAGAAAGACCAGTGGAAGGAGGACCAAAACTGCACCTTAAAGCCACAAGAGAACTCCAAAATGGCTTCGTTGAAGCTGAGCGGTGGATTGAAATCAGATGATGGAGAGTAAGGATCAGGAATACAGCATATCTTGGAGAAGCTGAACAGAGGCGAGCTGGCGGTGTCATCCAACAGCGAAGAACGCTGTCTCTGCTGCTCTGGCTCGACTCTCCTCTTCTTGGCACCGCCCGCGGCCAATCCAGCAGCTGGAGTCAAGGCAGAGCAGAGGCAGCCGCCGCCCCCCTGAAAGCAAGTGCTGGAGCGAAGATAGCAGCAGGAATGCTCGTCCTCTTCGGGGAAATGAGGAGGCCCGGAGGACGCATCGGAGACCATGGACAGGTCCTCCTCCTCTGCTTCTTCGAAGGAGCCATCTTTGCCGCAGACAAGAGGCTGAGGGCACTCACCGCAGGACTGGTCTAAGTAGTCGGTCCACCCAGATTGGCATCCGCTGCTGCAATCCGAGCTAACATCTTCCTCCTCTCTCTGCATCAGTGGATCGATGTAGGAGAAGGCTCTTCTCATTCTCTTTTATGGCTATGGACTCGAGAGGCACAAACAAATGAAGCGCGTTGCTTTAGAGAGAAAGAGAGACGAGGCGGGCCGCCTCCCTCGCACACACCATCTCACACTCCGTAGGAGGAATGGAGACAAAACGGGGTCACATGCAACACAGTGACGCGAAGTGTACAACACTCTACACCGGTTTCCTTGATTTGCTATGACATCCCGTGAACAGGGGAAGAAATGGGGAAGTGCATCATTTATATATATATATATAATTCATGATTAGTCCTGGGATGATTTAATGCCTAATTCCTTATAATATATAATCATCAATCATCGAAAAGCTATAAGACACAGATGATCTTAGTTTATATTCTCATTTCATCAACATCATCAATATATATATAGATATATATAGTGGTTGTTGCAAGAGATTGGGGACTGTGAATGTTTTCCTTTGCAGAATCTTGCAGGTAAAGAAATTATAAATGTAAATTATTGTCAGTCAACAGAGTGCCAGAGGAAGCTTTTGGGTCTTCCTGATGCCAAAACAACAATGGCCTCTTCCTTTGGATCGGTGCTGCAGGCGTGAGAGGAGATGAAGTGTCTGTTCTTGCTTGTGTTTATTCCCTCCTGGAAACAGGGGAAGCTAATAAGATGACGATAAGACATCATGAAATGGCATGGGAGAGCTGCAGGCGTCAACTCATGGTCCCAACCAACAGAGTGAAAGAGAACAATAATGCATATATAATACATCAATAAATAACTAAATTACGACTATGAGTGGAAGAGTTTAATTAATTATATATACCGACGAGTCAGTCTTGACACGTAAACCTGAGAACTATATGAATGTCCATCTCGATAACCTGATAAATCGGACACACTAGATCGAAGACCACGTCGATCACTCTAGACGTCGTACTCATGATCGTCAGTCTCGTCGATCGAGACCCTAGAAATAGACAAAAGCGTCGTCCGAAATAAGGTCGTAGCTACGAAAGCCGAAGGTGTCACACCTATTAAACACTATGGTATAATCCCCCTATATTCGACAGGTATATATACCCCTATTGTAACATAGGAGAGAATCTTTTTCCAAACTCTTGACCTCTTCTTCTAAAAATTGTTCGAGACCTTCAGAGTCTCGATCAAGGTTTCCACCTCCAAATATTAACTTAGTCATCATATGAGCCTAGTTAAGTGCACACCCCCCGATGGAGACATTTTTGTAAGTCCCGGATGCCCCTCGAAATCAACTCGACCGACTCCTCGACCTAAGGAGTTACTATTGCACGGAGCCCAACTACCTCATCGAACTTCCCTGAGCCTCCAAATCCTAATGAGTCGATTTTGCCCACACAGGCTAAACCGTGTCATGCTAACTCATCATCCACCACATGAAATCAAGCAACTATATATATATATATATATATATATATATATATATATATATATATATATATATATATATATATATATATAGTAATTATTGTTATTCTTATTAATCTCATGAGCCAAATCATTGAGTACGTATGTTGATATGGTGGGGGGACTATCGTTAAATGAAGCTACAGAAAAGTAGTTGTGACTGTAGCATCGTCGTCAATGAAGGCATTAGGGTTTGTCACTCCCTCTTGAGCTTGACCATTGAGAGGTGTTTTGGTTGAAGAGGTGATGGGCGACCTAATCCAATTAATGCTCACCTTTCAGACATAGGCAACAACAGGTGCATCTGTGTCTTGTTAATTCTAGTTTGTTTATGATGTGTTAGGATAGAGAAATGGACATTTGAGGTGTCCATTGATGAGTAGCAAGGATCGTTCCAATAAATTGGAAAGGAACAATACATTTCTACATTGGATTTGGATCGGACTTCATGCCCATCATGTTTCCTAAGTTAAATGAGAGGAACCCTATTAAGGCATACCGTCGGATAGTACATGTCATTATTGTGTTCCATAATTCTTGAAGGAACATAAATAGATTTAGAATTTGGACTCATATCTGTGTAAATGATGAAATAATTTGGACTACTAACAACCTTTGTATAGGAGGGGAAGGGTAAACTATATGGAATTTGGGCAATAGTGACATAGGATTTGGTTTGGTTCGGTTCCATATAAACTTTGGGCCATAGCGACATAAGATTTGGTTCAGTAAGAGAATAAGGATTTGAACTTATATCAAAATAATCATTATATCCAACCCAATCGATCGAAATCGATCGAATTCTATATCTCATGTAGGCCTAATTTCTTCAACATTTAAATCAAAGGGTTCGACCCAAAACATCAAATCTCGACCCATTTCAAATCAGCCCAACACACTGTGGACTAGAGTTTGGGCCTCCAACCCAATCGCATTCCGACACGTCAGACTTTAAGAATCTATTACGTCGATGAGGTTGCGTGACGGATTTTGTTCCGTCGGCATCGAAGTAACCGTTTCCGTAACCGTCGCCTCGCGTTTTCGCTCGTCATGGAGACTCGACCGGTAACCCGCCGCGTTTCTCGTGATGGCTCGGCGTCGGAAACCATTTCCCTCCCAACGAGGAAAGGAAAGAACATAAAGAGGAAAATATTCGAATTTATTCGTCCCTAAAGAAAAAAGAAAAGGAAAGCGGTAAACGATGGCCAAAAGAAAAGCACTTCTTACTCTAATATATTCGTTTCTTTTTATTTATATTTCCACTAGTTTTCTTTTTCAGAAAATAATATATTTCTTGTCCTGTGGAAACGTTCGCCAGATATCGCCGTCGCGGCGAACCATCACGCCGTGGACGGGTAATCGAACGGCAGCGGCTGGACGTCGCCGCTGAGGAGATCGGCGTGGCGGAATCCGTAGTCGCGCAGCACCTGGTCGTCGGCGAAGTGCAGCGCCCGCTGCATCCCCTCCCAGCAGCTCTCACCGCTGTACATCTTGTTGTGGTCGCCGCTGCAGGGCTGACACCCCGTGAAGTGCGTCACAAACGGCCGACGCCACCCGTTCGGCCCGCTCACCGCCCCATCCTCCCCTGACAGGTGCCCGTCCCGCAGCCTGCCGTACGCCCCGTTCGCCACCTCCGCGTGCCGCCTGCGCAGCCCCTGCACCTGCCTCTCCACCGCAGCGTACTTGGCCGTCATGTTCTCCAGCCGCCCCACGATCTCCAACCAGTAGCCCTCAAAGTAGTAGTCGCTCTCCAGGAAGATCTTGTCGCCCCACCGGTCCTTGTGCTTGAGGAGGAGGTAGACGAGCGCGGACTGGTCGTCCGACTCGTTGAACACCTTGTCCTTGAACTCCGCCTTCTCGAGTTGGCCCCACCGGTAGTAGTCCGGGGACATGGGGCCCATGGCCGCCCACACCGCCATGAAGTCGAGCGACCACTGGCAGTTGCGGATGAGGAAGACGCCGGCGTTGAGGCTGACCCAACTGCGGGTTTCGTACACCAGGTGGGGCCAGCCATGAACAACCAGGTTGTGGCCCCGGTAGCGATCCAGGGGAAGCTCGAAGTCCATGTCCGTGAAGGCGGCGTCGGAGTCGACCCACCACACCCAGTCCGCCTCCGGGTGGGCGAGCATGGCGGCGCGGACCATGGGGAGCTTCGCCCAGAAGGTGTTCATGGCCGGGTGGAGGAGGGCGTTGTTGTAGAAAAGTTCGATGCCGTGGCGGCGGCAGTAATCGACCTTGTTCTTAAAAAAGCGGAGGAGGAGGTGGTCGCCCACCGGGTTGCGGCAGGGGCCCGGCTGGGACCCAGTCACCAGGAGCACCCGCTCGCGGCCGTACCCGCCGAAGGCCGGGTGCAGGCGGAGCCAGTCTCGGCGCTTGGCGTCCCAGTGGGTGAGCGAACGGTCGATGGTGTACGAGACGGAAGGGTCGTCGTAGAAGGTGGCGCCAGGAGGGTCGCGATCGTGGAGGTCAGGGAAGGCCGCAGAAGAGGAGACGGAGAAGGGGAAAGCAGAAGGGTCTACAACGGTGACACGGGAGAAGAAGGACGAGACGACCCAGAAGACGAGGAGAGCGACGCCGGCTCCACCCGCGAAGACGAGGCCGTCGGAGAAGAGCGAGGGCTTCGACGAGCGGCGAGTCATAAGGCCCTTGGAAGTCCTAGCAGAAGAGGGAGAGGAAGGCTCCGTACCGCTCATCATCACCCACACCAAAGGCAACACGACCTCACAGAAAGGCGAGAGAGAGCGAAAGAGCGAGTGAAGGGGGGAGGAAAGCTAAGGCAGGAGGAGTTTTGGATGCTATCGAAGGGATTATGTCACCTGGTGCTGCTTTCGTTGCCAGTTTTGGACTTTAGCGAGGAAGACGAGGAACGGAGGCGTGGCTGCTGACGGAGGACTAAGCTTGTGGACAAGTACTCCTTAAGACTGCGGACTCTGCATCGTCGGTGCAGTGCGAGACGCATCCGAACAAGGATTGGATTTGCTCAGGAACGAACAGAGATCGTCTTTATGAATCTTTTAGTTGTTCATGGCGTTGCTTTCCAAGTAAAAGAGGAAGGATTGCGTTGGTTGCTGCTCTGCGCCGGCCGCTGATTACAGGGGACGGTGGCGTTCGCGTGATTATATGCGCAAATTGCGATGGATCGAGGTCGTGATCGGCGGCCGTGATCATGCCACGTGGGACTGTCGTTCTCAATTACGCCCGCCGTAACGGGACGAGGAAGGCCGGGCTCGGCGGAGCGCGCTCATCGAGGCAGCGTCTTTTTGGGGGCACGATTTTTGAAGCGCATCGCGTCGCGGTCAGATCGACACGTGGCGTTCGATGAGTTCGCATCATGCATGCATGCTTCCTTGTTTCGCAGGCTATGGCGATGTGGTCGGAGGACTAGTTTTCCACGTCACAAAAGTCCTCATGTCACAACAGAATTCGGCATGACATGCTTCGCTTAGTGTAAAAGGCCATGCCGTGCATGCATGACGCCTGTGATCATGTGACCTGATTCAACAGCATGCCATTTGCATGTGTTCGAATCTTAGGTGGGACGTTGTATTATTTATAATAGTGTGATCTATTTATCTCCATTTCTTTGGTTGCTGTATTTAAGAATGAAATATATGATACCGATAGTACACATATCGTATCGTTATAAAGTCAATTCGACTAAGATAGTATTATAACATCGATTAATTTTTTTAACAGAGCAACGACAATAATGTTTAATGACTAATAATGAAAATAAGTTATATTTATTGTTCTGCGACAACGGCGCCGCTATCACCCTCACGACGAACCATCAGTTACGCGAACGGTAGCGGCTGGACGTCGCCGTTGAGGAGATCGGCATGGCGGAAGCCGTACTCGCGGAGCACCTGGTCATCGGCGAAGTGCAGCGCCCGCTGCATCCCCTCCCAACAGCTCTTCCAGGTGTACATCTTGTTGTGGGCGCCGCTGCAGGGCTGGCACCCGGTGAAGTGCGTCATGAAGGGACGGCGCCACCCGTTGGGCCCGCTTACCGCTCCCCCCTCCCTCGCCAGCTGCTCCTCCCTCATCCGGCCGTACGCCCCGCTCACCACCTCCGCGTGGCGCCGGAGCAGCCCGTCAACACGCCGCTCCACCTCCGCATACTTCGCCGTCATGTTCTCCAGCCGGTCTACGATCGCCACCCAGTAGGCCTCGAGGTCGTAGTCGCTCTCAATGAAGACCTTGTCGCCCCAATGGTCCCTGTGCTTGAGGAGGAGGTAGACGAGCGCCGACTGGTCGTCCGACACGTTGAACAGCTTGTCCTTCAACTCCGCCGCCAGGACCTGGCCCCACCGGTGGTAGTCCGGTGATAAGGGGCTCATGGTGGCCCACGCCTTCATGAAGTCAAGCGACCACTGGCAGTTGCGGATGAGGAAGACGCCGGAGTTGAGGCTGACCCAGCTGCGGGCGTAGTACACCAGGTGGGGCCAGCCGTGGACCACCAGGTTGTGATCCCGGTAGCGATGCAGGGGGAGCTCGAAGTCCATGTCCGTGAAGACGGCGTCGGAGTCGACCCACCACACCCACTCGGCCTCCGGGTGGGCGAGCATGGCGGCACGGATCGCGGGGAGCTTCGCCCACTGCGAGCGCATGGCCGGGTGGAGGAAGGCGGTGTTGTAGAAGACGTCGATGCCGTGGCGGCGGCAGTAGTCGACCTTGTTCTTGAAGAAGCGGAGGAGGAGGTGGTCGCCCTCCCGGTTGAGGCAGGGGCCGGGCTGGGACCCGGTTACCATGACCACCCTCTCGCGGCCATTCCCGCCGAAGTTGGGGTGCAGACGGAGCCACTCCCGACGCTTGGCGTCCCAATCGGTGAGCGGGCGGTCGAAGGCGTAGGAGACGGAAGCGTCATCGTAGAAGGTGGCGTCGGGAGCGTCGCGATCGTGGTGGTCAAGGAAGGACGTAGAGGAGGAGATAAAGACGGGGTGAGAAGATGGGACGTCGACGACGGCGGGGGGGGAGAAGATGGTGGAGACGGTACAGTAGAAGACGACGGCGGTTGTGGCGAAGCCCGCTAAGGAGAGGAGGCAGGGGTTGGTGGAGCGGCGACGCATGAGTGCCAAGTGCAAGCAGAAGAGGGAGAGGAAGGCTCCGAACCGATCGCTACTATCACCATGACTACCATCACCTCCTCCCACTTTAATCTAATGCAAGACCGACCGGAGAATGTGAATGGAAGGAGAGAGAGGGAGGAGAGGGAAGGAACCGAGACGTGGTTGATGAGGGAGGTCCCAATTCATTTCGAGGAAGAAGACCCAACGCCATGCCATTTTCTGCTCGGGCAACTTCGGAATAATATTATTGACGACAGCCCTTCCATTCAGAACTGTGTGCGTGAGAGAGAGAGTGTGTGTGCGAGAGGGAGTCTAAGGAGGAAGAGCCGGAGCGGTGCCATGAATAAGTTCATTTATTTGAACGGGTTTAGAAAATTTAGAAAATAATGATTATAATAGAAGGATAAAATTATAATTTTTTTTTGAAAAAAATAAGGGCTGTGAGTAATTTCTCAATAGAGGGCATCATATTTATTTGGGTTTGTAAATACTTTTTTTAGATTTTTAATATATAATTATATTATTTTATGAAATGAATTTTTTATAGGATAAATTTTAAATAAGGAAAGAATAATCCCAAAATTAGGATGATATTTTTTAATTCCATATTATCATCAAGCTTATGAATAAGTCATAGCGAATTAATTTGAATATAATAATAGTTTATTTGATGATAGAAGAATAATAATATATAAAGGGTTACCAACACCTCATCAAACGTGGTAGATTTGTGATCAACTCTAAGCCTAAACATGGAGGTCACTTGATTGATACACTCGATCAATATATGACCAACATATTATAATGTCAATTGAGGGGTTAACTAAATAAAATTGTCACTTTGCGGGCTTCATATTTGGGGCACAACCCCATCTAGGATCATATAAAGTGAATAATTATTTATAATATTTAACCATGTCTCTAAATCTAATAATTGTTTAGAATGCTATAAAAAGGGTTCACAAGCGCACCCAAGCTTATTTATTTTAAATTTATGATAATTAAAAAAATTATAGTTAATCAAATACTTGGATCACTTTAACGACTTAAGTATCGAAAATATATTGTTATATATATTCATATCGTAGTTTTTGTAGGGTTTTAGTATGAAATTTGATATTGAATTCCTTCAAATAAATCATGATTGAATATGAATTTATCATAATCTAATTTATGTACCATTTGAGTTTATCTAAGACAAAATCATTTAAACCAAAATCATATTATCTAAGATAATACCTTTCGAACTATAATGCTTAGACCATCAAAGATTTTAACTAAATCTTGGATCACTAGTTAGCCAAGGTCAATTAACAAAAAAAAAAGTTTTTAAAATGCTATGTATAGTACATCATAAAGTTTTAAATATATTAAACATTATATGATAATGTCTAGAAAGGTAATTATATTAATACGACTACAAAAAATTATTTAGTGACATAAAAGAAGTGATTGCACGAGAGAAAAAGATGAAACATAATTGTGAGAGAAAAAGATGAAAAAGGAAACAATAGTGAGAGAAAAAGATGAAGAGGCGAGAGAGATTATTAAAAGAAAGAGAAGACCGATCAAACGAAGGAACGATTGCACGAGAAACAAAAACTTTCTTTTTCAAGTGAAACATAATTGCAAAAATAACACAGAATTTTTTACATTAAAGTATGTTTAGCTATATCTATAATCAGGACAGTATTGATTTAACGTGATATATATGCGTGAGTTATCTAAAATCAATCAGACCAATCGATTCATTCCCTTTTGTAACATATTTGATTGAATAAATAGAATGATTTGCGTTCAGTTCATCATTAGATTCGGTATAATCGTCACCGACGATTTATTTAAAAACATATCCAATATTTCTCAATCAATCCTCCTTTTTTATCAAATAATATTAATAATTTAAAAACTTAAATCATCTCTTATTTTTTTTATTTGTTACAATGTTTTTGATCTATTACAGTGTCTAATTTTTTTTAATCTGTAACAGTATCTTAGTATGTTACAGAGTTTTTCACCTATCACAATATTTTAGTCATCACAACTAAAATACTGTAAAACTTACTTGATAACATTATAAATTAACTAGAAACTAATAATCACTTCCATTATTTTTCAATAATATTTACAGTCTTTTTAGTTAAAAAATACTGTAAACCTTATTAAAAATATTATAAACGAACCTAAGTATTATAACAGCTGAAAACTAGTATAAAAAAACTAAAAAAATTAGTAAAAAACTTTTAAGAGATATTTTAAATATTTTAAAATGTTTAAAAATATTATTTAGAAAAAAAAAAGAGGGATACTGTTAGGAAATATTCAAAATATATGGCCCAAAACTTTTTTTTCTTGGATTAAAAAAGTGATTCCTCGTTTTTTGTCGGTACGATCATTTGGTTCCGGTATAACCATCACCACAGATACGCGTAAAACATAGAAAGGTGCGCAACTAATCTGACAGATTACTGTTTTCCACTGCGTCGAGATTGGTAAGCATTCTGATCAAGCGGCAGGGAAGCTTCCACGAAGGGTCACGCTGCTACATTATTGTTATAAGACACATCACACGACGCGGACGCGACGCGTTTATGCGATTGGTTTAGTTCCGTTTCGAAGCAATCCTCCCCACTCATGAACTATAAATCCCCCACCCACTCACCCCCTCCATTTCCTGTCCCACAGCCGCTCGCCTCGCAGCCTTAGATCGAAGACTCGACGATATGAGTTACGACAACCAGCCGCAGCCTCCCGTCGGAGTTCCACCCCCCCAAGGTACCCGTTCATCCATCCATGGGTTGGGGTTTCAGATCTCTGATCTTTCTAGTCGATTTCGTTGTTATGGTTAGGTTATCCGCCGGAGGGGTACCCGAAGGACGCCTACCCGCCGCCGGGGTATCCGGTGCAAGGATACCCACCTGCTGGCTACCCCCAGCAGGAGTATCCGCCGCCGTACGCTCAGCCGCCACCCCAGCAGCAGAGCAGCGGGCCTTCCTTCATGGAGGGATGGTAATGCATCCATCTATTTTCCCGCCTTTTCCTTTCTTTTCTTCTTCCCTTCTTCCCTTCTCCGGAGCCGTCGCTGAAGGACCGAACAAGCTTTGATCTACGATCGTCCAGCCTTCTGACCGGCGCAGGACTAGCAGATCTGGGCCAGATGCCGGCGGAGGCAGCAGCCGGCTCCAGATAGCTGTCGTGAGCTGAGGTCGAGGCGGTTGTGGGCTTGTCTCCCTTTACTGACGTGTCGATCACTTTTCCGTTCGTTTTCTTTAACGCTTTCGTGTTCTTTAAACGGATTGTTTGTTCCTCGTCCCGTTTACCGAGTTATTCGGCTCCTCCTGTCCGGCACAACCGCATCCCGTTTCCTTTCCCATCTTTCTTCTCTCCTCTCCGAATAATTTCTCCTCACACTGAAACGATTTCTAATTTATATTCGTTGGTGCAGCTTGGCCGCTCTTTGCTGTTGTTGTCTCTTGGATGCTTGCTTCTGAGATCGAGTGGGAGTGGACTCGTGCGTCCTGCTTGAATGATCGAGTTTGCATGATCCGACTTCAATCAATCACCTTCTTTCTGGTTCTATCTAGTGGGTCAGATCGATGAAACTGGAAATGAATGTGGGGTTTAAGAATATTTCTTCGCTTAGTAGATTTGTTGTTTCTATCAGTGTATTGTACATTGTTCGGAGAAAAAGTAGAATAAAGAACAATCGCAGTGCCGTGATTTAGAATTCTAAACACAATCATCCTTCGGAAAGAAATCGTTGGTTGCTCGCATCAATGAAACGACCTACTTTATTTATCAGACTCACTAATACTATACTCATCATCACCACATGTTTGTTGGTTAGAGCAAACAGAGATAATGTTATATATCAGCAGCAGGGAATATCTTTGGTCCTTTACAGATGTGATCGATCAGATACCAAATAAAAAATAACAGCATATGTCAGCCATGGGAAATTTTTTTATTGATATAAGAATTGTTTTGGATATATTGATTATGTTTATATTTGAATATATTTGTGTTTGGATATTGTTAGAACTTTGTAGATATTATTGTTATTATATGTAAATTTTAGTGTTTAAAAATAAAATAATTCTGTTTTCTTTAGGAAATAAACTGTATATATATATTTATAATTATGATATTATTAATTAATTTTAACAAAATATTTATATTAAAAAAATGGAATTCCGGTGTGGGCTTCAGGTGGCAACGACGGTTGGACCCGAGGGCCACCACGACCCGTTGAGCCTGTATCGGTGATCCCACCGCCCTTGGGCCCGTTAAGTTCGTCTCGAGAACTCCATTCCCACACATCGGTCGTACGTATCAGGCGGACTCGGGTGCGACGACGTTGACGGTCTCGAGACCCCTCCTCGGTCTTCCGTGACATCCTTCCCCGTCGCAGACCCCGGCTTCCTCCCCTTCGTCGCCGGTAAATCTTCTCTCTCTCTCTCGCTCTCTCTATTTTTTGGGGTCTGCAGGTCGCCGCCTGGACGGCCGCGCAAACCACGGATGTGGCTGTTGGGGCATCAATTCCCCCTTCCGACCTTCGTTTCCGCCTCGCCTTCCTTCCCAGCGTCCCTCGACTTATCGTCGAATTGGATTTGAGAGCGATTGTTTTCTTGAAAAGAAAAGAAACCTTGAGACCTGTTCTTGGCAATTGTTTTCCGATAATACACCCGGATGAGACCCCGATTTCTTGTTCTGATGGGTCATTTGGGCGGCATATCGAGGTTATTGAGATGTATTCTTGAGACGTGTTCTTGGCAATTGTCACCGGAGAACAACGTCCGAATAAGATCTCGATTTCTTGTTCTTATGGACCATTTGGGCGGCATATCGAGGTTATTGAGATATGTTTTTGAGACATGTTCTTGGCAGTTGTTTCCCGAGGACACGTCCGAATAAGATCCCGATTTCTTGTTTTTATGGGCCATTTGGGCCGCATATTGAGGTTATGGAGATGTGTTCTTGAGATTTGTACTGGGCAATTGTTTCCCGAGGACACATCCGAGTAAGACCTCGATTTCTTGTTCTTATGGGACATTTTGGTGGTCTGTCGAGATATTTTCTTTTTTTATTTGAACTAATTTGTATTGGTGTATGCTAATGAACAAGGTGTCTGAGCATTTCTGGCCAATAATTTCTTGATATTATCTTTGCCTGCAAAAATTCTGAATAATTAATTTTGGGGAGAACAATTATCTGGATGGTAATATAATTCTCTCTACTTTTGGGTAGTCCCACTGGTTTTTTTGACTTTTTTTTCTTGTGTTATAACTCTGGAAATATGGAGATCATTGGTAACTTAATGCACTGTAAAACAGTATATAACAGCTTTTGTCCTATGTGGTTCAAACTTACACCGTCATATATTCCAAGATTAGGATTGTTGTATTGTCTGATTGAGAACTGCCAAAGTTCATAGATACTGATGGTGGAAGAGGTTATAGACAATTGTATAGCCATTATGTGTTTTCTGTAATATAATGAGCCAGAGCCTAGATATCTTATGGAGCTGTGCATTTTCTTGCTGATAGACCACGCCTTTATGTGATAAGTGACTTGTCATATGTAGGAAAGTTGACATTCTTTAAAAGGATAAGCTGGTCTATATGAGGCCTATAACCAAAATTTTGGATCTGATGTAGTTTAGATGAAGAAAGATTTAGTCCTTGTTCATAACAAGTCATAGAATAACAGGTATACAAGATGCTTTCTCATACCTTAGTTCAACGGTGAAGGATTTTGTTTACTGACACCCCTCATTGAAGGTTTGGAGTGGTGTCTGTTAGTGTTTGTGTCCATCATGAGCTCCTTCATAGTTAATTTAGAATGTGCGCCTAAATCTTCCTATATTTTCAACCTTTTAGGTTTTTCAAATATTTACTGTGAATATTTTATCCCTTTTTTGCTTTACTTAAATTTCTTACAAGAAAAATAAAGTTTCTATTTCATTTCTTGAATTTATAACAACTATCACCTCTACCAGTTGCATTCTTATTTTATACAATTGTTAAGATAGGTAGGGTGTTGTCATTTGGTATTTTATTTCTTATTTTAAAAATTATGCCTTACTGAATAGAAATAATTGTATTTATCTTCTTGTTCTGTTGATAGTTATGAATGAAGGAGGAGGTGCTGAAGAAGACATTCACTGCCAGATCGAGCAAATTAAACGTGGTATAATCTCATGTTCTATGCATTGATGCAATATACACTTTTAGATGCTAGACCTTATTATTCTTTTACAAAAAGTGTATGTTGTTGAGATGAGAACATTGAGGTGGACTAGGAAGTATGGGAAAGTTTTATTCATGGATAACTAGGTTTATCTTTAGTAGAGGATAAAATGAGAGAGAATCATTTAAAATGGTATGCATATATGATTTGTAGTCCTACAAATGCTAGTTAGGAGTGAAACAATTATCATTAGTGGTACAAAAAGAGTTAGGGGAGACTTAAGAATATTTTACTAGAAACTATAAATAAGGATTTAAATGCTTTTAACTTAACTAGGGAGATGTCTCTTTACGAAGCTCAATGGCTATAAAAAATCCATGTAGCTGATCTCAGTTAGTTTGCACTGTATGATTTTATTATCTCTTATTATGCTCATCTTTATCCCTGTTTTTTGTGTTACTAATTCTCTTCTGTTATTTGCAATGGTAATATGAAAATACTTAGGGAATACCCTTTGAGTTGGCCATATGGATTGGAAGCTCATGCTATGAAGCTCGCATGACCTAAACATAGAGAACTTAGAAGGTTTCCTGTGGAAAGATATAGAACTTGTAAAATAATTTAAGAACTAGTTCTTAGGTCATATAACTTGGAGTTAAAGACATGGAGGACTTTTTAATACAACTAAGCATAAGTCAAACATGTGATTGATGCAGTTTGGACTTTTGGGAGGCTTAACAAGATGATAAGATATTAGTATCAGTGGATTGGGCTGGATCAGTTGATTTGTTCCAGAAAATACCAATTAATTATTTGAGTAGCACTTAATTGGGAGAATTTGTCTCAAGGAGAGAAGTAATGGCATCAAAAGTAAATTTCAGATGAAATAGAAGCAAAATAGTTGTTGGCACCTTGCTACAACGTGAATTCCTTTGCCACTATCATGTTTTGGTTGTTTGGCACGGTGATTAAAAAAGCGTTAGGCGCCAGGGTCCCAAAACGCCCGAGGCGCGCTCGCTCGAGCGAAGCGAGACGCCAAAATATTTAAAAATATATAATATAATTAATAAATATAATTATTTAAATAAAAATATCATATTTAATTAAGCATATTTGAAGGATAAATTACAAAGTCACAATGTCACATTAACAAAAATTTTAAAATTCAAAACAATAAACTTTTACATCAAAATCACTCGTTATAATCATTATCATCATCATTTTTGTACAAATCATCTTCATTAATTTCGTCCTCTTCCTCTTCATCAAAATATGTCTCATTCTCTGTGTTTTCAATAATAACAGGAGCTGAGCTTGATGTTGCTGCACTTAATTTTCTTTTTGTCATCTGCCTTGCATATGTTTATAATTCTCCAACACCTGAGGCTCTTGCCACATCTCCCTATGTCAATCTATCATTTTCAAATACAAGTTCATCTTCGACATCCTGTAAGTTGACACCCATTTCTCCCACCAGCCACTCGTTTGAATCATCAATATCTTGTAATGAGATTGGATCAATGCTATTTCGTAATTCATGACAAACTTTCAAAGCTTGATTATACTTTACGTAAACAAGATTATATAATCGTTGATGTTCCAGTCGATTTCTTCTCTTCGAGTGAATCTGTCATGTAATATAATTTAAAAATATTTTAATACATATAAATAAATAAATAAGTAAATAAATTGAAACAAAAGTATTTAATGATTCGTACATGCTCAAAGACACTCCAGTTCCGCTCACAATCTGAAGTGCCACATGTTAAACTGAGTATTTGATAGCAAATTGCTGTAAGCTTGGAGTGGAATTTCCAAAGAGACTCCACCATTCAACTGTAAAATTTATGTTATTATTAGCAATAACATAATAGTATATCAATTACCACAAATGAAATTATTTATTTCAAATTGTTATTACCTGAGGATGTAGTTGTCGTAGATCGAACTGCCACTGGAATTCCAAAAAGACCTTCAGCATTCTTATATAAAGATAATTCATGAATAACCTTATATTGCGCTTTAATGCCTGAAACTAATCTTATAATGCATTGATATAACCCATCTAGAACTTCTGCATCAAACCCAATAGATGTAATCCTATAAAAAAATTTTGGATTCAAATAATATCCTGCTGCATGTAAAGGACGATGAAGCTGACAATTCCATCCTTCATCAATGATTGTAAAAATTTTCTCATATTTTTTTTTATTTTCATTAAAATACTTTTTAATCGTCTCCTTTGCTCTATCCATAGCCTCATAAATATATCCCATTGCAGGCTTATTTTCATTATCCACTAATCGAAGGACACGAACAAGAGGGCCCATTATCTTTAATATGTAAACCATATGATTCCAAAAGGATGACATTAATATTATATCAGTGGCTCTTTTACCTTTAATTTCTTTTGCCCATTTACTTATCACCTATTTCTCAGAAGTAAACATGTTTCTCAGATTATATTTTTGACGATGCACGCTCTGTAACGTCAAAAATGATGTAGGAAATCGGGTAACACCATATCTCACCAATTCTTTATTTCTTGTAAATTCTCTCATAATGTTTAAAGCTCCAATATGATTATAAAGAAAACCAACAACAAAGATTGCCCTGTTTAAATGTTTTCTTAATGTCCGGAATCTTTCTAATATTCTCCAACATTAAATCGATACAGTGTGCTGCACATGGAGTCCAATATAAGTGCTATCTTTTTGATTCAAGTAATTTACCTGAAATAAACGATAAAAAATTTATAAGATTTAATTGAAGATAAAAATAAGTAAAATATTAAAAATATTTAAAAATTAGATATTACCAGCTAATACATAGTTGATTTCATTGTCGGTTATGACTTGGACGACATTTTTTTCTCCAATTTATTCTATAAACTTGTAAAGCAAATCATATATCTTATCTCCATATTTTACAAAAGACGAAGCATCTATTGACTCTACAAACATGGTCCCTAAAGAACAATTAACCATAAAATTAATTATATTACTACGTCTTCTGTCGGTCCAAACATCTGACATAATAGAACAATCATGTGTTGCCCATGATTCTTTATCACCCTTTAATAAATCATTTGTATACTTTAATTCTTTTTTCAACAATGGAACTCGCATCTCATAATAACTTGGAGGTTTTAATCCTGTACCGTATCTTCCAATAGCTTCAATCGTATCTTTAAAACTGTCTAGGCGAGTGGTATTAAGTGGAAGACCAGCCTGATAGAAGAAGTGAGCAATGTATTGAATTGTTCTTTCTTTTATTTCTTTATCGCAAGCATCACTTATATTTGTTTGTCTTAATTTTGAATCTCCTGTTTGCCCTTGTTGCTTTTGTGATCCTTGAAACATATATAGATCCATCGGTCCCTTTTTATGCTTCTTAGTAGTAGTGCTCATAACTTTTTTTTCTCTTCTGTTGTATATATTTTTTTCGCTTGAGTTGATATTTATGGAATAATCTTCTTCATCATCCCTGATATGTTCAACATTATCCTTTGATAAATTTTCATAAGATTCATTCTTTTGTATCTTTTTTTCATTCATGTAAGCCAGCAACTCTTCTTTTACCTCAGGTGGACACTTCTTACAAGCTGCTGCATTTTTGAAATTTCCTACTAGATGTTTTGCACGAAAAATCTAACCTCTAGTAGTCTTATCACAGAATATGCACGTAACTGCATTATGATTTTTAGAATCCTTTAGATAGTTGTACTTTCATGCTGGATCCTTTTTTGATGTCATTGGATAATTTATTGAGTTGCTCTGTTCACTTGTCATTTATCTTGGAACATTGACAATAATTTCAAATAAATAAGAATTAATATTATTAAAATTTAAAATCGATAGAATATATTATTAATCTAATAAATAAATAAATAATATTATTAGTATACTATTTAATACTTAAAAATACTGTTAACAGTATACTGTTTACTGTTAACTATACTGTAATATGGATAATATACTATATATGTAATAAATATTAACAAGTATACTACTATACTGTTGATATTTAATATATATTACATTTAATGATATTAACGATATCGTTAATGCTTTATATTATCAATATTTAATATACATTATATAGTATACTATATACTGTTAATATATGTTAACAGTATATTAACAATATATTATTTTACTGTTAACAATATAAGATATTGTTAATAATGTTATAATAATTAGTCAACTTAACAATATACTATTAAGTGTTAATATACATTATGAGAATTGAGATGAGCTAACGACGCGAGAGGAGTAGCGATGGCGGCGGCGGCGATGACGATGCAGCGAACGACGACAAAGAGAAACGACAACGAGATGGTGTCGGCGATGTAATCCAAGCGACTAAAGCAGCTCTCGGACACTCGGGCGAGCGGTGGCGAAGACAAGAAAGGCCGATGGCGACAAATACGCAACGGCGATTGGGATTAGGGTTGAGTTAAAATCAAATATATAGCTGCGTTAGTTGGTTCGATTGAACCAACTATCGCGACATACCAAACCGAGCTAAAAGCCCGGTTGATTGATTAAATCGGCGCTTGAATCGCCGTCGCTTGGGCTCGGGCGCCCGGCGCCTTTTGCGTTGCACGGTGATGATTGAGGCGCCGCCTCTCCTCGCCGGGCGGCCCGAGCGCTTAGGTGAGCACCCGAGCGCTTATTTAAAACGCTGGTTTGGCATGGTAAAAATCCCTCCTGAAACTCCTAGAAACTTAAACTATATGAGTGCCTGTGGCTGCTGATAAGCCTATGCAAATCTGTGACAGCCAACATGTAATTAGTTAAGTCTCATGCCATGAAACTGAAAATGTATATTTCCTATAACAGAGGCACATGTTGGTACATTATTGAGGGGCATGCTGCATGGTGCTTAAACTAATAGTTGTTATGACTTCTATAATGGTCATGTAATGATTACAGATGAGTTATTTTTTTATATGTAGTTAATGGAAAAAGGTGTTGTAACCTGTTACTGTTTATTGTAACTATTTGGATGTTGGTAAATTTCATCACTACTTATCAAATAATTTCTTTGACAATGACGTGGCATCACTCACAATTATTTCTTCTTCTTGCAACAGTACCTTTCTAATAATGCTCAGTCTTTGTTATATCCCATAAGGTGGCATTTTGGCACCTTGGTGCCTTCTAGCTCCTAGCGCATTTGACTGCCTGATCCCACTATATCAGGCACATAAGAGTGGCATAAATCAGTTGTAGCGCAATCGGCCTTTGATCCTGAAGATCATGGTACTATAGTAATATCATGATCAACTTATCTTCTGAATAACAAGGCTTATGAAATGTTAACTAGTTATGCTAGCATTAGTGACTCACTGGACTCTGATTATGATAGTAATTCATTTTTTTGGACAGTGCTACACTAGTCTTTTCAAATTTCTCTAATGTCTTATTTAAATGTGTCATGGTAATTGTTCGACACAATGACACAGACTTCTGTATCCAGGTTGGCCAAGGGAGCACTCAATTGCTCCATTAAGGAGCAGTATAAATTTATGGTGTAGATATAAGCATAGTCTAGACTCTAAAGTTTCTTGTCATGTGAGGCATGTGTTCACATAGTTGGGCTTAATGTAACATAATGATAGAACCCCATAAGGAGCTCTATAGGTTTTGATCTTTGAGGGGGTTCTTCCTAAGTGAATTCCCTCTTTTGCCCCTCCTATAGCTGCCATGCCTAAATAAAGGGGGGTGGTAGCCTAAGTGGCTGCACAAGCCACGCCCCGTCGCTAGAAACCCTAGCTGACCAGCCCAGTAAGGGGGGTGGCGGCTAGGAAGCCCTAAAGCCCTAAAATAAACCCTAGCCACACTTCTTTATAGGATAGAAGTGACTATGTGAGGTTTTATTACAATCTCATAGGGTTCTTATTGATTACTTCTACGGTGATTAGGACTCAACCCTGTTGGAGTCCTATCAAGCCCACTCTCTTTGAAACAACCTTGTCATCAAGGCTGAGGATCCATAAACTCTGGGAATCGGGTCTTTAGCTCCTCATAAGATTCCCATGTGACATCCGTAGTAGGCTTTTCCTGCTCTTGTGATCCAGCTTTAGTGGTGGCGGCGGGATCGTGATGTGTCACGATCCTGTGATCTCATGCAATCATCAACTAAACTTTGGCCTCCTCATCAGCTTAGGTGTCGGTTGGAAGGATTTGGGCTGAGTCGTCTTCATTAAATTTTCATTTGAGGTGGGATACTTGGAGGATCGACTGTAATCTTGATCTAGTGCACTAATCTAATATCCAGGTTAGGGCCCCAATGTGATTTCCAATTTTGTAAAGGCCCAGAGAAATAGGGAGATCACTTCCTTAAGGCTCGAGTTTCCTGCCGATCGGGTTGGAGGTGTAGGAAAACTCAATCTTCAATTTTTCGTACTCTGAAGTT
The DNA here is from genome assembly GCA_021527575.1 of Ensete glaucum. Taxonomy (NCBI): domain Eukaryota; kingdom Viridiplantae; phylum Streptophyta; class Magnoliopsida; order Zingiberales; family Musaceae; genus Ensete; species Ensete glaucum. The sequence continues at coordinate 13,805,822 of CM038553.1, forward strand.
TGTTGAGAGGCCGCTTCTTTTTTGTATGTGCTGCTATATGGTTAGTCTTTAGTAATAGCCAATCTTTCTTCTGGAATTGTGACTGCCCTCTGGTATGGTTCAGGATGATGAGAGCCCAATCTGGCGTGAGCATGAATTGCAATTCTTCTAGGCTTACTCTTCTTTCATGCCGTGGACCATCTTGCATAAGGGTGATGTCGATCCCAACTCTGGATGTGTCTGCTCCAATAATAAACATATGGCCCCGATTTGGTGTGGACGATATCTTGGTCGTGAGGGCTATAGTTCCACTCGGCCAAGGTGGTGCATCTTTCTTAATAGTGAGAGGGATGATTCGTTGAGTCGTTCAAATGATCATTCTCTTACTGTGATTTCGCCATTGGAGGGGCTTAATTTTCTCGGTCTTAGGCCATAGATCCGAGGTCATCATCAAGGAAGTCTTTGAACATCATGGTCCGATCTTGGGGAAAGTCGTGGAAGTCACCTGAGATTTGGAAGTGTTGCATCAGCAACCATGGTGAGTTCGGCGGGATGTAATACATCAAAAGTAATTTGTCCATGGAAAAAAGGATGTAGGGATGTGTCGTAGCAGAAAATAAACACGACCGAACAATCCTGTCTCTGTCATCTCTTGGGTAACCCTCCTAGCTTCGATCTTCTATGGTCAGCATTCTGGCCGAGCATCAACTAGTAGTAATTTCAGCCAGTTTAGCATAGGGGAGTCGGGCATCTTGATAGGAGATAGTAGACTAGGTTTGGTGGAGACTCCCAAAATTTCAGCAAGCTGTGGGAGAGAGTTCTTGTCTTCAATCTCCTTTGGTTTCATCTCTTGAAACTCTTGGATTTGAATTGAGAAACCGTTGGATTCTTCTTTTGGTACCATCTCCAAGTGTTGTGTTGTGGTCGTTGTCGCTTGGCTCCCTTATAGAAACACCTGTTTTCCTTTGTTGAAAAATTTCATGGTTAGCTTCGAAAAATTTCAGAAAACGTCTTCAATCATGGACAACCAATCAATGCCGAGCACTATATCAAAACCATCGAGGGGGAGGAGGAAAAAATCAGCAACTACGTCTTGCTCCTGTAGGATCAGTTTTACCTGTGGGTACTTTTGGTTGCACCTCAGAATTTGGGCGTTAGCTACCTTGACTTTGAACCTGCTGTAATCTTCTTTTTGGAGCATCAAATGGGCAGCAACCTTGCTGCTCATGAAGTTGTGTGTGCTCTCGGCGTCGATGAGGGCGATGACGGATTGCTGCTCGAGAAATCCTTCGATCTTTAATTTTTGCAAGTTTGTGTAGTCGGATAAGGTAGGGACCGTGTAGGTGGTCGGTTCTGGTGTATAATTCTCCTTGGGCTCGAGAGTCGTATCTTCAAGTTTGAGTTCTTCAGTGGCCACAATCATCAAAGGTCTCTCTATTTTAAAATCTTGTTCGAGGCTCCACAGTTTATCACAACACCCACATAGGCCCTTTGCCTGTTCGTCATGAGAGTATTCTCTTGTTAATTTCTTCGGCCGAGGGGATCGACTGATAGCAGGGGGAGGTGAAAGCTTTGGTGCCACTGGTCAGAGAGTGACCGTAGTCCTCTCGGCTTCATAGTTCAACTGCTCCTCTTGATGTCGTACGAAGGAGATGGCTGCCTTAAGTGTGTACGGCTGTCGCGCTTTAACTTCTTCGCGAATCTCGGGCTTCAAGCCCTCAATAAAAGCCTTCAATATCTACGTTTCAAACCAATCATAAGTTTGATTAGATAACCTTTCAAGCCTGGTTTGGTACTGTTGGATGATAGAGGTTTGACGGATCATCGTTAGTTCTTCATCACGGTTCTTGCAATCAATTGGTGCTGAAGGTTTATATGTTGTTGGTTGGGATGTGGCTCTCATGCTCTGAGCATCTTGATTGAGGTGCCCTTCTTGAAGTTGTGCAAAGGAGGTTGATGTCGTCGAGGTGTAGGGCTGCCGTGTCTTAACTTCGTTTCTTATCTCCAGTGGGTTCTTTTAATAATCTGAATTTGCATCACGTTGTGATCTTCTTGGGCTCGACGATCGGTCCAATCTAAGCTCCTCGAAGAGAGCGCGTAGTCTAGCATCCATACGCGTTTCAAAAGCCTCCAATTTGGCTTCGAATAGGCCCACCGGTGCCATGACGTAGGGATCTCCAACCTGTCAAATAACTGATTGAAGAGTGTTGTTGCAATCTTCAGGTTGAAGGTAGCAGTGGCAGTAAAAGGATGAGAAAGTGCTGCTATGATGATGCTGCAAAAATGCCGGGGTTGCTGTCACGGACTTAGCTGAATTTGCCTAAGTCGTGCGACACCCTAGCGGCACTCTCGAAGACTTAGCTGAAATTGCCTAAGTCGTGAAGCAACCTTGCCCACTGTTTCGGATTTAGCTGGGATTGCCTAAGTCATGAAACGCCCAAAGCGTTATCTGTCCACAAAGGTTCAACCTTCTTACAACCTCTTAAGGTCCTGTAGGACCTGCAAAGAAGAAGTTGATTAGCTTAGAAGCGAGCGACAGACACGTCCCGGCGTCTCGCAAAGCGGAAATCTATACAAGCAATTTGTCGAACACCTTGAGTGCAGCAAGGAAAAGAGAGAAATAGAGCGAAATAGGACTTTGGAGGGTTGTAGGAATAGTCGCAAGCCCACAAACGACGGTTCTCAAGGTATCGGACGCAAGACAAGTTCAATTGCTGATGAACGCCTACGCCCGACATATACCCGGAACCCCATCCAGCCCGGTGCCACCCGGGGGGTTCCAAGGTGCTGAAATGGCTGACATTTCGCACCGCTCAGAAAGGTTGCCGCAGCACACGAAAAAGACCCAAAAACAGGGCTGTTTTGGCTCCGCGCAGCGAGCGATCGTTCTGCAGCCTTCTACACTACTTTCGCTCACATTTCTTAGGTAAAAACACATAAACTCAAGGCAAAACAAGCTGCCAAACATATGTACAAGCAAGAAAAATGACGAACGGTTCGCGGAGGGAAGGCGTTGCGGTTGAGCGACAACCATTCGTGACACCGCGGTGGTGAAGTCTCTAAGTGGCTGCTGCGTTGATAGGGGATGGCAGCCAAGGGTAGCAGCAACAGTGGAGGAAGAAGACGGCAATAGCAACATTGGCTACGGTTCTGCGGTGATGCTGCAAGGTTGTCGAGGCTGTGATTTTCAAGTGACTGATATCTGTTGGAAGATGACAGCCGAGGGATCTGAATCGGGAGGCAGCAACGTTGGCTGCGGCTGCGGTGCGACTTCGTGGCTGCAGGTGGAGTTGGTTGCAGCAAGGGTGCGGCTGCAATAGGGGGAAGACAGGACAGCAGAGTGCACGGCTGTTGCAGAGGAGGACAGCGGCAGTATGGAGCGAGAGACCGCTGCTGGTCGTGTTCACTTTGATGCTGGCCGCGATCAAGGCAGTTGGCAGCGAAAGATTGCTGCGCTGCGGAAGACAGATGGCAGCGAAGGATCGCTGCTGGTAGCGTTTGTGCTGCAAGGGATAGCTGCTGGCTGCATCAAGGAGGATGGCAGCGAAAGATCGCTGCTAACAGCGTTGTGCAGCGAGCGATGCATGCTGCGGTTGAAGGGATAAGGGAGATTGGGTGGCTGAAAGGTTGGTGGATCGAAGGTTGAAGGATGCGGTTTTTGGGGCTGTTTTGGGTGCGGTTGGGGCTGCGGTTTTGTGGAGTTTTTGCTTTGATTTGGTGGGGTTTTAGGGCTGAGATGCAAGTGGATGAAGGTTAGGGAAGGGGATTTTAGATCTGGGATAGATGGCAGCAGAGGTTTGGGAGAAGTCAGTGAAGGCTGGCTGCGGTAGATGCTGTCCTCACAGAAGCAGAATTGTCGCCGAAGAAACAGTAGTTTCTTGATGAAATTTTCAGCAAAGGACCGAGATATTTGGGGCTGTGATGGTAGAGGGTGAAGGTTAGGGAAAGATGGGTTCAGATCTGGAAGAGATGACAGTGAAGGTTTGATAGAATTCGACGAAGTTCGCTGCAGCATATGCTATCTTGCAGAAGCAGAATTATCGTCGAAGAAACAGCAGTTTCTCAACGAGAATTCCAGTGAAAAACTGAGAAATTTGGGTTATGATGGCAGGGATTGAAGATGAGGAGGAGAGAGTCCAAGAAACCGAAAAAGGTAGCACTCATATCTGATGGAATTCAACGAAGAAGGGGCTGCATATGTGCTGTCCTGCCAAACAGAACTTACGTCGGAGAAACAATGAATTCTCAACGTAAATTCCAGTGGAAAACCCGAGGAAAATATGCAGAAATTTGTCAACAAATCCTCGGTTCAGATGTGGCTAATATCAGCAATAGGTTCGACAAAATTTCGGCAGCGTAACAGTAGGAAAGTAGATAGAAAGTTGGAAGGCCGATTCTTCATCGTAAAATTCAGCAATGCGCGACGAGGAATTGCAGCACTATAAGTTCGGTTTCGGAAAGACTTTTTTCTAGAGATCAATCTTAGATGAAAGCTAAGATGATCTATGAATTTATGTAAAAGTTTCAGCCAAAAAGGATGAGCAATAGTTCGGTTTCAAGAAGCAACAATCGGCTGAAATTTTTCTGCAGTGTTTTCCCTTCGTAACGATGATAACGTTTACGATGATAGAATTTTGCAACAAAGAAACTATGGAAAAACTTCTCCAACGTGTAAGGCAAAGGAATAACAGTAGCAAATAGGCGTGGGTAATGAAAATGCAGGGGGCAACAGATTTGATCTACGGCTTGATTTTATCTCCAATTTTAAATGCAGGGGGCAGCAGCAGATTGATTTGATCTGCGGCTTGGGGTGGAAGATGGAGGCATGTGTTACAGCAATTGTGAGAATTGCTTGGAAGGGTGGGGGCGACAAAGATGGCAGCAGGGGCAGCAAAAACGCGGCTCTGATGCCAGATGATAGAACCCTAGAAGGAGCTCTATAGGTTTTGTTTTTTGAGGGGGATCAACCCTTGGAACGCTATAGGGGTTCCTCCCTCCTAGAACTCGACACAAGGTTGAATAAAAGATGATTCTTGCTTGATTGAAAGAGGAGGAGGTTACATGCTTATATAGGGCTCTAAACCCTAGCCCAAGAGGGGGGTGCTTCCTAAGTGAATTTTTCTTTTGCCCCTCCTATATCTGCCATGCCTAAATAAAGGGAGTGGCGGCCTAAATGGCTGCACAAGTCACGCCCCTTTGCTAGAAACCCTAGCCGACCAGCCCAGTAAGGGGGGTGGCGGCTACGAAGCTGTAAGGCCCCAAAATAAACCCTAGCCACATTTTTTTATAGGATAGAAGTGACTAGGTGATGTTTTATTACTATCTCACAGGGTTCTTACTTTTACAGTGATTAGGACTCAACTCTACTAGAGTCCTATCACATAAGTACAACCTTGAGTTAATAGAAGATAGTATAGAGTATAGACTATGTAGTTATATAGATTAGTTACATTGTTGCTGAGTACTATGTTTTTTTCTTCCCATAAGCGATAAATTTATTAACTGCATATACCCATGTCTTCTTGTTTTGGAGAACGTGATGAACTGAGGAAGGATATTGAGCAGTTGTGCATGCAACAAGCTGGCCCTAGTTATCTTGCAGTGGCGACCCGAATGCATTTTCAGAGGTGTGCTGAATGATTATAGTTTTAGTCTGCAATTTGATTTGTGGCTGGAATTCTCATCATCTGTCAGTTACAGCTAACTGATAACCTCACCAGGACAGCTGGTTTGGAGCAGGAAATTGAGACCCTGAAAAAAAAGTTAGCTGGATGCATCAGAGAGAAGCAGAATCTTCAAGAGGAGCTTTCTGAAGCTTATCACATTAAGGTTTGGATGTTTTGTGTCAGTTTTGTGTTTGAATTCTGTATTTGATAATTTCTTCCTTATAGATTGTATATTTTGCTTTCAGAGCCAGCTTGCAGATTTACATGCTGCAGAAGTTTTGAAGGTACCATGCCAAAATATATATGCCCTATTAAACCATTGAATTACTTTGCAATATGGTTCTTGGTTGATTCTTAAATGAGTTCTTGTATGTTCTTTTCTTGACTTTACACACTTTCTTGTATTATAAATCAAGGTTCGCCATACCAGTCCATACCAGCGTATTGAGTTTATTTGCGTACCGCTTGGTATATTATATTATAATATAATATATTATCTAATATAATATTATATTAATTTAATATAATATATATTAAAAAAATAAAAACAGCATCACCTCGCCTCGCGAGAGAACGACGCCTTGTCTCCCTGGAGGACGAGGCGACGCCCGTCCCTGCACGGGGAGACGAGGCTTCGCCTTGTTGCCTCGTTCCCTTGCAGGAAGACGAGGCATCGCCTCGTTCCCTTACGGAAGACGAGGCATCGCCTCATTCTGCTGTGCGGGGAGATGCTGATTTCGATGGTACCGCCTGATAACGGGTAGTCGTGTACCGATATCTGTCAGACCGATATGTACCGCTGTATCGGACGGTACAAATCGAAATAAAAAACACTATTATAAATAGCACAAATACTGATGAGCCAAGCATAAAAGATTCTGGCTAGTTGTTGGAAATCTCTTGGAATGGTACAACATATCGAGCTTCATTGAGTTTCTGCACTACCTTGTGTCTACAACACTGTTTAAAAATAAAGTACCTACAGGAATGAAATAAAAAAGAAATTAGAATGTAAAGGGGAAAAAGCCCTTATTGTTGATTTCGATAAAATTGGTTTATATAATAGCAAAAAATATGCCAAAGAAAAGTTTATTTGAGGTGATGACCATAATAATAATAATAATAATAAAGTTAAAAAATAAAAAAAGGGCGATGTTGCCTCGTTCCTTCAACCCACGTGCGGAGACGTTCGTTCTCCTCACGCAGGGAGAAGAAATCACCCGTGGGTGATGGATCGCGCGGGCGAAGAAATCACCCACGAGTGATGGAACGCGCGGGCGAAGAAATCGCCCGCGGAGACTCTGGGTTCTCCCTTCTCTTCTCCCTCTTCTTCTGATATCGTCCGAAATTGGCTGTCGACGATCGAAATCGATCGTTACCGCCCAACAATGGCTGCTGACGGTCAAAATCGATCGTTACAGGTCTATTTTGATTAGTAACGAGGCAGAAATTGCCCCAATCGATAGTACCGCCCGGTAGCGGGCGATCCGTGTTGTCATGGACAAAATTATAAAGACGATGCTCAATGTAATGCTCATGTATGTCCGTGTCTTTCGCGTTCTGTTTATACTTTGTACAACAAGTAGTGGGCTAGTAATAAGCTTGGCAGCCCTAGCTTGGTTAGCTTTTGTGGCCGGTTTCGACTTGTAAATGTGAGTTATGTCATGTGGACACTTGTGGGGACTTTGGTCTGTAATGGACCTTGATCCTTTGTGTACGGCCGTTCTGAGTTTGTAAAGTCAATGGTTGTAATTTGCATTGGCTATATAAAGCGTTTGCTGAAGTGGTTACTTGTGGATTCCTTGGGAAACGCTTTCTCTAACCCATTTTCTCTTTTGTAGGTCCTAAAGGACCATCGGAGGTTTCGAGGAGGCTGATCTTTGCGGATGGACATGCGATGGTGCCGTACGACTTAGGCAAAACCAGTTAAGTTTGTGACAATGTACCAGTCTGCTGGCGGACTAGCATGTACCGCCGGTACGGGCGGTATTGATTGGTACTACAAATCGGTAGTGCAAACCGGTCCACGTACCAGTTTGCATAATACAAAGCAATGATATGTATCATGCAATATAGGGTGGCATGAATTGAAGCTTAAATCACTAGCACTAATTTCACTCGTCTAATAGGAAATCTTTTACCCCATACTGTACTCCCTAGAATGCTGATTAAGAATGTTTTTCTTCACAATCAGGGATGTCCACATCAAGAAAATTATGGCCCGAAGCTTAAACAATTATATTCCTAGATTTCATGCATACTACGCTAGAGTTCCCTTCCTTGAAACTTAGTATGCAAAAGTACAGCTTGTTACCTGTTGTAGGTTTCTAGAGTTACTGTTCTAGTTGTGCAAGCTCCTGTGTCTCTTCTGCTAGTCTCAATAATTTGTGTACATGATGACTAGGCTTACATGGGTTCATGGTAACATATCATGGGTCTAGCGGAACATTCATTTTTAGTGTTGAGGCATGATGCAATACTGCAAAAATTTGTTAAGAATATGCCATTTGACCCTAAAAAAATTTTATAAACAAGGCGTATGATCCCTGAAGTCAGGAAGTTATATAGCCTAGCAGTCTTATGTTCTCACTGCTTCTCGGTTTTCTTGTTTATTTATAGATGATAGTTCTAAGGAAATGCATGCTTCTTGTAAGGATATGTTGAATTTAAAATATTCTGAAAAATCAGTGTTATTGGGATTATAGTTCTAAATGATTGCTAAATAATATTAGCTCATTTTGTTGCCATTTTTATTAATTCTACTTACGAAAAAATCTATTCATGGTTGTTTTCTCATGCTTTAGAGTTCTGGTATGCCAGAATAATTTTCCTTTCGAGTTATGATATGATATAGCAAATTTATGGATTGGTTATCATATTGTCCCAAGCTCTTCTGTAACTGTTTTATGAGTTCTTTATGGATGCAGAATAAAGAAGCAGAGAAACAGGTGAAGTTCTTTCAGGGTTGTGTTGCAGCTGCATTTGCTGAACGAGATAACTCCCTAATGGAGGTTTTAGTTTTACTATCCTGACCCCTTGATATGTAGTCTTATGAATGTTAATAGAACAGTTTCGCTGACAGTGTCTTTTCTTACTTTTTTGTGACAGTCTGAGAAGGCTAAAGAACAAGAAGAAGCTATGTCACAGAAATTAATCCCTTTAGAGAAGAAGTACTCTTCTGTCACTTATTAACTTAACATTTCTAAATTGCTGTTTTTCAATAACTTGGGAAAAAGAATACATAGGATTTCACCTTTAAATGCTTTATTTTAATAACTTGGAAGAGAAGTCGCATTGAAATTGATGCCTGTCTTGCAAGGATAATAACCTGAAAATTTGCTTGTCTTCTGATTAATTTTGTAGATATTAGGGGGATGCAATGCTATTGAATTTTTTACTGCAACATAATGGAGATTTTGTAAAGGTCGTAAACTATGATTTGTGCATGTGAACCATATATGTATACAATGAATTATTTATTCGGAGCTAAAATAGTAAAAGTCAGATCTCTAATTATGGATGATGTACTACTCGAGACTACTTGGAAAATGAATAGAATCTTTGTCTTTGTGGATATAAGCTCGGTCCTATTGGCAGGAAAAGTCATCTTTCCTACCCATTTTTCGGACATCTATAGGGCACTGATATTTTGAGTAGAATATTTTTTTCTATATTGAAAATAAATCAGCCCTGTAAGTTGAACAGTTCGATGGATGGGGTGAGCAGGAGATGCATGAAAGTTATTGGTTCTAGTGAGTCCTAGGTTTTGGTAATTGAGAAGACTACTTGCCTGAATTTATGGCTTGTTGTTCATGTTGTATATGAGTAATAAACAAATTGATGAATTTCAGTGTAGCATGGGTTCTTTGTTTTTGTTATAAGCTGAAAAAATATCTTCTTGCTGTACCTTCTCACAATCTGGCATGGTGAGTATGATGCAGTACCATGTCAAGTTGGCATACCAATTTGTACATGCTAGTAATTTATTGGCTTGGTGTGTACTGGTTACTTCAGTCCTGGATTAAGACACTTCTGCCATCAGACTAAAAGATGAAACATCCATTCCAAGTAACAACATACACTGCAAGTTGGTCCTTCAATTTTGAGTTGAGAAATTTTACAAATAGGATTAAATGATGAATCATGCCATTGCACACCTTGTCAGAAATTGTTCATGAAGATCATTAATCAAAACCAATAAACCCCACTCAGTAAATGTAGATTCTGATTTCTGAATGCTGTAATTTGAAACTGTATGAAGCTTTGACCAAATCTTCAGGTAAAAGTTTGTTGCATATTGCAAATTGCAATACAATTGTGCATTTGCAAGCTTGGTAGAAAATGGGTTTTTTACTTTTAAGTTGTTTTTACTAGATTCATGTAATTTGAACGGAATCTTTTAGGGCAAAAGTTGAACTAGATTTTTTTGGTCAAAAGTCCTTGTGGTACTTCATCAAGACTGAATTCTGTTGTTCCTGGTTTACAATATGAACTATTTCTTACACATGATCCCTTTCTTTTTTTTTGTTTTGCTACATTCTCTTGTTTGTAACTATTAACATATACATATTGTCTGGTTACCAATAACCTGTCTCTGTTTTGTGCTTTGACTTTCAGAGTTAAAGTTTTGGGTAAAGCTACACATGCTTTGATGTACTGGTTTTCCTATTGGTGCATGATTATGTGGTACAATTAATTATTTTACTTGGATATTTGTATCTCTTGCAGGGTACAGGAACTTGAATCTGCATATTTTAGTGAGAAGAAAGTTAGTACATCCTTACAAATGGAATTGGATGAATTGAAAAAGCAAAGTGAATCTTGTGAGAAGGTAGACATGTGATCACATCTAGTTCCATTTCCTTCATTTTTCTTCTTTTTTGCATAACTTTTGTAATCACTATTTACAATTTCTCTTTAGCCTTTGCTCTAGATATTATTATTTTGAATATAAAAAAAAAAATCAGATCCTTGATATCACTGTTTCTTATATCCTGCATTAGAAGAAATTTAACAAACCAGCTTCTGGAGGTTAGCCTCCACTGTTCTAATGGATATGAAGAAATTTACACGATATCTTGAAAAAATTACCTCCGCTGTTCTAATGGACATGAAGAAATTTACATGATATCTTGAAAAAAATTAATCATTTACCAATTTTGGGGATTTCCTTTTCATATTTTCTTAGTTTCTATTAGCACATCTGAAACATTCAATATTTGTCCAAGTCCCTTCAAATATTTGTCATAACCCTTGAACCGGTTTCCCCTTCTTTTTTTCCTCTTTCTTCTACATACTTCCACTTGCTTCTGTTAGATTAATATGTTTTGTCTTTGTACTTGTTGAGTTGCTTGATAGTTATTATGTGATTTGGAAACTGAGAATTAACTTAAATAGTCCTTCCAGAACTTTCAAAAGTTTTCAGTAAGATGAAAGACCTTTTAAAGCATACTTGCATAAGTTGGCATCAGCAGAAGCTATGGGTCTTTTCTTTATAATTTGACTGTAAACTGGAGTGAGACGATTTGAACTTAAAGATGCAGAAGGGAGCAAAAGAGGGCCAAAATATGCACCAACATATTTAAGCATAATGGATATGATTATGCTGAAATCAGTTAAATAGGTGGGCTGTGGCTGAACTTCAATTAGTTCAGATTATTGGCTCAGTTTTTGTTGCTGTCTGTAATTCTGTCTTGTAGTCCTGTCACTTGGTGGATTCACTATGTTATAAAAAATTCTCTTTGACCAACACTGATAGAAGCAAGTATCATCTTAGATGTTTTATCATAATAATCGACTATGGTTGGCATAAATGAAAATATTTGATCTTAACTGGGAGCTTTAGAATTTTTTTGATACTGGTAATTGACAATATGGTTTAAGCCTTTCTCCTGTTGTGTATTTACATAGAATTATAAATCACTAAATTTTTGTACATCTTGTCATCATTGCACTGAGCTTCTTTGGTATGCCCAGGAAATACCTTTGATTCTCTGAGGCTTATAACTTGCTTGATCCTTTTATTTTCTTTGCAGGTTGTAAATAAATTTTATGAAATCCGTGAAAGAGATAATAGGCTTTCCGCAGATATGACATTGCAAGACAAGTGTTCTTTTCTGCTAGATGATCTTCCAGACAACTGGATTTTCAACAGTGACAAGGAAACATCCACTTCAAAATACATTGTAAAGTTAACTTACCATTTGTTGTTTGGTGTATATGCCTTCAGAAGTTTTTAAACCCCAATGAAATCATTAGGTTGTATTTTGTGGTCACTTGAGGGTATGAATTAAATTGTGCTATATTTTGAATGTGAATTTCTGCTGTAGGAGTTCTACTTTTCACACTTCTGCCTCTATATACACAGAAGTCTGAACACCATATATATTGTCTGAACTCTGTTGGATGTTATATCATCTATTGTAACATCTGAAGCTATATTCGACTGTAAGCACATAATAGGATATACTGAATCACAGAATCAATATAGGATTAAAGAACCAATAAAATGGAGAGAAATTTATTTTACAAATGGTGTGAGGAACCACGTATATGTGCATGTTTGCAAAGCAAATTAATGACTATAATTAATCTAATATCTGATGGTTAAAATTTTACATTATGCAAATAAGCAATTTGAGGGTCAACTTTCCGAGCATGTAGCCAAAAGTTGAATAACAAGTTGTCCTATTCCATTGGATCAGATGCAAGTATTTGCTTCCATAGCCATCAACTTTACCCTTCTACTGTCCAGTGTCCTTTTTGTCTTATGAAGCCTGAAAAAGGAGATTAGTTTCTTCTTTTATATTGAATAATTCTCTCCTTGCCTCTCTCTCGGTTATATGGATTTTTTGTCACCACTGACAGAGCATGTGTTACACAGGCTTCTCTAGAAGAGGAGAAAGAGGCATTGAGACAGTCAATTAGCAAGCTTCAAAACAATTTGCAAATGGTAATGTCTATTATGCGAAGGAATAGAGTATATCTTGTCAAGTGGTCGATCTCCCTTACCTTAATCTGAAAGCTTCATGGAATTCCAGGGACTTAAAATTGAACATCATCTGAGAACAAATATGCAGTGCTTTGAGAAAAGACAAGTAAGCAATTTAAGCGATCAATGTTGAAGATTTAGCTTACGTTTACTATTCTTTTCAGTGTCAGGCATAACTCAATGACAAAATGCAGATTGTATTGGATTCTTTGGTGAGGAAAGGGCTATCTGCTTTGCGCAGTTATCACAATCAACAGAGATTGGAAATCACAGAAGAGTTGGATCAAGAAGCATCATGGATGAACTCAATGCTTCTTGAGGTTCAAAAGCAGTTGACTGAAATTCAAAATAATGAGTCAAGTATTGTGATTCCTCAGAGAGAAAAGCAATGTGATGATACTGAATGCAGAGATGTGCATGTCATGAATGATGCTAACTCTAGTTTCATGGACAAGGTTTGTGTTCTTTGTATCCAACCATTTTTTCTCATGTGCCAATAACTCAACTTTTATGATCCAGTTTTTCTTTTCTTTTTTCACATGTATTTTTGAATAATCTGCACTAATCCCATTTGCTTCTGGCAGCAGACTTTATGAGCCATTGAAATGGGTACTCTCACACATGCTTATATTTTCCTTAGTGAAAAAAAAGAATATCTATCCATAAGGGTAGTAAGGTAGTGAACAGATGTATGGTTGCAAAAGAATAATCTTGCCATATGTTATCCTTATGGCTCCCTCAGTATCTTAAATTTCATGATATAAGTTGACTCTCTAAGATATCTGTCTTATGCAATAGAATAAAGAAAAAAAATCCTGCTTGACTTGCTCTCTGGAAAAGCTTCCCCGACTCAGTTTTCTATTTTTTTTTTCATTTTCTTAGGATTTGGTGATTGCTCTTAGCTACAATAAGTTATGCTAGTTTGGAATCTTTTTGTTCATGGCAAAATTAACCTTCTAAAATTTTCCAACTTATCTTTAGACTTGACAAAATTACCGCTAATTCTCAACTAGACAGATCATTTTTGTACTTGACCTTTCTTTTTCATTTGGCATATAATACAGGATGATTATAATGTTATGTTGCTCTAAAGCAAAACTGGCTTGTAAGAGTATCTCTGTAAACTAGAAAATTTGTTCAAAAAATATGTTTTATGGTGTTAAATTGAAACAATGTTGTATTTTTTTGGCTCTAGTAGGGACCAAGATTTTTCATTTTTCCTTGCTGTATGTGGAAAATTTTATTTATTCACGCGACTTAAATCCTGCAGCCAAAAAAGTCAAAAATGGGTATTTTGATAGTTTGATTATGATTGGCAAGCATTTTGAGAAAAAGACAATCAATATGATTCGGTAAGCTCTTATGAAACTCTAGAGCTAAAAGCATATTGAATTAGAGAATAATATTTCAGTTGTTAGTTTGGAAATTACGCAGAGACATCAAAATGAAGTTGATGTGAAACCTCATGCAGTATTGGATGCTATAATATGTCAATTTAACAGTGCATTTGTTCCTCCAATCATGCCAGCAAATTGCTTTGCCTTCTTCATGATTAATTTGTATGGATAGAAGCAGTGAAATTTTAAACCAAGGTTTGCAATTTCGACCTATACCGCCACGGCGGTACATACCGATCTGCCAGTTATTGAGCGGACCGCCTGCCAGTTCGCTAAAAATCGACCATCGGCAATGAAGAAATCGGTCGGTCGATTGAGGAAGAAGAAGGAAGGAGAAGAGGAAAAAAGCGAGAAGAAAGAATACCTCGCCGTCATTGCCGCTGGGTCGCTCGTCGCCGCACACGGTCGCCACGGCTTTTCAGCGAGGAGATGGAGCGTCTCCTCGCGCGGGGAGAAAGATCGAGGCGACGTCGCCCCCTTTTCTTTTTTTTAATATTTTAATATTTTTAATATTATATCATATAATATTATATTATAAAAAATATTATATTATATTTTAATACTGGGCGGTATGCACTGTGCATACCGCCTGGTACAGGTCCCATACCGGTACCGACAATATGTCAGTGTACCGGTACGGACCGGTAAGTCAAACCTTGTTTTAAATCTTGAACATTTATTTAATGGAAACAAAATGAATTTTTTCTCTAGTTGGTGACAATAGTATTGATCCATTGTGATGGTGTCAAAATTCTACCATGATTTGATGATAGGGTTTTGGCAATGAGCTGAATGGGGAAATATGAGGTAATGATGAAAAGATTTGAAATGGATTTCTGATGTTTTTACTCATTAAAAGGATTAAATGATAATAAACGTATGTGATATTTTTGTTATATTTGATAAAGGGACTTGAAATGCTTGAATGTGGTACTATTTTCACCTATTCTGTATAACAAGCATGACTTGTAGTTGGGTGAACACTATCATTTCAAATCCTATTAAATTTAATGTTTGACTTGTTATCTTCGATTCTTGATGGCAGATGAGTGATATTCCTCCAAGTAATGTTGTTCATGGCACAAGTGACGCACCAGATGCCCTTGCACAAGCATTGCAAGAGAAGGTATATTTATCTTTGTTTTTAAATAAATAATTAGATTGAGGGCTAAATTTTTGCTCTCTATTCCCGACTTCATTTGCACTTAGGTGTATATTATGGGATATTCTAGATATTTGTAATTTTAATTTATAAATGCTTATTTTGTTTTCCATTTCCAGGTTGCAGCACTGCTACTTTTATCACAGCAAGAAGAGAGACATCTGCTGGAGGGGGATCTTAATAAAGCTTTGGAGAAGAAGCTAGAAGAGCTTCAAAGGAACTTATCTCAAGTAGGTTTCTCTGATGCAAGCGCTGTTCTTCTAATTACCACATCGCGAGACTTCTACTTACCTTGCTTTAAGGAAAATGGCATAGATTTCTTCTAAATTTCATATATTGAATTTACCTTGCTTTGGAGAAAATGGCATTGATTTTAAATTGAAGTTTGATTCAAGAAAGAAGATTTCAGAGTGAAATCGAGTCAAAGAGCAAGAGAGGGTAAAGGGGGTTGTGACGAGTTCAGATGGGTGGGAGAGGTAGGGCTTGGATATGGTACTAGAGCCATGGTTCACAATATTGTCTGTACAAATTGACATGGGCTGGTTTTACCCATCTAAAAGCCAACCAACACTATTGATGAGCAAAATGGTGAAGTATAGACTCATCACTTGGTGAGCTTACTGTATGGGGTTTACCAGGCAGTGAAGAGACTGGTGCCAAATGGTACCACCATACCAGGTGATACGGAATAGAGTTTCACTGAGATCTACCTGTAACGATCAGTACTTTGTGGGTCTGGGCATGTACCAAAATGCAAACCCTATCTGTTCAGATGGTGTGGTTCAGTTTATTATTTTTTAGAACCCTTGGACCCATGTATTCATATGTTCTGCAATCGCTTGGAGTCACAATAGCTCTGGGAGTCGCCCATGCTGCATGCTGCCACTTGCAGCTACTGGACTGGTACTTTCCCTCTGCTCCTGCTTCTTCCTTTATTCCTTCCATACTGGTCCAGCCATGGACCAATATGGGTCCAGTACCCGAAATCAGTATGATCTTTTATTTTTTGATAGTTGTCACAACTATCAAGTCTTCCTCTCTCTCTCTCTCTCTCTCTCTCTTTCTGTGTGTCTCCACCTCCTCCCCATCAGGTTGTTATCGCCTCCTCTCCGCTATGTCATCACCATTGCTGCCTTCTCCACCTACCAATTTGTTTCGCCAACTCTTCCATCTACTCATCTTCCTCCTATCTTCTGGTACCATACCAGGTTGGCTGAAGGACTGGTGGCGTCAGTGCTAGGTTAAGATCAGTACTGATACCGAATGGACCAAGATTTGATACCTAGGTGTTTTGATAAAAAAAAACTGACCCGTATTCTTGTCATAATAACCATATGGTTAACATCTGATATGAATTTCAAACTGGGTGAAATTGTTTGCTTGATCTGTTTATCTCCCACTCCATGTGTTTGTTCATGATTGGACCGATAAATTGCCTCTCAGTATGGAACGATAAACCCAAGTCAATCTTTGGATTATTGGCTACATATAATCACGGTTTTTAGTTTATCCTACATTTTTGCTGCATTATGGAGGATTCTGCAGAGTTATTTCTAAGATTTGCTGCACTGTTACCGGGCGGTATGTACCGGTCTACTAGCGATCGATACATGGACCTCTCACCATCAGGCAGTACCACGTTTTAGCACAAGACAATCGGTAATGGTCGAAGGTACATGGACCTCTCACTATCAGGCAGTACTGTTGTTTTAGCCCAGTACAATCGGTAATGGTCGAAAGTTTGACCGTTAATGACCTTGTAACAGTCAAAATTAACCATTACAAGATTGGTAATGGTCAAAATTGATCGTTACAAGGTTGGTAACGATCGAAATATATCGTTACCAGGTTAGTAATGGTCTAAATTGATCGTTATCGATTATACCAGGCAAATCGACCGTTATCGACTTATCCCGTATAAATTTTCGACTCTTATAGGTCGAAAACGATCGATTTTGACTGTTATCGACTTTGTAATGGTCGAACTGTTACCAACTTTGTAATGGTCGGTTTCGACCGTTACCGACTCTTTAATGGTCGATTTCGCTTGTTACCGATCTTGTAATGGCCAAATACCATTGCGGAGGCATAAATTATTAATTTAGGTATACTGCTCTATCATATACAAAAATATAAACAACTGTAATGCTCATGTATATTCGTGTCTTTCGGTCTTTATACATGCTTTGTACAATAAGTAGCAGACTAGCAGTAGACTTGACAACCCTAGTTTGGTTAGCTTTCGTGGTCGTATTTGGCTTGTAAATGAGAGTTGTGTCGTGTAGACACTTGTGGGGATTTCGGTCTATAATGGACTATAATCCTTTGTGTGTGACCATTCAGAGCTTGTAAAGTCCATGTTTGTAATTTATATTGGCTATAAAGTGTTTGTTGAAATAGTTGCTTGTGAATCCCGTATGGAACACTTTCTATAGCCCGTTTTCTCTTTTGTAGGTCCTAACAGACCATAAGAGGTTTCGGGGAGGCTGACCTTAGCGAACATACACGCATGGGTGCTGCACGACTTAGGCAAAACCAACTAAGTTCGTGATAGCTCGGTACGCCTATACTATACTATACCGAGCTGAGCTCGGTATGCCGGTACGCTACGATACAGCGAACCTTGGTTATTACTTGGTTGCTTGAGCTTAATTGTTAACTAAATAGATAAAAGAAAAAAAACTTCTTCAACACTAAGCTGTAGGTTGTTATGTAGCACCAGTAATTGCTTATATTGGCCTTATATATTCTGGCAAACATCCAAGTTTTGAGTGTTAGTTCCAGGTTGGTGGCTATTCAAGAGATCTCGAATGAAACAGGCAAACATTCCATGGAGCTTCCTTGATCAAGAGTTGTATTCTATTATTTAGCTCATATTTTTGTGGCTTTGATTATGATAATGATGATGTGGTTGTGTGCAATTAAGAATCACATTCTAATATATGATGTAATTGCAGTCTGAGATACAAGCTGTTGAATCTCGGATTTTGATGATGAATCAATTGATGCTAACTCGTGTGTTAAAGAAAGTGATGCAAGATTGACTACGACAATAAAAGGGCATTACAATCAGATGTTGGGCCGGAGTCAGGTTCAAGCATTGGGCTAAGGTTCGGACGATGTGGTGGGAGCTCGATGAGAGTTCGCCAGAGGTCGACCGATGTTTAGACGATGTTATTGAGAACTCGCTGAGAACTCACTAGAGGCTTGCCAGGAAGTTTGTCGGGAGTTCGTCGACAGTTGTCGGAGCTCGTCGGGAGTTCGTCAGAAGAATGTCGGAAAGTTTGTCGGGAGTTCACTGACAGGTTGTCGGGAGCTCGTTGAGAATTCACCGGAAGAAGCAGGAAGTTCATTGGGAGTTCACCGAAGGAAATCGAGAACTCGCCGGGGGTTCATCGGAAAGATGTCGGGAGTTCGTCAGAAGAATGTCGGAAAGTTTGTCGGGAGTTCACCGACAGGTTGTCGGGAGCTCGTTGAGAATTCACCGGAAGAAGCAGGAAGTTCATTGGGAGTTCACCGAAGGAAATCGAGAACTCGCCGGGGGTTTGCTGAAGAGATAATCGGACAACGAAGATTGTATGTTGAGTGTCGTAGTTAGCATCATAATGAGAGTTAGTTTTGTTAACTCAATTAAGAGGCCATTAGGCCTTAATTGGGGCTGATTTGGACTTATTATAAAAGTTATTTCAGTAACCCAAGGTCAGATAAGGCATGATCTTCAAAGACACAGTCTCCAAGATGACAATCTTCGAAGGTATGTTAGGCGGTTGAACCGCCCAGACATAGTCTCCCGACTGTTAGGTGGCTGAACCGCCCAGAACATAGTATCCTGGATCGTGTCGCTGAACCCAAAACGCAGTCTTCGACACTAGCACCTTGGGAACACTTAAAAATTGATTTTTGGCTCCACTTTTGAAGCCATTTGGGGCTTATAAATACCCCATCATTTCTTCGAGTGAAATTTTGAGTGATGTGAACTTTGAACATTTGACAAATGAACCGAATAAATTAATCAACAGAAACCATAAAAATTATTTAAAGATGGACAAAACTTCTTGCTATGAACGCAAGAAGCCGAGGCGCTCCAAAGATAAAGAACACAATCAGGAAGAAGTGGATGATCTCGCGCTTGTGGCCAACCACGATGAGGTAAGTAACCCACCCAAAATCTTTTTTACTTTTAATGAGTTATTACTTTCTTTTCACGAGCTTTATAATGAATTTAGAAATATTAGTAAATCCTATAAATTACTTAAGATAGAGCATGCATCATTAGTTAATAAACTTGATGAAATGCATGAAGTAGCACTATTACACGATACATGCACCAAACATGAAACCGTGTATGATACTTTACCATTACACAATTTTAGCTTTAAATGTGAAATACTAGATAATGTTAAAAAAGAAAATATCATGCTTAAGACTATATTAAAAATTTTTAAAATTTGGAATAAATCCCTAAATATGATCATTGTCAATAAGGGTCATATTAATAGAAGAAATGACATAGACTTTGTTGGTAAGATTCAATAAAAGACAACTATTTTTGTTAAAGGATCTACCTTAAATTTGTCACTGAAAATTAAATGTAATTTTTGTGGTAGATTATGACATATGGTTTACAAATGTCCATTCAAAAATTATAGTCCTCATAAATTAGTTTAGGTTCCTAAGGGAACAAGAAATAACAAAAAATCATTAGATAAGAAAGACAAATTTCTTCATATAGGTCCCAATGTAAAATGGGTACTTAAATCTTTTTTATAGGTTTGTTACCAAACTAAAGCTAGAAGCAAAATGGAATGATATCTTGTGGATGCTCAAGCCATTTGACTTGAGATCTAACTTATCAAACTTCCTAGCTAAAATGTAAAAAATAAGGAAAATTATTTGAATTAAGATGTTTAAAGCTTAATAATCCTTGTTTCTATTATAACAAGTCCTTTTATTGAAAATAGTTATCATTGTACAATTAATCTTAATGATGCATATCTAGAACATATAAGTATGAAAACAAACTAGAACTAAAGATTCATAGTTATTGAAAAATATGTTGAAATTTACATAAATGAGATTTTGATGATGATTGAATAATAAGTTCAAAATCATTGGTTTGAATATTTGGATGATTTATATTAGATAGATTTGAAATAAATAAAAAAATTTAAAATGAATTTGTCAACTCCTTGCACTGTGTAAAGAGTTAAACTCATTTACATGTTGGAATTGAGATTGGTTGAATTTTTCTTTGAAGATGTTTTATCAAAAATGATGTGTTAATGTTGAAGAAGTAACTTGAAATATGAGTTGTATGATTAAATAAATATTATTGAATGATAGAATTTGAGTATAAAACATTATAAAAAAGAAAAGAAAAATCATGCTTCATTGTCTAGTATTTTTGAAAATTAAAAATACATTTAATGAGAATGAAATGAGCATGGTAACTCACTCTAAAAATCATTGGAATTGGAATAAATCGAAGTTTTTGTTTGAAAATCTTTTATGATTTCTTTTGGAAATGATACTTGATTTTCAGTTTTAAAAGGTTAAAAATGTTTTACTTATTTTAATGATCTTGATAATTTCTTTTTAGATGAAACTAGAATTTAAATGATAATCAATGCATAGATTTGGCATAAAAGGTGAAGAAATTTTTGTATGAAACAAACACATGGATTGAAATAACTAAAAAGAAGAAAAGTTTTTCTTTGAAAATTTCTCAATCAAGTTTTTAGTAAGAGATAAAGTGTTATGATTATTGTTGAACCTCTTGAACTACAAAAGTGATTTTGATAATTGAAATTTGAATTAGATTTTTTTCGACCAAATCATGAACTTTCTCATGATTTTTGACTTGAGACATCTTATATAGGAATCATTTTTTTTTCTTCTATAATTTTCTTTTTACCAAAGAGGAGACTTATGCTCTTATAACTTGAGATTTTCATTAAGAACTATGATCTTGATAACTTGAAATTTTTTATATATAAATCAATTTTTTTTTTTCTCCTATGCAACGTACCATAGAAAGGATCTTATCATGATCTTGACATCTTGAAAATCATAATTTGAGAACTTTATATAAATCAAGATTGTTCACTAAGACTTTTTGGTTTCATTAAAGAAAACTATCTATATAAAACAAGATCCTTCTTATTATTTGATCTCATAAAATTTCTTTTTGACCTAAAAGGAAATCTGCCAAATTAAATTATATCTTTTGGTATTCATGATTTGATATTAATATCCTTTATAATATGATTTATTTATGACTTCCTTATATTCATGTATGGTATATCACCAAATTAATATTTATTAAATTTATGATGAGTTGAAAATTAAATGATTTTCTTTAAACTTCTCGTTGACTTCTTCATTTGACTTAACCTTTATGAAAATTATCTTTAACCTCTATAATTTCTTCTTTTTAATAAAAAAAGAGATTTATGATCTTAACAACTATAATTTATGATTTTTAATCAAAATTATTCTTCCGTTTTATAAAAAAAATTATTTGAATGAATTATATGTATTAAGATTTACCTTGAATGAATCAAGATTATTTACTCTCATAGGACTCATTTTCATTATTTACAATGACCAAGGGGGAGATGAAATTGCTATCTTGCAATAAAATCATTAAATGAGGAATAATTTGCTTGAAGAAAATTAGATATGAAAAACCTTCTAAATGCATGATTTGCTCTTATGACTTTGAGGATTTCTTAATATTTACATGAGATGATATGAGTAGCTCTTATATTTTTCTCAGATTTCTCAACTTTCTGAGTTATCCTTTGAAATGGTTTCACTTGATTCTTTCTTCTTGACATTTACAAAAGAAAAAAAATGCAAGTTAAAATTCTCTTGTGATAAGACTCATGAGGTCTCTTTCAATATTTTGATTCTTGGATTCATGAATATTTTCAAATGTATCCCCCCTCTTAATAATTTATTTTGTTTTGGGATACTTGATTTTTGGATCTTTGACACCATCTCCCCTTATTCTTCTTCTATTTTATTTACAAAGGAGAAGAAAACAATTTGATACGAAATGGATTAAACTCTTTTTTTTTACTAAGGGGGAGAAATGGACTAAATTTTTTTCATTGTGTAATGAATATTTATGATAAATGTGTTGACATATGTATTGAACACTTAGTATTCAAATGTATGGTGAATATTTCTCCTTTTTGATAACAAGGAGAAACGACATGATTGATGACATATGATAAATATTGTGTTTGAAATTTTATCATATAATGAACATTTGTTTTGAACAATTGTTTAGAAAAGTTATGTTAAATATTTTTCCTTTTTGATGACAAAAGGGGGAGAGATAGTATATTGATGACAAATGATAAATGGTATGTTTGAATATTTTTTATAAATATTTAAAAATAATAAATATCTAAATGATAGGTATTTGTGATAAATGTTTAAATATGAATTGAGCATTTTTCTTTTTTTGTTGATGGCAAAGGGGGAGAAATGACATAATTGATGACATAAGAGAGATATTTTGACATCTTTAAAATAGTTAAAATGAATGCTATATCATACTTGATGACATGGTTATATTGTGAATATAATGATTGAAATTTTTATGTGATACCAAGAAAATGAATGTTTTGAAAATTTTATAATGTATGGTATCTTGAATGGTTTAATTATGAAAATACTATATTTGAATTCAAAAGTAATGGGTTCTTTTGAATTCAAGTTTGTTGAATTTATCCTATGGCATATATATGGGAGGAGTTAAGGTTAACTCCGTTATCAATTGGTTGTCATCATAAAAAATGGGGAGATTGTTGAATCTCAGATTTTGATGATGAATCAATTGATGAGTTTTATGATCTAACTCGTGTGTTAAAGAAAGTGATGCAGGATTAACTACGATAGTAAAAGAGCATTACAATAAGATGTTGTGCCGGAGTCAGTTTCGAGCATTGGGCCAAGGTTCGGACGACGTAGTGGGAGCTCGTCGAGAGTTCGTCGGAGGTCGACTGATGTTTGGACGATGTTATCGGGAACTCGCCGAGAGCTCACTAGAGGTTTGTCGGGAAGTTTGTCAGGAGTTTGTCGACAGGTTGTCAAGAGCTCGTCGGGAGTTCGTCGGAAGAATGTCGAAAAGTTTGTCGGGAGTTCGCCGATAGGTTGTCGGGAGCTTGTCAAGAGTTCACCGGAAGAATGCTGGAAGTTCATTGGGAGTTTACCGAAGGAAATCGGGAGCTCGTCGGGGGTTCATCGGAAAGATGCCGGGAGCTTGCCGAAGAGACGATCGGACAATGAAGATTGTACGTTGAGTGTCGTAGTTAGCATCATAATGGGAGTTAGTTTTACTAACTCAATTAAGAGGCCATTAAGCCTTAATTGGGGTTGATTTGGACTTATTATAAAAGTCATTTCAGTAACCCAAGGTAAGATAAAGCACGGTCTTCGAAGACACGGTCTCCAAGATGACACAGTCTTCGAAGGTGTGTCAAGCGGTTGAACCGCCCAGACACAATCTCCGAGACTGTTAGGCGGTTGAACCACCTAGAACACAGTCTCCCAGACTGTGTCAGGCGGCTGAACTGCCCAGAACGTAGTCTTCGAGACTAGCACCTCGGGAACACTTAAAAATTAATTTTTGGCTCCATTTTTGAAGCCATTTGGGGCCTATAAATACCCACCCTTTCTTGCTGGTGAATAAGCAAGAATCAAGAGTGAAAAACTTGTGAAAACGTTGTTGTAATCCCTTGAGAGCTCCCCTCATTTCTTCTTATATAGTTTTTGTTTAAGGGAGAGCTGAGAGAATTGTAAAGGTTATCTCCTGAACTTGTAAAAGGAGAATAGAGCTGTAAGAGGGGTGTTTGATCTTTGCCCATTGAAAAAGATCAGGAGTGGAAGCCGATGGCCTCAAGTGAAAATGAATCGGGAGTGGATGTAGGTCAATGCTAGAACCTCAGATGGAGCTCTATGGATTTTAATCTTTGAGGGGGATCAATCCTTGGAACGCTATAGGGGTTCCTCCCTCCTAGTAGTCGGCGATATGGCTTAATTGTAGATTGATCTTGTTTGATGAAAAGGGGTGGAGGCTACATGATTATATAAGGCTCCAAACCCTTGCCCTAGGGGGGTGCTTCCTAAGTGAATTCTCCTTTTTGTCGCTCCTATAGCTACCATGCATAAATAAAGGGGGCGACGGCCT
Organism: Ensete glaucum; assembly: GCA_021527575.1. Taxonomy (NCBI): domain Eukaryota; kingdom Viridiplantae; phylum Streptophyta; class Magnoliopsida; order Zingiberales; family Musaceae; genus Ensete; species Ensete glaucum. The sequence goes on from CM038553.1 coordinate 13,830,219, forward strand.
AAGTGGCTGCACAAGCCATGCCCCTCTTCTAGAAACCCTAGCCGACCAACCTAGTGAAGGGGGCGACGACCAGGAAGACCTAAGGCCCTAAAATAAATCCTAGCCACACTTCTTTATATGATAGAAGTGACTAGGTGGAGTTTTATTACAATCTTACAGGGTTCTTATTAATTATTCTAGGGTGATTAGGACTCAATCCTACTGGAGTCCTATCAAACCCACCATCTTAAAATCAGCCTTGTCCTAAAGGCCGAGGTTCCATGAACTCAGGGAATCGGGTCTTCAGCTCCTCATTAGCTTAGGTGTCAGTTGGAAGAATTTGGGCTGAGTCGTCATCTTTAAATTTCCATCTGAGGTGGGACACATGGAGGATTAACTGTAATCTTGATCTAGTGCACGGATCTGATCTCCATGTTAGGGCCCAATGTGATCCTCAATTTTGCAAGGTCCAAAGAAATAGGGAGACCACTTTCTTGAGGTTTGAATTTCGTATTGGTGGAGCTGGAGATGAAAGAGGACTTGATCTTTCTCAGGAAGCTTTTTTCTGCTCCGACATTTGTCAGGGGGAAGTTTCTTCCTTGTATGGGCTGCCACGTGGTTGCTTTGTAATAGTAGTCATGCATTCTTTTAGAGTCAGGGCTGTCCTTTGATAAATCTCTAGTGGTGTGAGCCTGATCTGAGTCTGAGGTGGGTAGGAGTGGTGATTTTTCGGAGCCCATTTTCACTTCTTCGTGTTGTTGACCATCTTGCATGAGGATGGTGCTGACCCCACTTTGGATGTGTATGCTCCAACAATAAACATCTGGCCACGATTTGGTGTGGACGACATCGTGGTCATGCGGGCTATAGTTTCATTTGGTCAAGGTAGTGAATCTTTCTTTATAATGAGAGGGATGATGTTCATACTTCGTTGAGTCTTGCGAATGATCCTTCCCTTTTTCTGATTTCGCCACTAGAGGGGCTCAATTTTCTCACGATCTTGGACCGTAGATCGGAGGTCATCATCAAGGAAGTCTTTAAGCATCATGGTCCGATCCTGGGGAAAGTCGTGGAAGTCACCTGAGATCTAGAAGTGTTGCATGAGCAACCATGGTGAGTTCGGCGGGATGTAACACTTTAGAAGTAGCTTATCCCCGTGGAAAAGGATGTAGGGATGTGTCGTAGCGGGAAATAAGTATGGCCGAACAATCCGTGTCTCTGTCATCTCTCGGACGACCCTTTTATATTCGACCTTCTGAGGTTGTAGGAAGCAATCTTACCGAGCAACAACTGGTAGAAGTTTTGGCTTGTTCAACCTAGGGGGGTCGGACAGCTTCAGAGGAGGTAATCGGCTCGGTTTGGTGGAGACGCCCAAAATTTCAGCAAGCTATGGGAGAGAGTTCTTATCTTCAATATCATGAAACCCTTGAATTTGAATTGGGAAACCACTGGATTTTTCTTTTGGTACCCCCTCCAAGTGTTGTGTTGTGGTTGTAGTCGCTCGGCTCCCTCGTAGAATCACTTGTTTTCCTTTTCTGAAAAATTTCATGGTTAGCTTCGAAAAATTTCAGAAAACATCTCCAATTGTGGACAACCAATCAATGCTAAGCACTATATCAAAACCATCAAGAGGGAGGAGGAAAAAATCAGCAACTACGTGTTGCTCTTGTAGGATCAGATTTACCTGCGAGCACTTCTGGTTGTACATCAGAATTTAGCCATTAGCTACCTTGACTTCAAACCCGTTGTAATCTTCTTTTTGGAGCATTAAGTGGGCAGCAGCCTTACTGCTCATGAAGTTATGTGTGCTCCCGGCGTCGACGAGGACAATGATGGACTGCTGCTCGAGAAACCCTTTGATCTTCGGTTTTTGCAGGGTGGTGTAGCCGGCTAAGGTAGGGATCGTGCGGGTGGCGGGCTGTGGTGTATCCTTCTCCTTGGGCTCAAGAATCGTATCTTCAAGTTTAGGTTCCTTTATCGATCCATCATGAAAGTCTTGTCTTATTAGTTTATTCGGCCAAGGGGATCGACTGATAGCAGGGGGAGGTGAAAGCTTTGGTGCCACTGGTCAGAGAGTGACCGTAGTCCTCTCGGCTTCATAGTTCAACTGCTCCTCTTGATGTCGTACGAAGGAGATGGCTGCCTTAAGTGTGTACGGCTGTCGCGCTTTAACTTCTTCGCGAATCTCGGGCTTCAAGCCCTCAATAAAAGCCTTCAATATCTATTTTTCAAACCAATCATAAGTTTGATTAGATAACCTTTCAAGCCTGGTTTGGTACTGTTGGATGATAGAGGTTTGACGGATCATCGTTAGTTCTTCATCACGGTTCTTGCAATCAATTGGTGCTGAAGGTTTATATGTTGTTGGTTGGGATGTGGCTCTCATGCTCTGAGCATCTTGATTGAGGTGCCCTTCTTGAAGTTGTGCAAAGGAGGTTGATGTCGTCGAGGTGTAGGGCTGCCGTGTCTTAACTTCGTTTCTTATCTCCAGTGGGTTCTTTTAATAATCTGAATTTGCATCACGTTGTGATCTTCTTGGGCTCGACGATCGGCCCAACCTAAACTCGTCGAAGAGGGCCCGTAATTTAGCATCCATACATGTCTCGAAAGCCTCTAATTTGGCTTCGAATAAGCCCACCGACATTATGACGTAAGGATCTCCAACCTGTCAAATAAACCGATTGAAGAGTGTAGCTGCAATTTTTATGTTGAAGGCAGCAGAAGGCGGCAAAAGGCAGCAATGTTGGGGCTGCGGTGGAGGAAGAAGATGGCAGCAGCAATGTTGGCTGCGGTCCTTTGGTGATTCCACAATGTTGATGCTGCAATGTCGTTGAGGCTGTGATTTTTTAGGTGGCTGATATCTGTCGGAAGATGACAGCCAAGAGAACTGAGTCGGAAGGCAGCAGCGACGATGGAGGAAGAAGAGGGCAACAGCAACGTCGGTTGCGGCTGCGCTGCGACTTCGTGGCTGCAAGCGGCGTCAGTTGCAGCAAGGGTGCGGCTGCAATATAAGGAAGATGGGCAGCAATGTGCACGGCTGTTGCGGAGGAGGGCAGCAGTGGTTTGGAGCAAGAGATGGCTGCTGTCGTGTTCAATTTGTTGCTGGCAGCAATCAAGATAGTTGGCAGCGAACGATTGTTGCGGGCTGCAATGTAAATAGATTGCAGTGAAAGATCGCTGCTGGTAGCTTTTTGCCGCAAGGATCGCTGCTGGCTGCGATCATGGAGGATGGCAGTGAGTGGTCGCTGTTGGCAGCGTTGTGCAGCGAAAGATGCGTGCTGCAGTTGAAGGGATTAGAGAGATTAGGTGGCTGAAAGGTTGGTGGACCGAAGGCTGCGATTTTTGGGTGCGGTTTGTGGCTGTTTTGGGTGCGATTTGGGGCTGCGGTGTTGTGGAGTTTAGGCTGCGAATTGGTGTGGTTTTAGGACTTTGATAGCAGTAGATGAAGGCTAGGAAAAAGGGTTTTGGATCTGGGATAGATGGCAGCAAAGGTTTGATAGGGATTGGTAAGGGTATGCTGCAATAGGTGCTGTTTGTAAGAGGATGTGGTTTTAGGTTGTTTTGTGGCTGATTTGAGTATGGTTTTGGCTGCGGTTTGGTAGGTTTTGGGGCTGTGATGGTAGAGGGTGAAGGTTAGGGAAAGATGGTTTCAGATCTGGAAGAGATGGCAGCGAAGGTTTGATAAAATTCGACGAAGTTCCCTGCAACATATGCTGCCTTGCAGAAGTGGAATTGTCGTCGAAGAACCAGCAGTTCCTCAATGAAAATTCCAGCCAAAAATTGTGAACTTTGGGGCTGTGGTGTTAGGGGATGAAGATGAGGAAAAGAGAGTTTCAAATCTGGAAAAGATGGCAGTGAATCTGATAAAGTTTCGACGAAAGATCGCTGCGGTATACGCTGTACTGCTGAACAGAATTCCCGTCGAAGAAGCAGCAGTTTCTCGACGTTAATTCCAGCAAAAATCCAATAAATTTATGGAGAAATTCAATATTAGAATCTAGCTTCAGATGGTGGTAGTAATAGTAATTTGGAACAAGAAAATTTTGGCAGCATAATGGTAGGAAAATTGTTGTAACATGATCGCAGAATTCTCGTCATAAAATTTCAGCACTGCACGATGAAGAATTGCAGCACTATAATTCCGGTTTCAGAAAGAATTTTTCTCAGAGATCAATCTTAGATGAAAGCTAAGACGATCTATGAAATTGTGTAAAAGTTTCAGCCAAAAAGGATGAACAAAAGTTCGGTTTCAAGAGGCCAACAGGCGGAAGGCAGGTTCTTCGTTGTAAAATTTCAGCACTGCGCGACGAAGAATTGCAGCGCTATAAGTCCAGATCCGTAAGGAATTTTTTCTAGAGATCAATCTTAGATGAAAGCTAAGATGATCTAGGAATTTGTGTAAAAGTTTCAGCCACAAAGGACGATCAAAAGTTCAGGTTCAAGAAGCAACAATCGGCTGAAATTTTTCTACAGCGTTTCCCCTTCGCAACGATGATAACGTTTGCGATGGTAGAATTTTGCAGCAAGGAAACTTTTGAAAAAACTTTTTCCATGCATAAGATAAAGAAATAGCAGTAGCAAGAGGCATGGGCTCTGAAGTTTTTACTAGATTTATGATGTTGACGCAGAGGAGGACAGTAGATTGATGGATCTGTGGCTTGGTGGGCGACAGTGGATGATAGCGACGTCAAAAGCAATTGTGGGAATTGCTTTGAAGATGGAGGCGGTAGAGATGGCTATAGGGCAGTAGGAATGCGGCTCTGATACCAGATGATAGAACCTCAGATGGAGCTCTATGGATTTTGATCTTTGAGGGGAATCAACCCTTGGAATGCTATAGGGGTTCCTCCTTTCTAGTAATCGGCCATATAGCTAAAATATAGATTGATCTTGTTTGATGGAAAGAGATGGAGGCTACATGCTTATATAGGGCTCCAAACCCTAGCCCTAGGGGGGTTCTTCCTAAGTAAATTCCCCCTTTTGCCTCCTATAGCTACCATGCATAAATAAAAGGGGCGGCCTAATTGGCTACACAAGCCATGCCCCTCTGCTAGAAACTCTAGTCGACCAACCTAGTGAAGGGGACGGCGACCAGGAAGCCCTAAGGCCCCAAAATAAACCATAGCCACACTTCTTTATATGATAGAAGTGACCAGGTGGGGTTTTATTACAATCTCACAGGGTTCTTATTAATTACTTCTAGGGTGATTAAGACTCAACCCTGCTGGAGTCCTATTAGTCAAGGAGACCGAACCACTATAAAATCGGTTTGCTTCTTTTTATTTGCTCTTTAACTTCATTGCTTTGTTATTTAACTATCTATCATCTTTGCTTGCACTATTACAAACATCTCTACACTTAAACGCATTTCCGATACGGTTTTCATTGAGCAAAATTTTTAAATCAACGAAGATTTCTCATCAGCACTAATTCACCCACCCACTCCTCCCTCTCTTAGTGCCGCTTTGATCCTAACACAAGCTTCTTTAGGGGATGCATGACTTTGTACAAAAGATAAATATAAAACCTTAAATTTAAAGATCTCTTGTAAGATATTTGGCCTAATAAGTGAGGGAAGAATATACATGGATCTACTTATTTAAGCACCATGCAAAGCCTCAATATTCTATAGATGAACCTGCAACTTCATCGGAAGGTGCATATGCATTGACTTATATACAACCTTCCAAAATTACATGCTTGAATTATCTATGATTAACTCTTGCTCTTTCTTGTACACTTTAGGTTACGAATGAAAAGGTCAAAGCTCTTATGGAATTGGCTGAACTAAAGAGAGATTATCAACTATTGAATGAGTATGGTTCCTATTGAACTATTAAATTTCTTAAGTTCTACTTATTTGAAACTTTGTTGCTTTATTGAATTCTTTCCATGTAAATAAACAAATTATTGATACCCCTTTGTGGATTTAGTTAGAACTGTTTCTTTTCAATATTTTGTTTTTATCTCCAACTTGTAAATACACCAAAGCAAACTCTGAATTCTGAATTGGACCAGAATGGTTTAGCAATTCAGGTGAGAATTTATAATGTTTTTGGTTTAACCTAAGAAGTGGAACACTTATCGTCCATGGAAGAAGTCCAAATTTGCTAGTGATATTTGAGAATGGCAAGTTCATTTTCTTCTTTCTACCCCTATTTCTGTTGATGATTCTGACCTCTCTTTGATGATTTAAACACATCAAAGATTAGCCCTATGCTAAATGTCAAGACTTTGTTTTCATCCATTTCTGTCAACACTCACATGGCAAGGCCATGTTTTGCCATGCTGGCTAATATGCCTTCCCAGAGAGGTTATCCCTGAACAAGGTATCCATCTATCGGCTACAAAGGGTGTTATTTTTCCAATAATACAACGGAAGATGGATTGGCCTATATTCCGTCCTTTCCACAAATCCATCTGTCCCTTAGCTGGAATGATCTATATTCCATATCATGTACCATGTCATTTTAATGCACAACACTTTTGGGCATAACAGGGACACAGAACCGTCTCCTTGGCATAATGAAGAAGGGATTAGTGAGGGTTATTGATCTTGTGTTCGCCATACAATATTCTGTTTTCCCTCCTGCCACTGTTTAAGTTTTCTTTTATGTATATGGTGGAAGAATATTTTAAATTACTGATTTTTCCTGTGATTTTTTGCATCTGGCTGTTATTTTCAGTTTAACTGTAGTGACATCATCGGGTTGTCAATGATTCTGATGTATTTGAGGAGTAAATGTTGCTTTTATGATATCTTAAGTAGTTATATGTTGAGATGCATTTGGAGTCATTTGTTATGAATAAATTTTTTTGTTTGACATTTGAAGTAGTTATTAGTTATGACTTATGGCCATTTTTGCTACAGGAACAGACTTCATAGTTTAAAACATGGCAGTCATATGGTCAATCCTGGCAAAAGTACTACTGTCCAAGAACAAGAAGGGAAACTGAAGAATATATTGAAAAGAACATACTTGAGACGTTGGGTGGTACATGATCAGAGCCAACAGGAAGCTAACTTTCTTAAAAGCACTGATGAAAGCGGTCCAACCAATAAGACAGACTCTTCCATCGATATTGCAAGGTTAGTGGCTATACATGTTCTGTTAATCAGGATCTTAGGATTAACCCATTAGTGTAACAATAAGGTCGCTTATCATGAAATGAACGTAAGTTTGAAGCCCACAAATTTCCTCTGCATGTGGAGAGAGATAAAGACTACTTTGCACAATTGACCTTCCCAAATTTCAGGTCGTTCTCGTAAGCTGGGCCTTTTTAATGTTTGATTTGATAAATGAATGCTTTTAAACATCTGACTTCGTATAATTACAACTTCTTGTTCATCATCCTTTCTTTGAATGCCAAGCCCCAGCTTTTTGGTTATGTGGATCCTTTCCTTCCATTGGCCTCAGTGTTTTTTTCACTAAAAGATACAAGATGATGTTTGTTTAGACATAGCTGTCAGCTGCTTAGCTTCATATAAAAACTCCCCTTTCTCTAGTCCTGGAATGGGCTGTGGAAAGGATAAATAAATGACACATATTTTAGGTTGCAAGTATGCAATTACTTTGTAGTTCCTTCAAGGGTTTATTAAATTGCTTTCAGAATTGTCTACTATGTTAATTGAATGCTAACCGTGCACATTGTTAGGATATATGGAAGCTGTAAAGTTCTTTTGGTTCTTAATGGAAAATGATTTCCTTTAGTGCAGTTCTTCCAACTGTGCTCGTTGATGGATATTAATCGAATCTAACAGTACCTCCTTGATGACTTACAACATGTTAGAGATCTGATTGATGTATATTGCTTATGCACAGAATGTAAGAGAGGTGTGCTATTTATCATATTGGTTATTTATCAGTCCATCAAGGAGCTTAAGACAGGGTGTCCACAGTTTTTAGGAAACAAAATTAAGCATATTCAGTTCAACTAAAGATTAAGTGTTTCAGAATAAGCAGAACTGATGCACCTCTAAAACATTGGGCATGGACACAAAGTTATAGTTGAATAGATGGTTAAGAACCACCAAAAAGCAAGTGTGTCATCAATAAGTTGTTTAACAAGGAGAAACATGTGTGCTTTATGAACACCTCAATTAAAAGGCAAACCTTCTTGTGGTGTTAATATGACTAATTATTGAATATCAGGCTTTTAGGCAGGTTGGAAACTTTGAGTTGAGGGCATTGAGAATTGAGAAGAATGTGCGATGTTGGTAGAAAAGTTGGAGAAATGTTGAGTAGACTACCAAATGAGAATAAGATGAGATGCTAATGTTTTAAACTGACACTTTCCGTCAAATTAGAAGATGAATACAGTGAACTAGTAATTACATATAATAATAACAAAGTTGTCAGAATTGCGGATGAAGATGATTGGCTCCTAACAATAAGGGTGGACAAGATGGCTTGTTTTGGACAAAGGTAGGACATTGCAGCTGGCAGAGAAATATTACAGGAGAGATCTACATACCCACACAGTAGGAGCTTGTTTGTCAATCCATTGTATTGCTATCCAAACTCATCTCACTATGTATCAATTTGCAATTTATGGTGGTACTATATGATCATTGAATTATTACAGGCTAAAAGTTGAGAATGCAGCACTTCGGGAAAGCATGGCAAATTTGGAACATCTTACTTCCTCAATTCATAGGCTTCATATTCTGCTTTTAAAGGTTGGTACTCCGCTATCGGTATGAAGAATTTGCTATATTTATGTAGCAATCCTATATGCAATTCTTAATAAGACCACCTGGTGTATCCAAAAAATTGGTTGCAGTGCTTATAATCATATATTCTTTCTGTAATTTTTTGCATGGTCATTTTTGTCTCACTATTTTTTGACATTAGTGGGGACCAATCACCACATGAAGTTTTCACTATTGTGTATACCTCTTTCTAGTTTCAACAATTTTGAATAAGAATTGCCCTGTGCTCTTCTCTAGTGCCTGTGCAGCACCATTTTGGTATCGGGACATGCTTGTGCCAAGTTGCTCTGAAATGTACGAGGCCTGGCATGTGTCAGCAAGTGCATATGGCATGTATTATTCTGACTGGGACCAGCAGATGCATGACTTTTGGCATGACAATCCTTCCTTAGCTCATTGGAAATAATTTGAATCTTAATAATTTGCTTCCCTCTTTTCTTGATGCTGGCGACTTACTGAAATAAAATGGAGCTATCACCATGATAACTAACCGAAATAATGATTTTCTTTTGTGGAAATGAGACTATGAAGTAAATTGCATCTGTGATGTAACATAAAAACCTTAGGCTAGTTATACAATGTCATGCAAAGTTGACAATGACCTTCTCAATAATTCTTTGGTGACCGTATATATTTTACTTGTTTTTCATTGTGGATTAATTTATGCATTTTCAGTGTTGCCACTAGAAGTCGCTGGTAGCTGTTTCATCCTCCCTCCGGTGCTCATTTTTCATTCGCCAGTTGTTGTCTAACAAGTTTCTTGGGGCTTGACTGAAGAAACTTTGTTTAGTATTGCTGTGTTTTTCGTAGAATATAGTTATTAGCTTCTTATGTCCTTTATTAATATGTTAATTATCACTCTGGATGATAGCTCTCACAATTTGTCTGTTGATATCACCCCCCGATTGTCAATGTTGGTGTCTGGCTGCAATAGCTACGAGACACCGAGGACTATTATAAATTTCTTTAGCTTTCTTATATCTAATGATAATAATCTGTAACTATGATAAAAATATATTGTTGTTCCATATCTGGTTATCTACTTTCAATTATTTTTCTAGATCATTAAAGAATACATAGACTCCATCTCTTCATGTGTCCTACATGGTGCATTGGTATCAAATAGTTGCACGTTTATCTTGGTATATAGTTAGTTCACCAAGTATGATTTTTGGTGACAGGTTCAAGATGAAGCTTCATCTGTTGGCGGCACCAAAGAAGGTACAACCCAAGCGGTGAGCAACATTGTGATGGAGGCAAAACAAGTGAAGACTGCCCTTGGCGGCTCGCTCCCTGTCAGCTGGTCTGGCGATGAAGCTGACGCCATCATCTACACGAGTCTTCATGAGCCTTCTGACCCTTCGGAGGCATCCAAAACCGAGAAACCTGATGCTGTTTCTGCTGCAGGACTAGAGATGGTGGATCTCCTGACACTGGCTGCCCAGCTTCAGCAGGAGAGCTTGGGAGAGAGGTGCGTGGATCCACAGAACTAATGGTTGAAGTGTTTCTTTTACCTTCTCTTGGGGTATAAAATGTGAATGCACTGTTAGTATGGATATCTTATACGCACATATCATTTAGGAAGCATTTGTTGACATGAAGGTGCTTTATCCTTATATACCAAATGAAAATTAAATCAGTTTCTTAAACACAGGTTTGATCCTCTCTCTCTCTCTCTCTCTCTCTCTCTCTCTCTCTTCAATCATACAAAGTAAATTCTTTGAATATTGAGGGAGACTTACAAAGAAAAAGAATAATCTTTTACGTTCATATCATGGTTTGATTCGAATCGAAATTGAGTCAGACAACTGAATCGGTCTCGTAAACTTGACACGCAAGTTTATAGTAAACTTGACACGCAAGTTTATCGTCTCTGCAGGAGGCTATGAACTCGCAAGAGAGAGACTTGGTCCCCGCGCTTGACGTCTCTCAGTAATCAATCAACACAACAGGGACAAGCTTGCAGCCACGGAATCTAATACGTCAAAGAACTGGGTCTCCGGATGAGCCCTGAAACCACTCGATCCATTCGAGAGATGGGTTTGTGTGGGGTCGGACAGCGCCCAACTTGGGCTTTGTACCGGTTCCGAGGCAGCTCTTCCTGGTCCCGTCCGACCCGAGCCATCTCTCGCTCTATGAAGCCTTCCAATCACTCCCAACCTCCTCGAATAATTCCATCGCTCGGAGATCTCTGGGAAGCCAACAAACATCGTCGTTCCCCTCTTTCTCTTCTCTCGTGCCTACGACTCATCCAAAATTCCTTTCGTCAATCACCGCCGTGCCACCACCGGATTCCTAACCCTAGCACCTGCCCCGAAGACATGGCTTCGCCGCATCCGGCACCGGCGATGTCGTTCTCCGACTTCCCCGAGGACGTTCAACTCAACATTCTCTCCTTCCTCTCCCCTGCTGAGGTCGCCGCCTTCGCCTGCACCTCCCGCCGGTTCGCTGCCCTCTGTGGAGCTGCCGTCCCCGACAGCCCCCTCTGGCTCGCTATGTGCGAACGCCGCTGGGTCTCCAGAACCCGCCCCCGGTCGTGGTCATCCCCCTCCGCCCTCGGTCGCCGTGCCCCCTTCGCGCGCCTTTACAAGGCCCTCGACCGCTGGGAGCACCTCATCGGGTTCTGGCGCCGCATCGGCCACGGCGGCCCCGGCACGCCGCCCCTCGTCTTCTTCGAGTGGGGCCCCTCCTACATCGCCGGGTTCCGTGTCTCCCCGTCGCCTGAGCCCACCGGCGATGGATATGGCGTCCTCAAGGTGCCCTTTATCTGGCTGGGCCTGTCGCCCAACGGCGAGCCCGTCAGCTTCCTCCACCCTGGCTGTCGCTTCGAGTCGACTTCAGACATGTTTGGCTCGGTTTCGGACTCCTCGATCTCATCCTCGGGCCTCTCAGATCCCGACTTGCTGCCCGCGACCGTTAGCTTCATGGGCTGCAACCACTTTGTGGTGGAGGAGAATCGAAGCTACTACGCGGATGCTAGGGCAGAAGATTCCAATGGGTTTCCGGTGGAGGCGCTTGGAACCGAGGGCACGTCCCCTCCAGACCGATTGATGTCAGAGATCTATCGGTACTTTGCTAACCGAACGAGCCCTGGTAGTGATAAGGCTTTGAGAAGGCAGAGGAAGAAGGAAAGGGAGCGCTTTGGAAGGCGGCGATGGGACACACAGCATTTCGTGAAGATCAACAACTACTATCCCACCGTGGAACGGCCTTTACAGGGCTTGTGGAAGGTGCTTGCTTCTCTTTCCTCCTTGTTTTATGTTTGGAATATCTTTCTTTGCTTTTGCAGCCCCTAGAGATACTGTTTGTTCTTTGCTTTTTTACTTTCGATCAGTGCAAGTCTTTGAAACAAACATTTCCTCCAATAGGGCATTTCCGAGGACATGGTCCTCGAGTTCTACCTTGTCACCTATGATGATGTTGGTGGAATCACTTGCCGGAAGGTCGGCGAAGCAGGGGAACAATTCTCGGGTTATTCTCCTGTTTTCTGGACTTCGAGCACTGCATTTCTCGAATCACCATTTCCCATAGAGGAACAGGATTTGTATGGAAGCCGCGAGCATATCCGTCCTGTGGCTTCAAATTGGAAAAACATAAGGAGCGAAGTTGTCTCACGCATACTCCGTATCAACTCTAGCTACGACTTGGTAATTCCAAGCCTATCAGGTTCTTCCGGTGATCCAAGAAATGTGGAGGGTAGGATATGGGAGTACGATGATGGAACCTTTGGGTTTGGATTCCTTCGTAATAATTATACCATCGACCTGAAGCAAATCGCCTTAAATGGGTCTCTCCTTGATCCCGTAGAGCATTTCTGCAATTTTTCCAGTTTATAAACCATTCCTTTGTTTCCTTCTGTATAAATTATAGCTACATATTACTAATAATTCACAATCCTATCCCTCTTGACATTGCACTATGTTGGTGTTTAAATAAGTCAAACATTTCGGGGAGGCTCAGGCAAGTGCAGAATTCATAATGGTATGTTGTAAGCACAAACAAAATGAGGTATACCTTCCTACTTTGTTCTATGGTTGTGCTTGTCTAGTCTAGCTACATCGGCAAGTATGCAGAAATGCAGACTGTGAATATGAGTAGTAAATACGTAATATCAAGATTGTTCATTTCCTCAAAAAAAAAAATTTTCATGAGCATCTAATCTTACAAACTCTATTATTGATTGATGGTAAGTTTCTGCTTGTTCTTTCTTCTGTGAGCATGGGCTGTTTCTTTTAAGTACTCCTGTAAAAAAAGTTGAAGTTAACAATGTTTATGTGCCGAATAGTAACACAGTTCCCATTTTTGAATAACTTCAATGATTATAATTTTTTCCATTGCCTGTTTTCTAGTTTTTCTTACTAGAGCCATAAGCACAAAGCTGTTATCTCCAGATGCTTTTTAAATCCTTTATTACAAAAAATCTAGATGTTTATTTCAGATTTAATTAGCTCTCTATAGTTATTGGTGTGTTTGTTTTATTTGGTGAGACTAAGCTCATTGGAGTAATGTGATAATGTGCTTCATTTAGGACAAAATTCTTTCATTAGCTTGTTGTTATTTTGTTAAGCTTGTTGAGAAAATTTAGATATGTTGTTGATAGATTAGTTGAAAATATAACCAATTGAATGAAACCTCTGTTCAACTTTGAGGGTCCTGCCCATTGAGCCCATCTTATTTCCTGCTTCTATTAAGCTCTTCTTTGGTACTCATATCTTTAGCATCTCTACATACTTAAAAATCCTGCTTGTGTAATTCTTGAGCTTAAAAATGTACTTTTGTGGTGTTCTCCATTGTTTTTATAGTGAACAAATGCTATCTCAAGTCCTTTTTCCTATGCAAATTCTACCTGCAATTACCATTAATTCAATCACTTGACATTTCTTCAATAGAAGTGTATATTATCTCATTCTTTAGCATGTGGCAAGTTGCATAGTATGCCGCCTATATACAACTATCACATGGACATAAACTCTTAGTGCACTATGTTTCTTACTTCTTTAGGTTGAGTTATCAACTCCGAGGTTAAAACATTGGAACTGTTTTAAGGCTTAACTGGCAAGAAACATTATGATTTTGTAAATTTGTAGAGTGTGCTTCATCCATAATCACTGAGCAGTTAATGTTTTCTTCAAGGAAATGTGACCTTCACTCCATTGGATGAGATTTTGATGGTTAGCTTCTATTCTTGTATTAATTTCATTTTCATGTAAACAGAGGAAGGTAGGTTTTCTGCATGTTTATGACCTATTAATACTTGGATAATTGAGATTGGCCTGACTCTCTGTTCCTCCTCTGCCAATGATGATGTAACATTGTGTGGAATGGGATTCATTCAATGGTGGGAGACCTACGCATTCTTCTACATTTGTAATTTGCTTCATCTATAATCATCAACATTACTTGAGATACTTATGACATTTCTATTTAAAATGATTTGTCTGTCATTTCCAGGCCACAGTTTTATCAGTTTGTTGATCATCTTCTACGCGTTTAGATAGTTTTTCCCCCATGCTTATCGCCATTGTTGATACTTTGATACTTGGCCGGATTTGTCATTGCTTGGAGTGTACGTGTAATGCATGTGTGTACGTGTGCAAGATCATCAATTCGAGCTTTATAAAGCAAGATGCTAGTTGTTGTAACATCAGTTGTTGTTCTCTTGCAGCGATAATGATCGATGCCGCTGCGTCACCTTCGTGTAGGGTTATGTTAAATTGGTATCCTGAAGAGTGTTAGGAAATTGGTGACCCACTACTGCCTAAATACATCAACCCATTTGAAACCTCATTTACATTCGATTGTCTTTATACATATTTTATAGTGTTGATTACATATTACTTTGTGGTTAGTTATCTTTAGCATTCCAATCTTTACATTTTAAAGAATTATATTGATGTTTTTATAGTTACGAAAGTGAAATATCTATATGCATTTATTCTTAACATCGTTGGTTTTATCATTAGAAACATAAAAGTAAAGTATAAAAATAGAATTTTAATGTCCCAATTGGTGGTGACGTACGATGATGTCATTGAGGGCTGTGGGTGGCAGTTGTGGATGAGGAGAACGACGATGGGATGTGAGAATTGTTCTACATGTTTATCGATGTCAATGTAGTTGTCAAGCGATACCACTCGGTATCAGTATCAATACTCTTTTCGTCGCTCGATAACCATGTCGATGTAGATGTAGAGTGATCTTTACCTCTCATCGTCATCAGTCACTACCAACATCGTTCGTCACTAACAATTGAAATATTAAATTATTTTTTATTTTTTATTTTTTTTATTTTTGTTAGTAAAATTGACGCTATTAGGATAAATGAACCTAGATGTTACGAAGTTAGTTTTATTTTGAACCTAGGATTGTTATCTCGTATATGTGGATCCATGCAACAAAGTCCTTTGTCAAATCGATATATAATGATTGGTATTATACAATACATTTGTATCAAATGATAGATCAATTTGTACTTTGGATGAAGAAATATATATTTGTGATACATCTTGACAATTATATCGATATCAATATAGATGCAAAGTGATTCTCACCTCTAACCATCGCTCTTCTCATCCACAATAATTATTTACGACCTTCAGCGACGTTATCATCCGCTACCTCTAACGTAGTTCGTCACCACCAAATGAAACATTAACATTCTTTTGTTTTCGTATTTTTTTTACTAAAATCAATGATGTTAGGATAAATCAATTTATATATTTTTTTAATTTCATAATTATAAGGATGTCAATATAACTTTTTAACAGAGTAGAGATCGAAATGCTAAAGCTAACTAACTGTAGGAGATAATATGTAATTAGTCTCGTTTTGAAGCTAGGATTGTTGTGTTGTATATGATTGTATAAGTTCTTGCTCAAATCGATATATATTACTTGGTATTATATGATACATCAGTATTATATATTGATTAGTGTTATATGATACATTAGTGTTGTGGTTCTAGATGTCGTGGCTAGAGTGTCAGCATGACTCAGTCCCTCTCGTGTGCGCAAGTTCGTCAACATCGATCTGAGCGGGGTGTCCGATTGAAGTCGGTTTCGCATCTCGGCAACTTCACCTCGAGTCGGCTCTGGTCCGGTCCTGCAAGAAGGTATTCCCAGGGTGGTGGTGCCGACACGATCCCTCCGACGATCAAGTCAGTACCACGAGTCAGTTTGGTTCAAAGAAATGTCCCCCCCTCTAGTGTCGTTGGGATGTGGACTTTATACTCACCGGATAGGCGGTCGATCGTACCCTCGACCTCACCTATGTCGACGTACCAAGTAAGGTTGGCATGTACGATCGGTCAGGGTGGCGTGGAGGCGTGGTGCGCCACGCTCCATTAATGATGCTTACTTGGGGCTCTACCAATGTGGCATCTGATCGACCTTAGCGACAACTGGGCTTGGCTCCACCTTGGCTGACTCCACCTCAGATTCTGATGCTGACGTGGTCGACGAGCTGGCGTGGGCTTTGATGGGTCATGTTGGCTCATTACTTACCCTATCATTCTCTCCCTCTCGGTAAGGAGCTTCCTGGAGCGTGCTGAAAACTGCAGAGAATGTCCCTGGCGATTGTTGACATGGGATCAGACATTCTCATAGGCCCGGGCTAGTGTCAGGTTCACCCTTGTGGTCGCCTGTGGTGAAGTCCTTAACGGAGCTTGCCCAGGGATGCAGTTGAGGTGTGCAACATGGAGTTAAAGCAAATGAGTCTGGTCAAGGCACACAATCCGGGTGAGGAGATGTTGGACTGGTCGAGATACACAACTCGGGCAAAGAATATTGGACTGGCCGAGATACACAACTTGGATAAAGAATATTGGACTAGCTGAGATACATAATTCGGGCAAAGAATACTGGACTGGTCGAGATACGCAACTTAGGCAAAGAATATTGGACTGGATGAGATACACAACTCGGGCAAAGAATACTAGACTGGTTGAGATACGCAACTCAGACAAAGAATATTGGACTGACCGAGATACACAACTCGAGCAAAGATTACTGGACTGACTGAGATATGCAACTTGAGCAAAGAGTACTGGCCTGGCCGAGATACCTAACTCGGGCAAATAATATTGGACTGGCCACCATACACAACTCGGGTAAAGAATAGCGCGGATAGTCAATGCGCATGTCACTCGTTGTGGGCACGTGATGAACGAGGGATGTGTTGTCGTCGCTGTTTGGTGAGCATGTGAGCCTTAGCCCTTAGTGCGGTTCGTGTATTTCCTAGGCGAAGTCATTCCACCGCCTTAGGAAGTCTAAATGTCACTTCCTCATAAACCTTAATACGATAATGGTGGAAGATCGCCTTTCAGTTTCTACTTTCTTCTCTTCGAGCTCTTGGACCCTATGTCTCGGTCTCTCCAAACATCTCCCCTTCAGCAGCCTTCACCCGATCAGGTCGGAATGACCTCTTACCCTTCATATACCACCTCCGCCCCTTCTTCCCCGATCCCTTCGCCTGGGGCAGAGGAATGTTGCCCTAGCAGCACTTCGGGGGACCAAACTGCGCCCCCCCCCAAAGCTTGTCCTCGGGTGTAGTGACCCGAGCAGATGTCAAGGCTCTTTAGGACTTGGAGGCATTGAAGTCGTGTCATGACTTTAATTCCACTGAAGTCTAGAGTCCTTAGCTATGATTCAGAAGTGTTATAGCATTCCGAACGAGTACGTCTTGCATGCCCTTGGGCTTGGACAGTGCCCTTACCACCGTTGTCTCGAAGGGTTCAACATCTATTTTGATGCTCTGAAAGCGGGGCTGAGGTTTCCTCTTCACCCGGTCATTGGGGAGTGTCTCGGTTGGTGGCGGATATCGCCTAGCCATGTGGCGCCAAACTCCTAGCACTACCTTATAACGTTCCTTGAGGAGTGTAGGGGATCGGGGATTGTCCTGATTCGAACCTTATTCCTTTCTTGTTTTCATTTGTGTAACGGTCAAGGAGGCTAATATTTGATTGCTCGGGCAGGTTTTAGGGTCGGGGGTGCTCCCTCTAACAATAGGGTTGGAAGACCCGATTTTTGTTCATCAGTAGGTGTCGGGGCTGGAGTGTTGGTGTTGAGTGGTCGGCCCACCCTGTTAGCAATGTCCGTCCTAACTTTTCCAATAAGGAGTCCATCTTGGTCGGGCAACTGAAAAGTATTTTATCTACCTCTCGGGCCATTAGGAAATTGATCAAGGATTGGCTGGTCGAGGCAAGACTTAGTCCAGCTTCTCGCGATACGTGTTAATTCCTCACTTTTGGGTTTCGTTACCTAATTATTGCGACGCATGGTTGGTTTTGAAGAAATGGTGAGCATGAGCCTAATGCACAGCCAACCCAGGGTTGGGGGAGGATGCCCCGGGACCACTTCTACTACCCTAGTTGAAACCCGACACCAACACAACCGGTCAACCCCCCTTCTCCCTCTGAGGTACAGGAGATTCCCACCGAGGAGGCGATGATAAGGGCGCCCGAGGAGGCAACGAGGAGAGAGGCTAAGGTCCGCAACAAGCGTCTGGTCGAGGCTTCCACTGGCCAGCGGACGAAAACCAAAGTCTCTGACCGGCATAAGTCCCACCATGATAGCATGAAGTCCAGATCACGGGTGGCTAAGGGCAAAGGACCAGTCGCCCCAACCGAAGAGATGCCAGCCCCCTAGACAAAGCTGCAATCGGTGAAGGAGTTATGCAGTGCTCACCTCGGGGAGGACGATCGAGACTACCACGCTATCCGGATGAGCAACCGGCCAGAGCGTGCTTTCGATGCTCCCCTTGAAATTGACTTGACGCCGCTGACTCACGAGACATGGATTTGGTTGGACGGAGAAGCTTCGGCGTAATATACTTGAGGAACATAGATTCCTCTGCTAGCGACCGACTTATATACTTTGTCGTTTGAAGTTCTAATGGATCGGGCGGCAAAGACTATGGTATTGGTAAGTTCTATCTTAACCGGTTTTTATCTTTCCTTAGTTATTGTTTTTTAACTGTCCTTTGCCTTGGAAGAGTCAACACTACTATATGGCCCTGCTCAATTGGGTCCACAACGACGGTCGAGTCATCTTATCTTTGGACAATAAGTTGGACTTCCTTCACAAAGAAGTGCAAAAGCTGAAAGAGGGGTGGATATCCCGATGTAGTGGCGGTAACAGAGTAATGGGCGTCTAAGGCCTAGTCCCTGCCCGAGAACCTTCAGGCCCAACTGGCGGAAGTGACTCGGCAACGGGAGTCACTAGAGAAGGAATTGGGCGAGAGTTAGGGAGCATTGGTCGACTCTCAAGGCCAACTCTCCGAAGCTCAATGACAACTCCCCGATTCGCAAGAGTAGTTGGCCGAGACTCGGGAGCGGCTCGGCCATTTCGAGAATCAACTTTGGAACGTCAAGACCCAAGTCCGATAAATGGAGAACGAACTGTTAAAGTTGACCCGGGCCATGGACGCCCTTCGTGTGGATTTGTTGAGACAGACCATCAAAGACTACAAAAAGTCCCCTAAATTTGAGATGGGCCTTGTCCGAATGGGGCGGGTCTCTTTGACGTATGGCTACCAGCTAGCACTAACTCGGCTCCGGGCCCGACACCCGAGCCTTGAGATTGAGGAGGATCCCTTCAAGCTCCTTCGCGAGTACACAAACATGCCGATGGCGGATGAGCAGCCTTTTGATGATTCCTCATTGCCAGCCGAGGAGTAGCTTTAATGTATTAATTTTGTTTTTGATGTCGGGGATCTCCTTTGTCATGTTAGGTCTTCATGTATTGCTTTGATCATTGGCCTATATATGTACTCCATTTTGTATCAATGAAAATGTACCTTTCATTCAATTGACTATACCTTATTACATATAAAATTTTTACAAGTTTGATATGTGCCACGTCCTCAGCAATCATTTTCCTTCCATCGTGACCAGGGCATAAGTCCCTTCTCGGATTGTGCTCTCTACTCAATAGGGGCCTTCCCAGTTCGGGGCCAACTTACCCCGAGACCGAGTAGAGTCACTGACATCGCCCTTCCGTAATATCAGGTCGCCTATCTCGATTTGCCGAGTGCGTACTTTACGGTTGTAAAGTCTTGCTATGGCTTTCTTATATGTGAGAACTCGTAGATGTGTCTCGGCCCTTTGCTCCTCAAGAAAGTCAAGATTCTCCCTTAGCCGGTCGGACGAGGAGGATTCTTTGTAGGACTCGACTCGGAAGGTAGGGTAGACCACCTAAGGGGGAAGGATTGCTTTTGTCCCGAAGACTATGATAAACGAGGATTCCCCCGTTGGAGTTTTCAGGGTCGTTCGAGATGCCCATAGGATGCTCAGGATCTCGTCCACCCACGTTTCGTGATCCCCCATGACCCTTCTTTTCAATTCTTCGAGGATGACCCAATTCGTAACCTCGGCGACTCCATTGGCTTTGGGGTGCTTGAATGAGCTGAAACTTAGCTGGATCTTGTAACTTTTGCAGAATGTTTTGAATTTGGGATTGTTGAATTGGGTCCCGTTATCGGTGACGATCACTCTCGAAATGTTGAACCTTATGATGATGCTTCTCCAGACTTAGTAATAGACGCAAGGGGCTCGGCTTCGACCATTTGGTGAAATAGTTGACCCGACTATCAGAAATCTATGTTGTCTCGAAGCCGGAGGAAAAGGGCCGAGCAGGTCTATTCCCCATTGGGCGAACGACCAAGCATAGTCAGAGGTCGATAATGGCACTGTCGATTGATGTTGAATCCTGGTGTGCTTCTAGCATTGCTCACACTTTTGCATATAAGCTTGGGTGTCTCGGCGCATGGTTGGCCAATAATATCCTTGTCTTAGTACTTTGTGCACAAGGGTTCAGGTGCTGATGTGCTCACCATGGATTCCTTCATGCACTTCGACCAACATGATTTGCGCTTAGATCGGGTGCAGGCACTGAAGCAGTGGTTGGCTAAACCCTCGCCAGTATAGTCGTTCGTTGATTACGCAATACCATATGCCTGTCCTTCTTACTCGTCGGGCAACGCTTCTGTCTTCGGGCAGTAAGTCATTGTCCTTGAACTTGAGCATCTTATCGACCCAATCATACTCTACCTTAGTCACGACGACCTTGGTTTAGTCTATGGAAGGTTTGATGATTTTGGCCATCCAGGTCGGGTATTTATTTGACCCCCGCGTAGAAGCTAGTCTCGCCAAGGCGTTAGCTTGTGCGTTGTCCGACCGAGGTATTTTTGTGATAGTGAAGTGGTTAAATCGGTTGATGCGATGTTGCACCTCGGCGAGGTACTTAGCCATCGACTCCCTCGAGCCTCAAATTCTCCATTGACTTGGTCTGCAACGAGCTGGGAGTCTGTGAAGACTTGGATATCTTCCGCGCGTAGTTCATCAGTGAGTTTTAGTCCGAACAATAGTGCCTCGTACTCGACTTTATTGTTGATGGCTTTGAACTCGAGTCGGAGCACATGCTCATAAAGTTGGTCAGTTGGGCCCTTAAGGACGAGGCTGACTCCTCCATGCTTGGTGTTGGCCGATCCATCCATGTACAACATCCATCTTGCATTATGTTGTGAGCTTCCTAGAATCGTTGACTCCAATATGAAATCGGCTAAGGCTTAAGCTTTTATTGTTGTCCTCGGGACATATTCGAGGTTGTACTCCCCAAGCTCGACCGACCATTTGAGCATCCGACCTGCAATGTCGAACTTTAAAAGGATTTGGTGTAAGGGTTGGTTGGTGATGACCTTGATAGGGTGGGCTTGGAAATATGGTCTTAGTTTTCTTGATGTCAGAACCAACGCCAGGGTAAGCCATTCGATGGGCGAATATTACTCCTCAGGGCCACTTAGGACATCACTACAATAGTACACCGGCTTTGTTCGTCCTTGTCGAGCCTTACCATAACTAAGTTGACTACGACCTTCGAGGCTGCCAGATACACCTTGAGGGGTTCCCCAAGGGTGGTTGATGTGAGCCATAGTAGATAGGGGAGATATGCCTTCAATTGTTGAAACGCTTCTTCACACTGAGGTGTCCACTGGAAGTCCTTTGCCTGCTTTAATGCTCTGAAGAAGGGGAAGCTTTTGTCTCTGCCTCGGGAAATGAACTGACTTAATGTCACCAATCTTCCGGTGAGTCGCTGGATGCCTTCTACTGTCCGGGGGGATTGCATCTGTAGGATGGCTCCCACCTTCTCGGGATTTGTATCGATCCCTCTTTCATGAATGACGAACCTTCCTGACGCGACACCGAATACACACCTGGTCGGGTTGAGCCGCATTTTATACTTCCTTAATGTCCGAAATGTCTCAGTTAGGTCCGAGAGATGGCTATCGGCCTTTTGGCTTTTGACTATCATGCCATCGACATAGACTTCCATGTTCTTCCCAATCTGATTTATGAACAACTGGTTGACCATCCTTTGGTAAGTTGATCCAGCATTCTTTAGCCCAAACAAGATAGCCTTATAATAATACGTGTCGTGGTGAGTGATGAAGGTCATGCTTTCCCGATCTTCTAGCACCATTTGGATTTGATTATAGCCCAAAAAGGCATCCATGAACGATAGTAGCTCATATCCTAAGGTCGCATCGACTAGTTGGTCGGTCCTCGAGAGGGGGTGCAGTCTTTTGAGTAAGCCCAATTGAGATCGATATAGTCAATACACATTTGTCAGCTTCCATTAGATTTCTTTACGAGTACAACGATGGACAGCCAGGTCGGGTACTCAACTTATGTGATAAACTATCCATCCAGTAAGCAAATGGGTGACTTTATCTTCGATGGCTTTCTGTCGGTCGGGGGTAAACTTCCTGGGTCATTGTTTTACGGGTCGGATGCTTGGTGTTATGTTGAGGTGATGTTGGGTTACCTCTGGACTGATGCCGGTCATATCGTTCGGGGACTAGGTGAAGACGTCAGCATTCTTGTCGAGAAATTTCACCAGTTGGATTCGTGGTTCTTTTGGGAGTGTCGAGTTGACCTTGATGGTCCTACTAGGGTACTTGTGGTCGAGGGCAACTTCGACCACTTTCTCCATTGGTTCGGGCTTCAAAGCCATTTTGTCCGCATCTCGGGGGTTGATAGTGAGTGCCAAGGTCTTGAGCTTTTTGGGCAGTGACGTTGCTGTCATGTAACATTGCCTCGATTCCCGAGTGTCACTTTTTAGTTCATTGACTCCTACTCTGGTCGGGAACTTCATTGCTCGGTGATATGCTGAGATGGCTACCCTAAGCTTGTTGAGTGTCAGTCGACCGATGATGGTATTAGACGTCGATGAGAGTTTGACCACAATGAATGAGACCATCAACGTCTTTGACCTTGGTTCCTCTCCAATGGTGATTGGGAGGGTCATCGGGTCGAGGGTGGAGATGGAGTCTCCCATGAACCCTGTCAATGTTAATGCCATGGGAAAAGAATCTTTGTCAGTTAGCCCTAATTTTTGAAAAGTGAAGGTATAAAATGTCACCTGAACTTCCCGTGTCGATCATGATCCTTTTGACTTGGGCGTTTGTGACTCGTGCCGAGATCATCAAGACATCGTCGTGATCTGGGTACTCCTCGTTCCCTAACCCGAAAGTGATCTGGGGGTCTTAATCGTGTCTCGATCTTTTTTCTACTACTAATTGTGTATAAGTTTTACGTGCCAAGATACTATCGCCTCCATATGCTGGGCCGTCGACGATGATGTCAATTTGTTTCTCGATTTGTCCTTTTGGCCGGGGCAAGGATTCTCTATCTTGGTGGTGACTTTCGTCAGTAAGTGTCCGCTGGTCTCGGACATACCGATGAAGGTGTCCTTGTCGAATAAGGTCTTCGATTTGGTTCTTCAAGTTGTGATATTCTTCCATGTCATGTCCATACTCTCGACGGAAACAACAATATCTTCTCTTGTCGCACCCCTAGGGCCTTGTCCTAATCAAGTTAGCGGGTCTGAGGAGTCCCTTATCTCAAATTTGGAGGAAGACCTTTGTTCGAGTCGAATTGAGGGGGATTAGCGACAATAGTTTTGACCTGTCCATTCTCCTTCTAGGGGGTCCCGAGGGTTGTCCTCGGGGCTGCTCGATCCAATAACATTTTTGGTCATCCCATTTCCCGACCATTAGTGTCTCGAAAGCTATATACTGGTTCACCTATTACAGCATCTCGGGCATCGTTGTTGGCGGCCACTCAATCAGCGACTAGAAGAATCTAGAGGGTTGAAGCCCCATCAGGAATGTCTGGATTGCCAACAAGGGGTGGGCATCGAGCATTCCTCGGATCTCGACCACGAACCGATCGATGAACTGGCAAGTGACTCATCACTTCCTTAGGTCAGGTCGAGGAGTGATGCAGTTGTTGGCCTCGGACGAGAGCTCACCAAGAAGTTGAGTTCAAATTGAGTGAGTTGAAGAAGGAGATAGATGTCGGCTTGAGCCGATTGTACCACATCTAGATAGGCCAGGCCTCTCAGAGTAGTCAGAAAAGCTCGGCAAATCAGAGTGTCCGAGGTGTCGTAAAGGGCTATTTAGGCTCAAAAAGCTGCAACATGCTTCGATGGGTCCGAACTGTCGTTATAAGACTTAAGCAAAAGCAATCGGAGGTTGGTCGGAACTGGTTTATTTTGTATCTCTGGGACAAATAAGATCCACCTTTGGGACATCCTCCGAGTTCCTCTTTTGACTTGTCGAACTCTCTTTGGATCTCGTTCATTGTTCTTTTATGGAGTTAATTGAATCTAAAGAGATGATGTCTAGGCCGGGAGCCATGTGTACGACGTCTTGGGAGTGGCTTGTCGAACATGCAGCGGGGGCATTCAGGTTTTCCGACGTCACCTTGGTTGGGGGACGTCGTGATCCCTCGTCATCGGGTTGCTCCTCTCGGACTTGCGGCGATTGGGGTCTTTCTTGCTGAGGTATTTGTTGAGGGGTCGACTGTTGGAACACTACAGACTGTATGAGTTGGGGTATGTATGGAATAACATTTTGTATCATCTCAGCCAGTGCTTGGACTTGATGGGTGAGGCCGAGGAAAGCCTCGGTAGTGATGGTAGGTGGCCCAGGGTTTATCATGGTTGGGGAGAATCGTGGGTTGTTCAATAGCCTCCGGTAGCAGTTTGGTGTTGGTGCCAACACATTTGTTTCTTCGATTGGGAGAAATAGACTCGGTCCTCTAGTTTATAGGGTCGACAGAGGGATATGCGCATGGCCACCGAGATGATTCAAGTTTGGATTGTTCGACGGACATTCTTATAACATCGGGCCCTCCTTCTAGGGCCAAAAATGTAGTGTTTATTAATGCCATGGTCGGAGAGTCAGCATGGCTTGATTCCTCTCGTGTACGTAAGTTCGTCCACGTCAATCTGAGCAGGGCGTCCGATTGAAGTTGGTTTTGCGTCTCGGCAACTTCACCTCGGGTCAGCTATGGTCCCTTTTCGCTTGACATTCACGATGAGGGTCTTGCAAGAAGGTCTTGTCGGGGTGGTGGTGCCCGACACGACCCCTCCGACGGTCAAGTCAATACCACTAGTTGGTTTGGTTCAAAGAAATGTTACCCCACCCCCACTTTGGTGTTGTCGGGATGGGGGCTTTATACTCACCGGACAGGCGGTTGGTCGTACCCTTGGCCTTACCTCTGTCGACGTACCGAGTAAGGTTGGCATGTATGATCAGCAAGGTGGTGCATAGGAGTGCGTGGAGGCGTGGCGTGCCACGCTCAATTAATGATGCTTAGCTAGGGCTTTGTCGATGTGGCGTACGATCGATCCTAGTGGCAACTCGATTCGTCCCCATCTCGGTTGACTCTATCTAGGATTTTGATGATGACATGGTTGGTGAGCAGGCGTGGGTTTTGATGGGTTATTTTGGCTCATTATTTATCCTATCATTTAGTAAATTAGTAAAAAGAGGAGGAATAAAATAAAGGAAGAGGAAGAAGGTGAGAGTTCGAATTGACGGATGGTAGAGCCGTATCGTATGTTTTTAGTTTTCTTTAACGATCCGAGCATCATTTCACGTTCGAATGTGGACCTATAACGAACGAAACCTCAAATAATGAACTTAAACCTGATTAATTAGGTGTAATTGTTGTCAGCCAGTAAAGACAGTGGTTTAGGAGATTATGATTTAATTATATTATTAATTCAGGTATTATTCGGCCTCAAGGCGTCGTTGATCGTGGGGCTTATCGACCGTCAGATTGACGTGCCATCCTTCATCACGATTCCATCGATTTCAAGCGGTCGTGTCTATAAAGTGCTTCGGTGTTCGAACTTTTTAGGGCAAGCTCTCGTGTCTGTCGCCGCCCGCTCGCGCCGCAACCCTAGGAGGAAGAGGAGCAAAGATGGCGGTCGGGTGAGGATTTCGTACCGATCCTCTTTCTACGGCTTTTAGTTCCCTCCATTTCTCACCCTTTTCTCTGTTTCGATCGGTGTCTCAGGAAGAACAAGAGGATATCGAAGGGAAAGAAGGGAGGGAAGAAGAAGGCGTAATTCTCACTCCATAGGGCTCCTCTCTGCCCGTTTTTCGATCGGGTTCGTATCCATCTCGTGCAAATAGTTATCTGGCTTTTTACCTGGTTGATTTGTTGCAGGGTCGATCCCTTCGCTAAGAAGGACTGGTACGACATTAAAGCGCCGTCGGTCTTCAGCGTGAGGAACATCGGCAAGACACTTGTCTCGAGGACGCAGGGCACCAAGGTCTGTCACTCTGATCATTGTTTCCGAAGTCCTCCATTTGGATTAGATCTCTCAATTCTGTCGGACTTCTGTTAGCTTATGGTAGTCTTAATGTTCTTTGATTTACATGGTGATGGAATTGTGAGCACAGCTGTTTGTAAGTCGGGGATTATGTTGCTTCATTCTTGATGTGAACAAACCCCTGAAATCACAGTTAGAATGCTTCTTGTAAGTTGTAGCGCAAGAAGCCAATCAGCGTTCGATTCTTATGTTTGCTTTTAGCTATACATGTGTTGAAATGAAAAGTTGTAGCCTGCACAAAATGGAGAACTGGTTAATTTATTAAATAGCTTTCATTATGATGTCATGAGAATTACAAATTTTATAGTTTTATTGCAGATGCTTTATTAGGATGGCTGTAGAGAAGTAGAGGTTGGGAGAGAAAATAAGAACAATTATTGGGTCTGAACTTGGGATGGCTGTGAAGTTCAAGTTTGATTATCCAGTACTACAAACTCTTATTGAAATAGTGTACATTCTAGGTGATCATTTGGGAGATCTATGTATGATAAGACCATCATGTGTCTTAGTGCAACTGAATTGTTGTCTAACCTGATTGTTTTTTCTTTTTTTTCTTGTAACACTTTACCACTTATCGTTGGCAACTATCTGTCGTGGTCAAACATCAACCTTGGATCTTGAAGTCTTTGACTCATAGAAAACAATGCTACGGGAGTCTTGTTTTGTGACTCTATGAAGCTAGCTGTCATGTGGAATACAACCATAACTCAGGAATCTTAAGAAAAACATCTGTTTGAATTGCTCAGAAGATTTAATTCCTTAGCAAATTCAAAATGATTATGATCGATCCGGGTGCCCCTGGGACACAATTGACCAATGCTTTTTGTTCCTGTGGTTGTAGAATAAGTTGATGTTGCTCTTCGATAAATACTTCAAAATATTGTGTCATTCATGTAATCTTAAGATGATAACCCAAGGGATGGGGTAAGTAGCGGGATGTTAAATCTGAACCGCAAATTGGAGGACAAGAAAAACATTGCAGACAATTCTTGTATGTAAGTTGTAATATTATCTATACTCTACCTGCATGTCATTGGCTTAGTTGGTTTTGCCTATGCTGTGCAGCACCCTTGCGTGTCTGTTTGCAAAGGTTTAGTTTTTCCGAAATCTCCTATAGTCTCTTAAGAGATGACGGGTTATATAAAACATTTAAATTGGGTTCACACAAGCAGAAAATAGCAACTTGATAGACAATGCAAATTATAAACATATACTTCACAAGCTCCAAATTATAACGCACCGAAGGGTCCAAGGTGGTCTGTTGTGGCCAAAAGTTTTCACAAGTGTCCTGACATTGTTGCGGAACAACACAGGGAACCAATCATAGATAATATCCCAAAGGCCCATCCAGCTATGTGCCACCTGTAGCTCCAGGGTGTTGTACTGGCTGACACCCTGCACCATTCTGCGAAGCTAATAAACCCCTAAAATGGTTTTTCGGATGGCTTATTTTTGTATAGGTTTGCCTCTACGCCACGGCTAAACGCAATCTGCATTTATAGGATTAAAACGGCCACAAAAGTCAACCAAAGTGGGGTTGCTAAGCCTATTATTGCAAGCTCTCGACATGTTGTGCAACGCATGAACAAAACTGAAAGACATGGGCATGCACAAACATTACATCGAACATGTGCACAGACTTGTTCGTGAGAAGTAGGCCAGATCCACTTTCCCAAAGTTCTAAATTTTTGGTCCTAGTTGTAAGCTTCATTTAAAAATAAAAAAGGAAATCCATCTGTGAAGGCCGTCGGTACAAATGTTTGGCTGTTAATTAGTGAAGAAAAGGAAACTCCTAATGAGTAAACTTGTCATGATAGATGACACATCATCCTTTTCTTTGATTGAGGTATAACAATGCAGAGAAGAAGAGCTTCCTTTTTTAATTTTTGGAGTGAAGTTTTTGACTAATCAAACGTTATTTTTTTAGCAAGTTTATCTGGTGAGAAGACTGGTTTTATATTTATCCACAGTGAATACTGTTATTCTCTGTTAATTACTTAATTGCATAGCAAAATTTAATGAATTTTTAATACTCTCTGCATATGTTCCTCATAGTTAAATAGTTATGATGATATAGATTGAAACACAGTGCTGTGCAGAGGGCCAGGCCATTTGCTGGTCTCCAAAGTCTCATCAATTAACTTGGTTAACGTTTGATTGAATGTGTAGTTATTACCTGTTGAGAGAGGGTGTTAAGCCGATGTTTGTGGGCAGAAGCTGACATCAATAAATGGTTTTACTCTGGGTGAGGTTGGTTCATAGTCCAAGGATTTTGGTTTCCTTGAACTCAAGTTTCCATCTATTTGATCATATTGTGCCAGGTCATTTCAATGGGTAGTTAATACCTGTTGAGATAGGGGGTTACACGGATGTTTGTGTTTACAGCTTGTAGGGCAGACCGGCAGAAGCTGACACCCATAAATGAATTTGGTTCAGGTGAGGTTGGTTCATGGCTTCTGAGGATATTGGTTTCCCTGGAACTTAAGTGTCCTTCTGTTTGATCATATTGGGCTACTTCTCATTGTTACTTTGTTTTAGTGGTTGTCATGCCTAGACTGGGAGAATATACACACACCAAAGACACCTTTCTGATATGTACTCCTAGATTATCATTGCAGACATTTGCGTTTAGGTGTTTTTGCTTCTTTCGTTGCTGCAATTCGATCATCTATGGTTCTTCATCTATACCGATTCATTGCTTCAATGTAGATTCATGCGATTTGAGTTATTGTGATTTCATGTTCTGTAGTTCTGTGATTGCGATGTATTCCCAATTATTTTCTTGGTAGACAGCCGCTCATCAAATTAGGTTTCTTCTTGTTTCAGATTGCTTCAGAGGGTCTTAAACACAGAGTCTTTGAGGTTTCTTTAGCTGACCTTCAGAATGATGAGGATCAAGCTCACAGGAAGATCCGGCTTCGTGCAGAGGATGTTCAAGGAAAGAATGTCCTAACTAACTTCTGGGTATGTCTGTGACTCTGTTGTTGTATTATTTAACTTCATAGATGCTATGTTGTTGGTGTCAATATCTTTGGCTTTCTTCTAGGGCATGGACCTCACAACTGACAAGGTCAGATACTTAGTTCGGAAATTGCAGACACTGATTGAAGCACATGTTGATGTGAAGACTACGGACAGTTACACTTTGCGCATGTTCTGTATCGGCTTCACCAAGAGACGTCCAAATCAGGTCAAGCGCACCTGTTATGCCCAATCTAGTCAGATCAGACAGGTAAGTTCATTTCACTAGGCAAATTAAATCCTTTTAATGGACAATTGTGGAATGAAAGACAAATAGTATCATTTCAAATTTGTTTTCAGATACGCCGCAAGATGAGAGAAATTATGGTTAATCAAGCTTCCTCATGCGATCTGAAGGATTTGGTACTGAAATTCATACCAGAGGTCATTGGAAAGGAGATTGAGAAAGCAACGGCCAGCATTTTCCCATTGCAGAATGTGTTTATTCGCAAAGCCAAAATCCTGAAGGCTCCCAAGTTTGATTTAGGAAAACTCATGGAGGTACGGACTTTCTATATGCCTTTATCAATATAATTGCAATATACAGCTTCTCACTTTCTTTGGACTTCTTCTAATGTCATTTTAAGATCGAAATGGATGAATCCGATGTACCATGTGATTTTGGTCTGGAAAGTCTAGTAGTCTCAAAAGTTGTTGGATTTTGATTTGATAGGTTCATGGTGACTACAAGGAGGATGTGGGTGTCAAAATGGAGAGACCTGTAGAAGATGTCCAGGTGGAGGGTGAAGCAGAAGTTGTTGGAGCCTAATTCTACGTTTGCTTTGATCATTACTTCAGAAGATTTATGTGCGGGATGCAGTCTTGACTATTGTTTTCCTCATTTTATTTTGAGTAATTGTCTTCGACTTTTAAGGCGATGCTTATATCATATGCTTTTTGAGTTTACTTCTTGTGTTGTTTTCTTGGTCTTCCTAACATATGGGGAGGGCTGATGTCATGGGCCGATAGTCTCAGTTCTAAGGGATTTAAATCGTTTGCTCCACTTTATAGGGATAGTTTATTATTTGTTGTCTTTATATATTATTATGAGTTAGATTTGTTGTCTTTATATATTATTATATTATCAATTCAAATATATATTATTAATTTTAGAATTATTAAATCATATATGATACATGATATTTATCTTAATTAATCATTAATCATTAAAAATTTTAAATTAATTTAATTTAATTTTTTTAACAGATTATCATGATATAATAGTAATTTTAATTAATAAATTATGAATTATTAAATTTTTAAAAAATTTAAAAAATTATGCAATAGTAATACAGTTAATTTAAAAATCTCCTTCAAAAAGAGATGTTATTTTCTTCCTCTTTGTCTCATATGTATTAATTTTCATTCTATTTTTATTCATTTATGTTATTGATACATTATTTCTCCCCTTTTGTTATAATAAAAAAGAGGTGGAGTAATGAACAAGGGATTTTATGTTACATAAACTCCTAACGTGTCAAAATTTTTATATTTTTATAAAATAAATATTAATCAAATATTTAGTATTTTATTGTTTTTTAGTAAAATAAGATCAAAATATAATTTTTTAATAATTTTTTCCCTTTTTTGTGAATAGCAAAGAAAAAAATAAAGAGAATGAGGTGTCAAAGATCTAAACATTAAAAAATGATAGATTCATAAAACATTTAATATCAAAAGCTCATATCTAGCATCATAGAAGTTTATCACATATTTTTTCTTTTTTAGATATTCATTATGAATTGAATTGATATGTGAAAAAGGATACAAAAGAGAGCTCATATCAAGCATCATTAAAATTCTTATCAGATATTCTTCTTTTGTAAACATTCATCATCATTCATGAAACAAGAATAATTCTTAAAAATATCTCATCACAAAAATTTGAACCCTCTTCTTATGTTTATTTTAATGAGAATTATTTCGAAAGTAATCTAAAAAATCTTAAAAATCTAAGAAGAATTAAGAGCTACTCATACATTTAAATTATGTGATCTTAAAACAAAAATAGCAAATCATATTTTTTTGAAGATCATCTTCATGTAATTTTTTTTTTTAAATAAGAAAGTACAAACATGAGAGTTCTTCCGCGTGTGTTGTATTGCTTCGAACTATTTCACCACGATTTGCTACACCATATCGCCTCCTGGTGATATCTCAATTGCATTCAGATTCCTATGTGATGAACTTGGACTGTGATTTCTCCATATATGGCCTCTGTCAGCACATCGTAAGTCTTCGCTAACTTCGATTGTTTGCTCCTTTGGCAATTCACCTTCGTTCACCCATTCTTGGGTCACTCCCGGACGAAGCATCGCTCTAGGAAAATCAATTGACTAGTGGCTCTTGAAATTCCTAGACTTTGCTAAAATTAGTGCACCATTATCTTAATCTTGGGCCTCTATCCCCCACCAACACAATCTCTGCTACGTACCACTTTCTTCATGATAACTCGTATGGTAGTATTGTGGAATATTCTTCGAGAGTACTTACCTTAGCGTCCTCTTGCCCCGTGTTAAGACCTTTTGATTCAAACTTTGTCTCTGTAAGTTGAATCACCTTAGTTTCTCTGTCAAATGCATCTTTAAGATAAGGTGTATGCGCCTTGAATCTCCCTTCATCTTTGGCACCATGCAAGATGAGCTCGCCCCATTAAAATGAAGAACCCATGGAACGATATGATCTCACTCTTGCCTCTACAAGAGTTCATATCCTTGACTTCTATCTAAAGAAAACTATATGCCTCCGCTCCATATTCCATCTTCTACGACGACTCCCTTTATGCGACATGGATACTTCATCAAGTTTCACCCAAAATGCTTCACCTCTCGATTTGCATTAGGTTGATTTGCACCCACCATTTCATGGGTCAGCCATCCGTTGAGTCTGATTTTCACATCGACTTTAAGTGTGCCTTCGTATGATGTTGCTATTGTCACTCCCCTAACTTGATCTAGTAATGCATTCACCAATGTATTACTTCATTTGAGATTATGCAACGACTCATCGTTGCTTGCTCGATCCATTGAGTTTTGTAAAGATATTATCTTAAGGTCCTCTTCCTCAACATGTGTGGTATGCTGCACATGATTCTCCCTTTGGAGAATCAGGACCTATCCCTCTTGGATATCTGTCATGTTTGAGCAACTTTCCTCTTTACATTCGTCCATCTGAAAGTTTCGAAGATCACCATCCCCTTGGACTACTCTATCTTACTAAACAATCTGTGCATTGTTATGCCCCTACAAATGCGCTTGCTAGATTGCAACTCTTCGTCAATACAGTTTTTGTTGCACCCTTCAAGGCCTAGTAACATGCTGAACTTGTTGTGCACTTCAGTCTCCTAAGGACGTATCATTTTTGTTGGGAAAAGATACGACAAAAGAAGAGGATAAAAAACACTATGGAAACAAAAAACAAACACAAGATCAAGAATACTTTAGGAAAGATATTTAGGCTTGAAACGTGTATAAACACTTTCCTAAAAACGATATTTGCACCCTCTTCTCAACAAGATTGCTATGGGTTTGATGCAAATAGTTTTAGTGGATATGACAAGCCTTTAGAAGATCTGTATTGAGCAAACAATAAAGAATCTTCAAAGAGGAATTAGAGAACTCAATCACTTGGAGAGTAAAGAAGAAAAGCATAAAAGAGTTTTTCACTTGTTTTGTAATTTACCCTCAAATATCTATTTATAGATATTTTCTCAAAAGACACAATCTTTGAAAATTAACTATTTTCTCAAAAGACACAACCTTTGAAAAATAACTATTTTCTCAAAAGACATAACCTTTAAAAAATAACTACCAAAATAAAAGAAAACACCTTTTTTTTAATTTGAACAATTTATAATCGCCCACTTGTTCAAATTTAAAATTTTCTCCAAGTGATTAAATAGTATTTATGAATAAAGTAATATATCTTTCGATTTGAATATTACCTTAGTGTAAGCATCACAAAGTGAAGTCGAAATCCCAAATAGCATAAAAGCTTTGAATTTGTTATTCCTCATGACAACACCAAAGGATACCACACACATAAATACAATATTCTTGTATTCCTCATAAAATCTCGCTTAGCCCTAATATGGCCTTGGGCTCATCCAAGTTCATGAACTTTTATGAGAGAAACTCCAACTCTCAATCAAGCGGCACCACTTCTAAGTTCATATAGGTGAAGTTCTTATAGTATCTTTGTCACTCTTTGAGATACTTGTCCTAACTTGACTGAACTTCATTAAGAGTATAATTAACTCAACCCTCATTCGGTGACAACCAAAGACTTTAACATCTTTAGATGGGACTCGTAAAATATTTCAAAGTGTTGAACCACTCCACATGTCAATGACTTGTTCTTACCCTTTGAACTCTTCATTACTCATTTCATAATGTTGAGTAGGGTTGCTATCATTGGTGGATCTTTTATTCAAGGAGTTTTAGTCCCATCCATTTTGATGTTGATCTTACAACTTCTCTTGTAAGAGGTTTTGGTGAATGGATCACCAAATTCTCACTTGTTTTCACAAATGTGAGTGAAATAATCCCACTCTTGATTAATTTCCTCACGTAATCATGTCTAAGACTTATATGTCTTGACTTTCCATTATATATTTCACTATACGCACGAGCTAAAGTGGCTTGACTATCACAAAGTACGTAAATTGAATTCATACTCTTAGAAGTCAATGGAATTTCTAATAGAAAGTCCTCAACCATTCAGCCTCCTTTCCCGCATCCGCTAGAGCAACAAATTCGATTCCATAGTTAAGTGAGTTATACACGCTTTGTTTCTTGCTCTTCCAAGAAACCACCTCCTAAGGTGAACACCCAACCAAGAGTGGATTTGTTATCTCCAAAACTCGATATCCAACTTGCGCCAAGATATCCTTCTAAAATAGCAGGAAATTTTGAGTATTGTAGGCCATAATCTTTGGTTCGTTTAAGGTACCCAAGAACTCTTTCAATAGCCTTCCAATGCTCTACATTTGGATTGCTAGTAAATCTACTCAATTTACTAATCGCAAATGCTATATCGTCTTGTGCATCGTTGCATACATAAGACTTCCTATAGCACTTGAATATTCTAATTGAGCCACGTTCTTCCAACATTCTTGACTAATTTGATACTTGGGTCAAATGGGGTATTTGCTTCTTTGATTTTTAAGTGACTGAATTTCTCCAAGATTTTGTAATGAGTTTGACTCAAAACATATCCCCCACTATTTCTTTTTACCTTGATACCTAGTATAGTATCAACTTGCCCAAGATCTTTCATCTTAAATGTTGAAGATAGAAACCTCTTTGTTTCTACAATACCTTTCATGTTGTTGCTCACTATTAGCATATCATCAACATAAAGGTAAACTATCACCATATAGCCATCACAAGTTTTGAGATAAACACATTTATCTGCAATATTATGAACAAATCCGTTAGAAAGAATTATTGCATCAAATTTCTCATGCCATTGTTTTGGGGCTTGCTTTAAACCATACAATGACTTAATAAGTTTACACACTTTATGTTCATTTCCCGGTATAACAAAACCTTCGGGTTGTTCCATATATACCTCCTCATCGAGGTCTCCGTTTAGAAATGCTGTTTTGACATCCATTTGATGAACATAAAGATAAAAAATTGATGCTAAAGCAAAAATAATTTTAATAGATGTGATCCTAGCCACAGGAGCATATGTGTCAAAATAATCTATTCCTTCCTTTTGTCGAAATCATTTAGCAACTAACCTTGCTTTGAATGTTTGGAGAGTACCATTTGTATGATACTTCCTACAAAATATCCATCTACAACTAATAGGTTTTGAGGCAAAAGGTAAATCGACAAGTTCCCAAGTTTGGTTTAACATAATAAAATCCATCTCATCATTAATAGCATCTTTCCAAAAGAAAGATCACGAGAAGCCATAGCTTCTTTAAATGTTTTAGGATTATCTTCCACTTGTAAAACAAGAGGAATTGTTTTTAATACTCTCTCATTTGTTCCTTCTACAAGGTAAAAAGAAATACTTTGAGAATCAATCTCATCTGATCTTAATGTTTTTGCTTTTCGTACACGAGTGCTTCTCCTTAATTCATAAGATTGCACTCCAACCTCTTGTGAACTTGATTGATGTCCAATCAAAGGAATTTTAGGTTGCTCACCAACCTTTTGAGATTTCTCCATTAGTGACTCTTCACTAGTTGGAGGATGAACATTATTACTAAAAGTCAATAAATGTTCAAAGAACTCCACATCTCGAGATTCTATTATGATATTAGACTCCAAATTAAGAAGTCTATATGCTTTGCTATTTGAGGTATAGCCTATAAATGCACATTTGATTCCTCTAGGTCCCAATTTTGTCCTTTGAGGATCATTATTCTTACAATATGCAAGACACCCCCACACTTTAAAATAACCAATGTTAGGTTGTCTTCCTTTCCATAACTCATATGGAGAGATCTTATTCTTTTAGAGGGAATTCTATTTAAGATATGACATGCAGCCAATAAAGCTTCTCCCCACAAATTATAAGATAATTTAGCATGCAACAACATAACATTAATCATCTCTAGATAAGTTCTATTTTTTCTTTCTGCTAATCCATTTTGCTCATGTGTTCTAGGTGCTGAACATTCATGAATTATGCCATGTTGTTCACAAAACAAGTTAAATTCATTAGGAAAGTATTCTCCTCCTCTATCACTTCTTAAACCTTTAATTTTCTTCCCCAATTGATTTTCAACTTCTGCTTTATATGCCTTAAAAGCATTAAAAGCATCATTTTTATGTTTCAATAAGGACACATATGTGAATCTAGACATATCATCTATAAAAGTAATAAAATATCTATTACCTCCTCTCGTTAATATGCCATTTAATTCACATATATCAGAATGTATTAAATCTAACAAAGTAGTATATCTTTCAACACTTTTGAAAGGTTTCTTCGTCATCTTTGATTTAACACGAATATGTAATCAAAATATTTAGAAATTAAAAATTTCTTTGTACCTTCTTCCTCGGCATGATATTTGAATTCCAAAGCATTCCAAATTGCTTTTGCAGATGGTTCCACCGTATAAAGATCATAAAGCCGGTCCGAAAGAGCATTGAGAATGTGTCCTCTACACATGACTTCATCTTCATTTCTTTGTTCAGCCTTGACTTCATTGGTGTCATCGTCGGTTGGATCAGGAATTGGTATTTGTAGCCTCCATAGTGAATTTGTATAAACTCACAAAATATCGTTTTTAGATTGTTGGTAAAAGATACGACAAAAGAAGAGGATAAAAAACACTATGGAAACAAAAAACAAACACAAGATCAAGAATACTTTAGGAAAGATATTTAGGCTTGAAACGTGTATAAACACTTTCCTAAAAACGATATTTGCACCCTCTTCTCAACAAGATTGCTATGGGTTTGATGCAAATAGTTTTAGTGGATATGACAAGCCTTTAGAAGATCTGTATTGAGCAAACAATAAAGAATCTTCAAAGAGGAATTAGAGAACTCAATCACTTGGAGAGTAAAGAAGAAAAGCATAAAAGAGTTTTTCACTTGTTTTGTAATTTACCCTCAAATATCTATTTATAGATATTTTCTCAAAAGACACAATCTTTGAAAATTAACTATTTTCTCAAAAGACACAACCTTTGAAAAATAACTATTTTCTCAAAAGACATAACCTTTAAAAAATAACTACCAAAATAAAAGAAAACACCTTTTTTTCTTTTTAATTTGAACAATTTATAACAATCGCCCACTTGTTCAAATTTAAAATTTTCTCCAAGTGATTAAATAGTATTTATGAATAAAGTAATATATCTTTCGATTTGAATATTACCTTAGTGTAAGCATCACAAAGTGAAGTCGAAATCCCAAATAGCATAAAAGCTTTGAATTTGTTATTCCTCATGACAACACCAGTGATACCACACACATAAATACAATATTCTTGTATTCCTCATAAAATCTCGCTTAGCCCTAATATGGCCTTGGGCTCATCCAAGTTCATGAACTTTTATGAGAGAAACTCCAACTCTCAATCGAAGCGGCACCACTTCTAAGTTCATATAGGTGAAGTTCTTATAGTATCTTTGTCACTCTTTGAGATACTTGTCCTAACTTGACTGAACTTCATTAAGAGTATAATTAACTCAACCCTCATTCGGTGACAACCAGCACTTTAACATCTTTAGATGGGACTCGTAAAATATTTCAAAGTGTTGAACCACTCCACATGTCAATGACTTGTTCTTACCCTTTGAACTCTTCATTACTCATTTCATAATGTTGAGTAGGGTTGCTATCATTGGTGGATCTTTTATTCAAGGAGTTTTAGTCCCATCCATTTTGATGTTGATCTTACAACTTCTCTTGTAAGAGGTTTTGGTGAATGGATCAGCCAAATTCTCACTTGTTTTCACAAATGTGAGTGAAATAATCCCACTCTTGATTAATTTCCTCACAGAATCATGTCTAAGACTTATATGTCTTGACTTTCCATTATATATTTCACTATACGCACGAGCTAAAGTGGCTTGACTATCACAAAGTACAGAAATTGAATTCATACTCTTAGAAGTCAATGGAATTTCTAATAGAAAGTCCCTCAACCATTCAGCCTCCTTTCCTGCATCTGCTAGAGCAACAAATTCTGATTCCATAGTTAAGTGAGTTATACACGTTTGTTTCTTGCTCTTCCAAGAAACAGCGCCACCTCCTAAGGTGAACACCCAACCAAGAGTGGATTTGTTATCTCCAAAACTCGATATCCAACTTGCGCAAGATATCCTTCTAAAATAGCAGGAAATTTTGAGTATTGTAGGCCATAATCTTTGGTTCGTTTAAGGTACCCAAGAACTCTTTCAATAGCCTTCCAATGCTCTACATTTGGGTTGCTAGTAAATCTACTCAATTTACTAATCGCAAATGCTATATCGTGTCTTGTGCATCGCGTTGCATACATAAGACTTCCTATAGCACTTGAATATTCTAATTGAGCCACGTTCTTCCAACATTCTTGACTAATTTGATACTTGGGTCAAATGGGGTATTTGCTTCTTTGATTTTTAAGTGACTGAATTTCTCCAAGATTTCTCTATGTAATGAGTTTGACTCAAAACATATCCCCACTATTTCTTTTTACCTTGATACCTAGTATAGTATCAACTTGCCCAAGATCTTTCATCTTAAATGTTGAAGATAGAAACCTCTTTGTTTCTACAATACCTTTCATGTTGTTGCTCACTATTAGCATATCATCAACATAAAGGTAAACTATCACCATATAGCCATCACAAGTTTTGAGATAAACACATTTATCTGCAATATTATGAACAAATCCGTTAGAAAGAATTATTGCATCAAATTTCTCATGCCATTGTTTTGGGGCTTGCTTTAAACCATACAATGACTTAATAAGTTTACACACTTTATGTTCATTTCCCGGTAGAACAAAACCTTCGGGTTGTTCCATATATACCTCCTCATCGAGGTCTCCGTTTAGAAATGCTGTTTTGACATCCATTTGATGAACATAAAGATAAAAAATTGATGCTAAAGCAAAAATAATTTTAATAGATGTGATCCTAGCCACAGGAGCATATGTGTCAAAATAATCTATTCCTTCCTTTTGTCGAAATCATTTAGCAACTAACCTTGCTTTGAATGTTTGGAGAGTACCATTTGTATGATACTTCCTACAAAATATCCATCTACAACTAATAGGTTTTGAGGCAAAAGGTAAATCGACAAGTTCCCAAGTTTGGTTTAACATAATAAAATCCATCTCATCATTAATAGCATCTTTCCAAAAGAAGATCAGAAGCCATAGCTTCTTTAAATGTTTTAGGATTATCTTCCACTTGTAAAACAAGAGGAATTGTTTTTAATACTCTCTCATTTGTTCCTTCTACAAGGTAAAAAGAAATACTTTGAGAATCAATCTCATCTGATCTTAATGTTTTTGCTTTTCGTACACGAGTGCTTCTCCTTAATTCATAAGATTGCACTCCAACCTCTTGTGAACTTGATTGATGTCCAATCAAAGGAATTTTAGGTTGCTCACCAACCTTTTGAGATTTCTCCATTAGTGACTCTTCACTAGTTGGAGGATGAACATTATTACTAAAAGTCAATAAATGTTCAAAGAACTCCACATCTCGAGATTCTATTATGATATTAGACTCCAAATTAAGAAGTCTATATGCTTTGCTATTTGAGGTATAGCCTATAAATGCACATTTGATTCCTCTAGGTCCCAATTTTGTCCTTTGAGGATCATTATTCTTACAATATGCAAGACACCCCCACACTTTAAAATAACCAATGTTAGGTTGTCTTCCTTTCCATAACTCATATGGAGAGATCTTATTCTTTTAGAGGGAATTCTATTTAAGATATGACATGCAGCCAATAAAGCTTCTCCCCACAAATTATAAGATAATTTAGCATGCAACAACATAACATTAATCATCTCTAGATAAGTTCTATTTTTTCTTTCTGCTAATCCATTTTGCTCAGGTGTTCTAGGTGCTGAACATTCATGAATTATGCCATGTTGTTCACAAAACAAGTTAAATTCATTAGGAAAGTATTCTCCTCCTCTATCACTTCTTAAACCTTTAATTTTCTTCCCCAATTGATTTTCAACTTCTGCTTTATATGCCTTAAAAGCATTAAAAGCATCATTTTTATGTTTCAATAAGGACACATATGTGAATCTAGACATATCATCTATAAAAGTAATAAAATATCTATTACCTCCTCTCGTTAATATGCCATTTAATTCACATATATCAGAATGTATTAAATCTAACAAAGTAGTATATCTTTCAACACTTTTGAAAGGTTTCTTCGTCATCTTTGATTTAACACGAATATGTAATCAAAATATTTAGAAATTAAAAATTTCTTTGTACCTTCTTCCTCGGCATGATATTTGAATTCCAAAGCATTCCAAATTGCTTTTGCAGATGGTTCCACCGTATAAAGATCATAAAGCCGGTCCGAAAGAGCATTGAGAATGTGTCCTCTACACATGACTTCATCTTCATTTCTTTTCTTTTGTTCAGCCTTGACTTCATTGGTGTCATCGTCGGTTGGATCAGGAATTGGTATTTGTAGCCTCCATAGTGAATTTGTATAAACTCACAAAATATCGTTTTTAGATTGTTGGTAAAAGATACGACAAAAGAAGAGGATAAAAAACACTATGGAAACAAAAAACAAACACAAGATCAAGAATACTTTAGGAAAGATATTTAGGCTTGAAACGTGTATAAACACTTTCCTAAAAACGATATTTGCACCCTCTTCTCAACAAGATTGCTATGGGTTTGATGCAAATAGTTTTAGTGGATATGACAAGCCTTTAGAAGATCTGTATTGAGCAAACAATAAAGAATCTTCAAAGAGGAATTAGAGAACTCAATCACTTGGAGAGTAAAGAAGAAAAGCATAAAAGAGTTTTTCACTTGTTTTGTAATTTACCCTCAAATATCTATTTATAGATATTTTCTCAAAAGACACAATCTTTGAAAATTAACTATTTTCTCAAAAGACACAACCTTTGAAAAATAACTATTTTCTCAAAAGACATAACCTTTAAAAAATAACTACCAAAATAAAAGAAAACACCTTTTTTTTTTTTAATTTGAACAATTTATAACAATCGCCCACTTGTTCAAATTTAAAATTTTCTCCAAGTGATTAAATAGTATTTATGAATAAAGTAATATATCTTTCGATTTGAATATTACCTTAGTGTAAGCATCACAAAGTGAAGTCGAAATCCCAAATAGCATAAAAGCTTTGAATTTGTTATTCCTCATGACAACACCAGTGATACCACACACATAAATACAATATTCTTGTATTCCTCATAAAATCTCGCTTAGCCCTAATATGGCCTTGGGCTCATCCAAGTTCATGAACTTTTATGAGAGAAACTCCAACTCTCAATCGAAGCGACACCACTTCTAAGTTCATATAGGTGAAGTTCTTATAGTATCTTTGTCACTCTTTGAGATACTTGTCCTAACTTGACTGAACTTCATTAAGAGTATAATTAACTCAACCCTCATTCGGTGACAACCAAAGACTTTAACATCTTTAGATGGGACTCGTAAAATATTTCAAAGTGTTGAACCACTCCACATGTCAATGACTTGTTCTTACCCTTTGAACTCTTCATTACTCATTTCATAATGTTGAGTAGGGTTGCTATCATTGGTGGATCTTTTATTCAAGGAGTTTTAGTCCCATCCATTTTGATGTTGATCTTACAACTTCTCTTGTAAGAGGTTTTGGTGAATGGATCACCAAATTCTCACTTGTTTTCACAAATGTGAGTGAAATAATCCCACTCTTGATTAATTTCCTCACGTAATCATGTCTAAGACTTATATGTCTTGACTTTCCATTATATATTTCACTATACGCACGAGCTAAAGTGGCTTGACTATCACAAAGTATAAATTGAATTCATACTCTTAGAAGTCAATGGAATTTCTAATAGAAAGTCCTCAACCATTCAGCCTCCTTTCCTGCATCCGCTAGAGCAACAAATTCGATTCCATAGTTAAGTGAGTTATACACGCTTGTTTCTTGCTCTTCCAAGAAACACCACCTCCTAAGGTGAACACCCAACCAAGAGTGGATTTGTTATCTCCAAAACTCGATATCCAACTTGCGCCAAGATATCCTTCTAAAATAGCAGAAATTTTGAGTATTGTAGGCCATAATCTTTGGTTCGTTTAAGGTACCCAAGAACTCTTTCAATAGCCTTCCAATGCTCTACATTTGGGTTGCTAGTAAATCTACTCAATTTACTAATCGCAAATGCTATATCGTGTCTTGTGCATGCGTTGCATACATAAGACTTCCTATAGCACTTGAATATTCTAATTGAGCCACGTTCTTCCAACATTCTTGACTAATTTGATACTTGGGTCAAATGGGGTATTTGCTTCTTTGATTTTTAAGTGACTGAATTTCTCCAAGATTTCTCTATGTAATGAGTTTGACTCAAAACATATCCCCACTATTTCTTTTTACCTTGATACCTAGTATAGTATCAACTTGCCCAAGATCTTTCATCTTAAATGTTGAAGATAGAAACCTCTTTGTTTCTACAATACCTTTCATGTTGTTGCTCACTATTAGCATATCATCAACATAAAGGTAAACTATCACCATATAGCCATCACAAGTTTTGAGATAAACACATTTATCTGCAATATTATGAACAAATCCGTTAGAAAGAATTATTGCATCAAATTTCTCATGCCATTGTTTTGGGGCTTGCTTTAAACCATACAATGACTTAATAAGTTTACACTTTATGTTCATTTCCCGGTAGAACAAAACCTTCGGGTTGTTCCATATATACCTCCTCATCGAGGTCTCCGTTTAGAAATGCTGTTTTGACATCCATTTGATGAACATAAAGATAAAAAATTGATGCTAAAGCAAAAATAATTTTAATAGATGTGATCCTAGCCACAGGAGCATATGTGTCAAAATAATCTATTCCTTCCTTTTGTCGAAATCATTTAGCAACTAACCTTGCTTTGAATGTTTGGAGAGTACCATTTGTATGATACTTCCTACAAAATATCCATCTACAACTAATAGGTTTTGAGGCAAAAGGTAAATCGACAAGTTCCCAAGTTTGGTTTAACATAATAAAATCCATCTCATCATTAATAGCATCTTTCCAAAAGCGAGATCACGAGAAGCCATAGCTTCTTTAAATGTTTTAGGATTATCTTCCACTTGTAAAACAAGAGGAATTGTTTTAATACTCTCTCATTTGTTCCTTCTACAAGGTAAAAGAAATACTTTGAGAATCAATCTCATCTGATCTTAATGTTTTTGCTTTTCAGACACGAGTGCTTCTCCTTAATTCATAAGATTGCACTCCAACCTCTTGTGAACTTGATTGATGTCCAATCAAAGGAATTTTAGGTTGCTCACCAACCTTTTGAGATTTCTCCATTAGTGACTCTTCACTAGTTGGAGGATGAACATTATTACTAAAAGTCAATAAATGTTCAAAGAACTCCACATCTCGAGATTCTATTATGATATTAGACTCCAAATTAAGAAGTCTATATGCTTTGCTATTTGAGGTATAGCCTATAAATGCACATTTGATTCCTCTAGGTCCCAATTTTGTCCTTTGAGGATCATTATTCTTACAATATGCAAGACACCCCCACACTTTAAAATAACCAATGTTAGGTTGTCTTCCTTTCCATAACTCATATGGAGAGATCTTATTCTTTTAGAGGGAATTCTATTTAAGATATGACATGCAGCCAATAAAGCTTCTCCCCACAAATTATAAGATAATTTAGCATGCAACAACATAACATTAATCATCTCTAGATAAGTTCTATTTTTCTTTCTGCTAATCCATTTTGCTCGTGTTCTAGGTGCTGAACATTCATGAATTATGCCATGTTGTTCACAAAACAAGTTAAATTCATTAGGAAAGTATTCTCCTCCTCTATCACTTCTTAAACCTTTAATTTTCTTCCCCAATTGATTTTCAACTTCTGCTTTATATGCCTTAAAAGCATTAAAAGCATCATTTTTATGTTTCAATAAGGACACATATGTGAATCTAGACATATCATCTATAAAAGTAATAAAATATCTATTACCTCCTCTCGTTAATATGCCATTTAATTCACATATATCAGAATGTATTAAATCTAACAAAGTAGTATATCTTTCAACACTTTTGAAAGGTTTCTTCGTCATCTTTGATTTAACACGAATATGTAATCAAAATATTTAGAAATTAAAAATTTCTTTGTACCTTCTTCCTCGGCATGATATTTGAATTCCAAAGCATTCCAAATTGCTTTTGCAGATGGTTCCACCGTATAAAGATCATAAAGCCGGTCCGAAGAGCATTGAGAATGTGTCCTCTACACATGACTTCATCTTCATTTCTTTTCTTTTGTTCAGCCTTGACTTCATTGGTGTCATCGTCGGTTGGATCAGGAATTGGTATTTGTAGCCTCCATAGTGAATTTGTATAAACTCACAAAATATCGTTTTTAGATTGTTGGTAAAAGATACGACAAAAGAAGAGGATAAAAA
The DNA here is from genome assembly GCA_021527575.1 of Ensete glaucum. Lineage (NCBI taxonomy): Eukaryota > Viridiplantae > Streptophyta > Magnoliopsida > Zingiberales > Musaceae > Ensete > Ensete glaucum. Next base: position 13,874,738 of record CM038553.1, read on the forward strand.
ACACTATGGAAACAAAAAACAAACACAAGATCAAGAATACTTTAGGAAAGATATTTAGGCTTGAAACGTGTATAAACACTTTCCTAAAAACGATATTTGCACCCTCTTCTCAACAAGATTGCTATGGGTTTGATGCAAATAGTTTTAGTGGATATGACAAGCCTTTAGAAGATCTGTATTGAGCAAACAATAAAGAATCTTCAAAGAGGAATTAGAGAACTCAATCACTTGGAGAGTAAAGAAGAAAAGCATAAAAGAGTTTTTCACTTGTTTTGTAATTTACCCTCAAATATCTATTTATAGATATTTTCTCAAAAGACACAATCTTTGAAAATTAACTATTTTCTCAAAAGACACAACCTTTGAAAAATAACTATTTTCTCAAAAGACATAACCTTTAAAAAATAACTACCAAAATAAAAGAAAACACCTTTTTTTTTTTAATTTGAACAATTTATAACAATCGCCCACTTGTTCAAATTTAAAATTTTCTCCAAGTGATTAAATAGTATTTATGAATAAAGTAATATATCTTTCGATTTGAATATTACCTTAGTGTAAGCATCACAAAGTGAAGTCGAAATCCCAAATAGCATAAAAGCTTTGAATTTGTTATTCCTCATGACAACACCAGTGATACCACACACATAAATACAATATTCTTGTATTCCTCATAAAATCTCGCTTAGCCCTAATATGGCCTTGGGCTCATCCAAGTTCATGAACTTTTATGAGAGAAACTCCAACTCTCAATCGAAGCGGCACCACTTCTAAGTTCATATAGGTGAAGTTCTTATAGTATCTTTGTCACTCTTTGAGATACTTGTCCTAACTTGACTGAACTTCATTAAGAGTATAATTAACTCAACCCTCATTCGGTGACAACCAGCACTTTAACATCTTTAGATGGGACTCGTAAAATATTTCAAAGTGTTGAACCACTCCACATGTCAATGACTTGTTCTTACCCTTTGAACTCTTCATTACTCATTTCATAATGTTGAGTAGGGTTGCTATCATTGGTGGATCTTTTATTCAAGGAGTTTTAGTCCCATCCATTTTGATGTTGATCTTACAACTTCTCTTGTAAGAGGTTTTGGTGAATGGATCAGCCAAATTCTCACTTGTTTTCACAAATGTGAGTGAAATAATCCCACTCTTGATTAATTTCCTCACAGAATCATGTCTAAGACTTATATGTCTTGACTTTCCATTATATATTTCACTATACGCACGAGCTAAAGTGGCTTGACTATCACAAAGTACAGAAATTGAATTCATACTCTTAGAAGTCAATGGAATTTCTAATAGAAAGTCCCTCAACCATTCAGCCTCCTTTCCTGCATCTGCTAGAGCAACAAATTCTGATTCCATAGTTAAGTGAGTTATACACGTTTGTTTCTTGCTCTTCCAAGAAACAGCGCCACCTCCTAAGGTGAACACCCAACCAGTAGTGGATTTGTTATCTCCAAAACTCGATATCCAACTTGCGTCAGTATATCCTTCTAAAATAGCAGGAAATTTTGAGTATTGTAGGCCATAATCTTTGGTTCGTTTAAGGTACCCAAGAACTCTTTCAATAGCCTTCCAATGCTCTACATTTGGGTTGCTAGTAAATCTACTCAATTTACTAACTGCAAATGCTATATCAGGTCTTGTGCACTGCGTTGCATACATAAGACTTCCTATAGCACTTGAATATTCTAATTGAGCCACTTCCAACATTCTTGACTAATTTGATACTTGGGTCAAATGGGGTATTTGCTTCTTTGATTTTTAAGTGACTGAATTTCTCCAAGATTTCTCTATGTAATGAGTTTGACTCAAAACATATCCCCACTATTTCTTTTACCTTGATACCTAGTATAGTATCAACTTGCCCAAGATCTTTCATCTTAAATGTTGAAGATAGAAACCTCTTTGTTTCTACAATACCTTTCATGTTGTTGCTCACTATTAGCATATCATCAACATAAAGGTAAACTATCACCATATAGCCATCACAAGTTTTGAGATAAACACATTTATCTGCAATATTATGAACAAATCCGTTAGAAAGAATTATTGCATCAAATTTCTCATGCCATTGTTTTGGGGCTTGCTTTAAACCATACAATGACTTAATAAGTTTACACACTTTATGTTCATTTCCCGGTAGAACAAAACCTTCGGGTTGTTCCATATATACCTCCTCATCGAGGTCTCCGTTTAGAAATGCTGTTTTGACATCCATTTGATGAACATAAAGATAAAAAATTGATGCTAAAGCAAAAATAATTTTAATAGATGTGATCCTAGCCACAGGAGCATATGTGTCAAAATAATCTATTCCTTCCTTTTGTCGAAATCATTTAGCAACTAACCTTGCTTTGAATGTTTGGAGAGTACCATTTGTATGATACTTCCTACAAAATATCCATCTACAACTAATAGGTTTTGAGGCAAAAGGTAAATCGACAAGTTCCCAAGTTTGGTTTAACATAATAAAATCCATCTCATCATTAATAGCATCTTTCCAAAAAGCAGCATCACGAGAAGCCATAGCTTCTTTAAATGTTTTAGGATTATCTTCCACTTGTAAAACAAGAGGAATTGTTTTTAATACTCTCTCATTTGTTCCTTCTACAAGGTAAAAAGAAATACTTTGAGAATCAATCTCATCTGATCTTAATGTTTTTGCTTTCACGAGTGCTTCTCCTTAATTCATAAGATTGCACTCCAACCTCTTGTGAACTTGATTGATGTCCAATCAAAGGAATTTTAGGTTGCTCACCAACCTTTTGAGATTTCTCCATTAGTGACTCTTCACTAGTTGGAGGATGAACATTATTACTAAAAGTCAATAAATGTTCAAAGAACTCCACATCTCGAGATTCTATTATGATATTAGACTCCAAATTAAGAAGTCTATATGCTTTGCTATTTGAGGTATAGCCTATAAATGCACATTTGATTCCTCTAGGTCCCAATTTTGTCCTTTGAGGATCATTATTCTTACAATATGCAAGACACCCCCACACTTTAAAATAACCAATGTTAGGTTGTCTTCCTTTCCATAACTCATATGGAGAGATCTTATTCTTTTAGAGGGAATTCTATTTAAGATATGACATGCACCAATAAAGCTTCTCCCACAAATTATAAGATAATTTAGCATGCAACAACATAACATTAATCATCTCTAGATAAGTTCTATTTTTCTTTCGCTAATCCATTTTGCTCGGTGTTCTAGGTGCTGAACATTCATGAATTATGCCATGTTGTTCACAAAACAAGTTAAATTCATTAGGAAAGTATTCTCCTCCTCTATCACTTCTTAAACCTTTAATTTTCTTCCCAATTGATTTTCAACTTCGCTTTATATGCCTTAAAAGCATTAAAAGCATCATTTTATGTTTCAATAAGGACACATATGTGAATCTAGACATATCATCTATAAAAGTAATAAAATATCTATTACCTCCTCTCGTTAATATGCCATTTAATTCACATATATCAGAATGTATTAAATCTAACAAAGTAGTATATCTTTCAACACTTTTGAAAGGTTTCTTCGTCATCTTTGATTTAACACGAATATGTAATCAAAATATTTAGAAATTAAAAATTTCTTTGTACCTTCTTCCTCGGCATGATATTTGAATTCCAAAGCATTCCAAATTGCTTTTGCAGATGGTTCCACCGTATAAAGATCATAAAGCCGGTCCGAAAGAGCATTGAGAATGTGTCCTCTACACATGACTTCATCTTCATTTCTTTTCTTTTGTTCAGCCTTGACTTCATTGGTGTCATCGTTGGATCAGAATTGGTATTTGTAGCCTCCATAGTGAATTTGTATAAACTCACAAAATATCGTTTTTAGATTGTTGGTAAAAGATACGACAAAAGAAGAGGATAAAAAACACTATGGAAACAAAAAACAAACACAAGATCAAGAATACTTTAGGAAAGATATTTAGGCTTGAAACGTGTATAAACACTTTCCTAAAAACGATATTTGCACCCTCTTCTCAACAAGATTGCTATGGGTTTGATGCAAATAGTTTTAGTGGATATGACAAGCCTTTAGAAGATCTGTATTGAGCAAACAATAAAGAATCTTCAAAGAGGAATTAGAGAACTCAATCACTTGGAGAGTAAAGAAGAAAAGCATAAAAGAGTTTTTCACTTGTTTTGTAATTTACCCTCAAATATCTATTTATAGATATTTTCTCAAAAGACACAACCTTTGAAAATTAACTATTTTCTCAAAAGACACAACCTTTGAAAAATAACTATTTTCTCAAAAGACACAACCTTTAAAAAATAACTACCAAAATAAAAGAAAACACCTTTTTTTTCTTTTTAATTTGAACAATTTATAACAATTTTCATATCGAAAAGAAAGTTTCAATGCTCCATGGCACAGAGTTCCAGATGCATTGGAATGGCCACGAACACTCTATCGTTCACATGTAAGTCATTGCATGAGTATCGAATACTTTGAGTTAACAATTCCTCTCACCTTTGTGAGCTTTGTATAACTCTTTTGGTCGTTACACAACACCTCTCACTTTTCACGATCTTATCTTATACTAAGCACCTTGCTTGCCTTGAGCAATGTCAAGTTTGGTTGCCAACGTCGAGCCGTAGCTTGAATTTAACCATCTCAACCTTTGTATGTTACACATTCTTCCTAGCTTACTTGTCTTCGTGGTGCCTTTCACGCAAAGGGTTGACAATTTCTCTGATTGCCAATCATGGATGCTCGCTCCTCTGAGCGACTCCTTTCCCTATATCTCAATGTCCATTTTTCCCAAATAGTTGCATGTGCTGACTGTTCTCCACACAGCCCAGCTAGGTCCCCACGTTTGTATGACAAGTGTTTCTGCATGTGCTTGTCCCGCTCTGATACCATATGTCACAAACTTAGGTGATTTTGCCTAAGTCATGCGACACCCTTACGTGTTTGTCTATAAAGGTCAGCCTCCCTGAGACCTCCTAGGGTTACTTAGGACCTATAAAAGAACAAATAGTTTAAAGAAAGTATTTATCACAAGATCCATAAGCAACCACTTTAGCAAATATAACAAATACAAATTATAACCATGGACTTTACAAACTCTGAATGGTTGCACAAAAAGAATCTAGGGTCATTACAAACCAAAGTCTCCACAAGTGTCCACATAATATAACTATCATTTATAAGCTGAAATTGACCATGAAAGCTAATCAAATGAGGGCTGCTAAGCCTACTGCAAGCCTGCTACTTGCTGTATAAAGAATGTACAAAAATCCAAAGACACGAATAAGCATAAGTATTACGTCGAATATCTTATTTATATTTTTGTCCGTGACAGGATGGTGGCATCATTGGGGGTTTCCGATGATTGTTATGGATGAGGAGAGCGCTATTTAAAGGAGAGGGTCATTTTATATCTATGTTGATGTTATTGTAATTGTTGAATGATCCTTTTATTACTCTATGTTTTATTAGTATCGATATACTTGTTGAGCGGTGAAAGGGCCATCGATGCATGTGTTGTGCGACGATGCTCTGCATTTATGCTGACATCGACATAGTTGCCGAGTGGCGTTGTTCGACATCTGCATCATCGCTGATGCAAATGTAGAGTGGTGTCACAAGGCAACTACGTCGGTAGCGAAAGGGTTGCCTACATTGAGGTTGACCTAGATGTCAAGCGACGGGCTGCTCGGTAATTGCGTTGATGTTGACGTAGATGCAAAGCGATTCTTACCTCTCATTGTCATTCTCTTCATCAACAACACTCACTCGTGGCCCCCGATGGTGATCGCCATCATCAATCGAAATGTTAAAAATTTTTTTATTTATTGTTTTTGTATTTTCGTTAGTAAAATCAATGATATTATGATAAATAAATTTAGATATTTCTAATAATAGAGAGAGATGTCAAAATAATTTTAAAATATATGGGATCGAGATGCTAAAAGGTAGCTTGCTGCATATGCTAATATATAATTAGCCCATAAGATTTTTGATATTTTCGTTAGTAAATTTTAGTTCAAATTTGACTTATTCATGATCATTAGTTGTCTTTAGATATGATTACTAGTGCCAATTAATTTAGTTAATAAAAATCTAATTAGTTTATAAAAATCTTGAGAGCTTATCAAAATTTTAGTTAATAAAGATTTAATTAATTTAGTTAACAGAATTTGGTTCAAAATTTTACCATAAATTATCAAAATATATATTATATTATTTATATATAAAAAATGATGCTCAATTTTATGTTTAATTTTATATTTAATATTACGTTACCTACTTGTCGTGTCGAGGATCGAATCAGTTTGCCTCATCAATAAATCAAACTGGGTTGGGTCGAATCGGCTCAGTCGGCTGTGGTCGAGCTAAATTAGCACGCGTTGATAAAAACAAAATAGTTATTTTTTAAAAAAATAAAAATAATCCAGACCCGCACAAATAAAAGAAAATTACATTTGGAATAATAGATGAGATGCGTCGATATGATGTCGGGTTGGGCTTAACAGGTCGACCTAATTCGATTATTAAGTCGACCGTTGGTGAGCCAACACGCATCACGTGATGGGTCGGTGACGCCCACGAGCTTTCTGGTAAAGGAAGGCGAACCCGTCGCCATAAGCGAACCGGGAACTCTTCTTCCGCTCCCCCCCGCAGTTTCCGGCCACTCCCCCCCCCCTCCAAATGCCATCGAAACGTGGCCCTCTCTTCAGCCCATTGCGGATCCAAATCTTCTTCCTTCTTCTCCTCCTCCTCTCCTTCTCCCTCGCCATGAGCTAACTCCCTTCTCGCCTTCCTCGACTCCCCAAGTGCTTCGTAGGAACTACGCAATAGCTGCTCCGACTGCGGCTCCTCCCTCCTCCTCGTTCCGTTCTCACCTCGCTATTTCTCGTGTGCGTGGGTGGGCAGTGGGGGAGGAGGGGGAGGAGGAGGAGGGAGCGAGGGGGGGATTATGGAGAGCTACCTGAACCAGAACTTCGGTGGGGTCAAGTCGAAGCACTCGCCGGAGGAGTCACTCCAGCGATGGAGGAAACTCGTCGGCGTCGTCAAGAACCCCAAACGCCGCTTCCGCTTCACTGCCAACCTCTCCAAGCGCTCCGAGGCCGCCGCCATGATGCGGTCGAATCAGGTCCAGCCCTAGCTTCCTTCCTCGTTGTGACAACGGACATCACTTATCCTTAATCGATTGGCACTCTTGAGTCGGTCACCTGTTTGTTCTCTGGGTTTCATATCTGATGCCAAACTTCTCGTTTACTTGGAAATCATCTCCCTTTCATTGTGCTCCTGTTATGCTCCTAGACATCCATTACATGCATTCATATGCTGAAGTTGATGTTGCGCTGCCCATTTACATAAAAGTCTGGCATTGACTCTATGCCTTACACTCTTCTATCTCTACAGGAGAGATTGATTTTTCATGTTATGTGTTCCAGGAGAAGTTGCGAGTTGCAGTTCTGGTTTCAAAAGCTGCATTGCAATTTATCCATGGTAATCTGTCAGTTGTTGTTATAATGTAGTTCCTTTTTTGTCATGGAAGCATGACTACACTTTTGGCTTCAAGGAGTTTTCTTCTTCAGTCTTTTGTTTCAATTGTGCATCAACAAATGTGTTACAGGTATCGCATTGCAGAGTGAATACACTGTACCTAATGAAGTGAAGGAAGCAGGCTTCCAAATTTGCGCTGATGAACTGGGCTCCATAGTTGAAGGCCATGATGTGAAGAAGTTGAAGATACATGGTGGTATAGATGGTGTTGCAGACAAACTCTCCACATCCATTACCGACGGTCTAACTACTGCTGATGAGAGTTTGAGACGCAGGGAAAATGTTTATGGAGTGAATAAATTCACGGAGAGCGAGGTTCGGAGTTTTTGGGTATTCGTCTGGGAAGCGCTTCAAGACATGACTCTCATGATCCTTGCTGTGTGTGCCGTTGTTTCTCTAGTTGTTGGCATTGCCACAGAAGGATGGCCAAAAGGTGCACATGACGGCCTTGGAATTGTGAGTAGCATACTTTTAGTTGTCTTTGTGACTGCAACTAGTGATTATCGGCAGTCTTTACAGTTCAGAGATTTGGATAAAGAGAAGACGAAGATATCCATACAGGTTACACGGGAAGGATTTAGGCAGAAACTTTCGATATATGATCTACTTCCTGGTGATATCGTTCACCTTGCCATTGGAGATCAAGTTCCTGCTGATGGGTTGTTTGTGTCTGGATTTTCCTTGTTGATTAATGAATCTAGTCTTACAGGAGAGAGTGAACCTGTTGCTGTGAATGCTGACAACCCATTTCTTCTCTCTGGAACTAAGGTCCAAGATGGATCCTGTAAAATGCTAGTAACTACTGTTGGCATGAGAACACAATGGGGTAAGCTGATGGCCACCCTCAGTGAGGGAGGAGATGATGAAACTCCATTACAGGTCAAACTGAATGGAGTTGCAACTATTATAGGGAAAATTGGATTGGCATTTGCAGTTGTGACATTTGCTGTGCTAGCTGAAGGACAACTTAGACGCAAGTTTCAAGAGGGTTCACACTGGACCTGGTCAGCAGATGATGCAATGGAGTTGCTGGAGTATTTTGCCATTGGAGTCACAATTGTAGTGGTTGCAGTTCCTGAAGGATTGCCCTTAGCTGTAACCTTGAGCCTTGCTTTTGCCATGAAGAAGATGATGAATGATAGAGCACTAGTCCGCCATCTTGCTGCTTGTGAGACTATGGGCTCATCTACATCAATTTGCAGTGACAAGACAGGTACATTAACAACCAATCACATGACCGTAGTGAAAGCTTGCATATGTGGAAGTATCAAGGAGGTTGGTAATCATGAAGAGGTCAAAATTATGTGTTCCCAGGTTCCAGATGTTGTTATCCAAGTGCTTAGGCAATCTATCTTTAATAACACTGGTGGAGAAGTTGTCATCACCCAAGATGGAAAGCTTGAAATTCTTGGAACACCAACTGAGACTGCACTGTTAGAACTTGGCTTGTTGCTCGGTGGGGATTTCCAGGCTGTGCGCCAAGAAACTAAGCTTGTAAAAGTGGAACCATTTAATTCCATGAAAAAGAGAATGGGAGTGGTTATCGAGCTTCCAGGAGGAGGATACCGGGCCCATTGTAAAGGTGCTTCGGAAATTATATTGGCAGCTTGTAGTAAAGTTTTAGATCCTGCAGGTAATGTTGTCCCACTTGATGAAGCAACAGTTGGTCATCTCAATGGTGCAATTGAAAGTTTTGCTAATGAAGCACTTCGCACTCTGTGCCTTGCCTATATGGAAGTTGAGAATAGTTTTGCAGCTGATGAACAAATCCCTCTTGATGGATACACTTGTATTGGAATTGTTGGCATCAAAGATCCTGTCCGACCAGGCGTAAAAGAGTCTGTTGCAATTTGTAGGTCTGCTGGAATTACCGTTAGAATGGTTACAGGGGATAATATAAACACAGCAAAGGCTATTGCTCGAGAATGTGGTATTCTTACTAATGATGGAGAGGCTATTGAAGGTCCTGAGTTCAGGAATAAGAGTATAGAGGATATGAGGGATTTGATTCCAAGACTTCAGGTTCTAATTTTTAGACCTCAACACATCAAGCAGACATTTACATGTTAGAATTTTCATCGTTGACTTGCTAATGTGTTAAACTTACCAGGTAATGGCCAGATCTTCACCTCTCGATAAACATACTTTGGTGAATCATCTGCGCACTATGTTCTGTGAAGTTGTTGCTGTGACTGGCGATGGCACAAATGATGCACCAGCACTTCACGAGGCTGATATTGGTCTTGCAATGGGCATTGCAGGAACTGAGGTAGTAATTATGGCATGTTTATTTTTTAATTATTCTGTTTTTGATATTGTCGAAATTGAGATAATATTCTTTTCTTACATAATTTCTAAGCATTTTGCTTCTAAAGGAGCATGTAAGAAAGTGCCTTCAACCTTAGTATCTACCCATTTCTCATGGCTGGAGGCATTGCTCTCTCAACTGACTAATACTAGTGACCTCTGCAAATAATTAGCTTTGAAGTGCTATTGATTCTAGAGGCTGCAAATATAAGAGTTAAGACTGTCGTGTTGGTTGCTAATCCTCTAGATACTCATAATTTGTAACTCATAATTATCAATAGATACACAATTAACGATAGTTTGTTGATGGCGAAGCTATCTACAGTTAAGAAGTCCGGTTATTGTTTCTTCCAAAGATTGCAGATCTTGATGACATTATTATTGTCATATGCAGGTAGCTAAAGAAAGTGCTGACATTATTATTCTTGATGACAACTTCTCAACTATTGTAACTGTGGCAAAATGGGGCCGGTCTGTATACATAAACATTCAAAAGTTTGTACAGTTTCAGCTGACTGTTAATATTGTTGCTCTAATAGTGAACTTCTCTTCAGCCTGCTTAACTGGTAAAGCTAACCCCTTCAATGGTACTAATAATCTGGTGTACCTTAAGATCGTATCCCTCATCGTTCATTTCATTGTGCTTGCTCTATGTTAGGACATGCTCCCCTCACTGCTGTTCAACTGCTTTGGGTGAACATGATTATGGATACACTTGGGGCACTTGCATTAGCCACTGAGCCACCTAATGATGAATTGATGAAAAGGACTCCTGTCGGAAGAAAAGGCAATTTTATTAGCAATGCAATGTGGAGGAACATCTTAGGACAATCCTTTTACCAGTTTATAGTAATATGGTATCTGCAGAAAGAGGGGAAAGGGCTGTTTCGACTTGAGGGCCCTGAATCTGATCTTGGACTAAATACCCTCATTTTCAATTGCTTTGTCCTTTGTCAGGTAGATTCGTGAAACTCATGTACATATGATTGTTTTTGTTTTATCATGTTTGAGAAAGAATAGGATGAATACAGTAGAAGGATATGGTCTATGATCCATATGTTATGAATTGAAATTCTTGAACTCATGGGCGCATGACACCAAACTTACATGTACGAAGCTAATAGTTTTAATTTCAAAATCACCATTCAATAAGCCATTGCCTACAAACTGCTGTTTTGACAAGTAATCCTTTTAATTGAAATGAGAAATTGATTTTTGTACTTTAGCTTTAGATCCCATGATATCTACATGCTCTAAAGGCATTAGCATGGATGTTGGGTGACAGGTGACTGTCAATTCACTACTAATCTGTTGGAAACATTTTCAGATGGTATGGATCATATGCTAGGTAGTCATTTAAGTTGGATGGGAGGTTGTATCTTTTTAATTTTATGCTGTAAATTGTTTTAGAACATTATTTTTATATAACTGGAAGGCCCTCATGTGGCTCTAATACCTTGATTTTTCTTGAGCAGGTGTTCAATGAGATCAGCTGCAGAGAGATGGAAAAGATAAATGTCTTTCATGACATATCAGAGAATTATGTATTCGTGGCTGTCATTTCTTGCACCATCATCTTCCAGTTCATAATTGTTCAGTTTCTTGGAGATTTTGCAAGCACAACGCCACTGACTCTATCACAGTGGCTGGTCTGTGTGTTCATTGGGTTTCTTGGTATGCCTATTGCTGCTGTCATCAAGATGGTGCCTGTGGAATCCAAGTAAGGAATCGGAGCCCTTGGAGATAACCCTATTTTTTTTTTCTTTCTAAGTTCTTGTTTTGTGAAACTACCTACCTCCATGGGTTTTTTTGACGAGGAGACCATGGGGCCATTTGCATGAAAGTGATAGAAAAACATCAGAATAATTGTAACTTTCTTTTATTGTTTTTCCTCTTAATCTGGAAGGCTGCCTAGTTAACTTTGTGCTGTTGCTCGAAGGGCTTCTTGTTCGAGGGCCAACATGTCCTCGTGAAGGGGTCTGCATAAGGTCGATGGTTTATTTTCTTTCATTCTGAATTATGATTCTGTCTGTATCTTTATATTAACCTAGTTATGGATGCATTTCTCTGATCTGCTCATCTTGCTTTCCTTCTTTGATCAACTAATAATCATTAAGACTTCATAAGGTATCAAAGATGTAAACGATGAAAATATATCTGGTCTCTTGTGGTGCTGACAAGAAGAAGAGCCTTTTGATGTATGGCTTTTAAGTTTGGATATGGGAAATCGAATTCTGCATCTACTGGTTTAATCAGTTTTCGATGAGGTGACAACGGATATCAAGTTGATTGATGATTAATAATAAGATCAGTTTTAATCTGGATAGCCCCTCTGGTGTCAAGTTAAGTTCTTTAAAGTCGATAGGATTTTGTAATTTAGTCAGAAGTTGATAATAGAGTACTATCATGTCGTTATAAGTCACTCCTAATCTTTTTGAACTGTTTCGCACAATTAGGTGGCCATGTGTTGAATGAGTTCAAAGTCCTTTGCATCTGCTGCTCTCTTGTGTGATTCTTTTGAATCATCATCAGATTATTCTTGCAGGGAAAAATATGTTCGTGTTCACATGTACATGCTTTTTGCTGTCACGTATGCGGTTTCCCCCTTTGTGTGTCAACTTCCCTTGTATCGTCTTCACTGCATACAAATCACGAAGCCTCCATGGCAAAACATGGATCCCGTGATGAATCCTCTTTATCTTCTTCTTCTACAAACAAACAGGTCGCGTCGGCAACGATGGGGAAGCCCCTCTGCTCCGCTGGACTTGCGGTTGCAGACGAGGCATTTTCTTCGGCACATCCGCTTCACCGTCGTCAAAGCAAACTCTGGTTCTTTGGCAATGGCGGAGCGAGCCCATGGATGATAGATAGCACAAGCAGGAGGACCACAGGTCCATCGCGTTCGAGCGGTGACACACGACGATGGGAAAGGGGCTCGGTAAGACCGTATGCGTCAGCGAAGGGGCCATCTCCTTTCACGTCGCGTCGCGTCGCTGCTGCCTCGCCGACACACACCTTTGGTTCGTTCACCTTTGGTCGTCGATCCGCGTGCTTAGACACACATCATGCCTTGACATGCTTTCAGCGTCTTGTGATGTTAAACCGAAGGGGAAGACCCAAATCGCAAGCAATCTCTTCTGCGCATCGAGACCGTCCGATCGGATCTGCTGGTTCCCTGATGCCGGTTCTTGATGGTGTGGAATCCGTAGCGCCGTCTTCTCCGCTATCTCCGGCCCTGCACGTGGCGCACAGAAAGCATATGCTTTACGTGCGCCATATGGTAAAAGCTCGACGGGAGATGATGGCGATGGAGTAGCTAGCTTACCGTGTTCCTGGTCGTGCAGCGGATCTGGTGGTGCTGGCCAAGGAGGGAGGGAGGGAGGGAGATGTCCGAGTGCAAGACCGGGGGAGGAGGCGGCGGGGTATCGGTTCCACGAGCCGGCGGACGAGTGGGGGGGGATTCGCTGACGTCACTCGGTCCGATGGAGTAGACGGAGGCGGAGGAAGAATACACGGATCTCATCGCTGGCTTCCACTTCGACGCTTCGGTTCTTCTTTCCCTTCGCCGCCGAAGCGAAACGAGAACTGGAAACGGAAACGGAAGTCGTTGGATAAGCGTCACGCGATGATGCTACTGGTGGAGCTCTCGCTCCTCTGCGCCGCCGTCGCCTCCGCTTCGGAAGGCGGTGGCGCCAGCCGGAGGGTCCTCCACCAGCCGCTGTACCCCGTCCAGTGGACACCCCCGCCGCCGCCACAGGAGTTTTTGGACCCGCCTCCGGACACCTCTCACGCGGCCGCCACCTCCTCCGGGCCATCCGCATCGTCGGCGTCCAAGAAGGTCGTCGCTGTCGCAGCGTCCGCCTCCGTGGTCGCCCTCGTGGTTCTGGTTTTGTTGGGGCTGTTCTTGTACCGACTCCGGAGGGCTGATAGGTCACCGGACGCCGGGAAGCTCGTGGGCCGAAATGATAGCGGCGGCCGGTGGGAAGGCCGGCCCGCCTCTTCTGAGGCGGCGCAGGACTTGCTTTACCCAGGTACCATGGACACGGTGTCTACGGAGGCTTCGGGGTGGCGGCAGGGCAGCGAATCCAACGGATCGCCCTATCGGAAACTCGGGATGGAGCGGGAGCTGGAAATGCATCATCCGAGCCCCGAGCTCCAGCCGCTGCCGCCGCTGACCGCGACGGCTTCGCGGGAGGTGATGGTTCCTCTGTCGATGGCGTCCTCCGATGAGGACACATTCTATACTGCGCAGCGGTCGTTGGCGTCCGCCACTAGCGAGAGCCCAAGTAGCCCAGTCTCGCGGCGGAGCCTCCCGAGTATGAGCAGCGGCGGGAAGGAGTTATTGGTTGCGGCCGCGGCGGACTCTGCTCCTCGCTCCATGCAGCTCACTACTTGCTCGAAAGCTGAAGTCAAACAGATAATCCCACCAATGAAACAACAACCTCCACCACCGGCGCCGCCCCCTCCACCACCTCCGCCCACGATAGAAAAATTCCCCAGAAATCCACGACCCCCTCCGCCACCGCCACCGCCGCCGCCGCCACCACCACCTGTTGAAGCCGTGGAGCAAGATGAACAGCCAATTAAAGCTCCTGTGGCGCCAATTGCACCATCTTCCAGGCGCCGATTGCTGAATCCTCTTCCTCCCGAAGCAACACGGTTCAACATACCACTTCCTCCTGCGAAGGTCGGCGATGAAGTCGCTGCCAGTTCTTCACGGCAAATTGAAGAGGCGGGGGAGGATTTGGAAGGTGATGCAAAGCCCAAGTTGAAGCCTCTGCACTGGGACAAAGTTAGAGCGAGCTCCGATCGAGCAATGGTCTGGGACCAATTGAAATCAAGCTCATTTCAGTGAGACTTTCTTGAAGATTTCTCTCCCACTTTGATCTCCAAAGCTACCGAAACCATGAATTAGAATTTGAGTTCTTTCCCTTCATTTTGGCAGAGTGAATGAGGATGTGATTCAGACTCTGTTTGTCAACAACACCACAGCTTCTGTTCCTAAAGATGCAAGCAGAAGACAGGGAATTCTGCCATTCAAGCGGGAGAACAGAGTGTTAGATCCAAAGAAGTCGCAGAACATTGCAATACTCTTGAGGGCATTGAAAGTGACAACAGATGAGGTCTCCGAAGCACTGTTAGATGGTAAGAATGCATCCTCTCTTAAGCTAATTTGTTTCTTCTCATGCCTCCTTAAATTATGTGGCACAAATGATTTGATATGACTTCATCCTAATTCTATAAGTCAAGTTGGATATTATTTTTCTCGCGTGGGGGCATCCAATGATAAAGTGATTTATTGCAGCTTACTCCGTATCTCTGATCTTGTCTTTCTAGTTTGAAATCTGTCTCCAATTACCGACAAAAAATTTTCTTTTAGTTTTGACATTAGTAGTACAACAGCTGATCGGATAATTTTCCGATAGTCATAGAGCCTCTTAACTTGGAATTGCTGCTGCTGAATTGTGTGATGAATACTGCATGTTTTAATGTTACCGAGTGATAAAATTGTCTGCAACAGGTAATCCTGAGTGTTTAGGAGCTGAGCTTTTGGAAACTTTGGTTAAGATGGCACCGACTAAGGAGGAAGAACTAAGATTACGTGACTACACAGGTGATGTATCTAAGCTAGGTTCAGCCGAGCGCTTTCTAAAAGCAGTGTTGGACATACCATTTGCCTTCAAAAGAGTTGATGCAATGCTCTACAGAGCTACTTTCAAGACAGAAGTCAACTATCTAATGAAATCTTTTGAGACCTTAGAGGTAAAACTATTGCTTTTGATGCTTCCTCATTCTTGAAAACAGAGGCAAACATATTTCCAATCAGTACTTACAAACTTATTCTTGGAAGTATGAGCCATAAAATTTTAGCTTGAAGGGTTCTTCTTTGACCTATAAATTTATTGTGCATATTGTGCCAATTGAATGGTCGTTATATGGGATAAATGATGGCTAATAGTTGTGCCTGTTCTTTCTAAATTCTATTTTAAATATTTTGGTGCTTTTTTAAAACTGTCTGACATACCCCTATCATAGCATCCACTTGATACGGATCGCACACAGTTTTTTTTTGTTTTCTGAAAGAAAAAATACTGTTGAAAATTTACTGAAGATTTATATAAGTTTACATACTAACGATAAACCATAAGAATTAAACAAAACTTTATAATCATCATCCATATGTTGCATGGATCATAGTCCCTCAAATGTTCTGCAGGCAGCTTGTGGAGATCTAAGAAGCAGTAGACTATTCTGTAAGCTCTTGGAAGCTGTACTGAGGACTGGAAACAGGATGAATGTGGGAACCAACCGAGGTCAGGCGAAAGCCTTCAAGCTAGATACTCTTCTGAAACTCGCGGATGTGGAAGGGACTGATGGAAAAACCACGCTTCTGCATTTTGTCGTGCAAGAGATCATCCGGTCAGAAGGATCAGGTACTGAACCAACAGCAGATAGTCTCTCTGACAAGGTCAAAGAAGAACAATTCAAGAAACAACGCTTGAAAGTGGTGGCTGGGTTGAGCAGTGAACTCGGAAATGTCAGGAAGGCAGCTGGAATGGACTCAGATGTGCTCAGCGGTTATGTCTCGAAGCTAGAAATTGGGCTTGAGAAGATAAGGTCAGTTTTACAGCTTGCAAAATCATGCACACAAGGTATGAATTTTTTTGAGTCGATGAAGAAATTTCTCGAAGAGGCCGAAATGGAGATTGATCGTGTTAAGGTCGAGGAGAAGAGGGTGATGAGCCTAGTAAAGGAGACTACGGAGTACTTTCATGGGAATGCAGCAAAGGAGGAAGCCCACCCTCTCAGAATATTCATGGTGGTAAGGGACTTCCTCTCAGTGCTCGATAACGTTTGCAAGGAAGTGGGCAGATTGCACGAGAGGACGGTCATTGGGGCAGCTAGGTCCTTCCATACATCTGCAAGTGCTTTGCGTCCTGTCCTCCGACGGTGGGGACGAGATGCCAATTCAGATGAGGACAGTTCATAAAACCCCATGAGAAATGATCAGATTATGTTTCTCGATCCTATGCGAAGGCAGTAGGATGATAAGGAATACAGTAAACTGGCAATCAAAAAGGTGACCATGGCAGGTGAAAAAATAAGTTAAAATTGGCAGGCACAATATATACAGAAGAAATAAGCAATGCCTTTGAGGAAGGCATCATCATATCTTATATTACACAGATCGAAGTTAACAGGAGCAGAGAGTATCATAAGAGGATAGGTTAGTGTTTGATCTACTTGCCATATGATAGAATTATAGAACTTTATGTTTTGTTTATTGTACATGTCTCTTCTCCTCTTCGATAGTTGTATCACATGACTTCTCTTCTTGCCTATACGTTTTGAGTTGGGAGGGCCAGAGGACCATTTTGGTCTTCACACTCTCTCTATGTAAATCTTATAGTGAAGAGAAAAGGAAGTAGCAGGTTCTGCTTTTGACAGCTATGTTGATCATATTAGTGAGGAAATGAGTGTGAGGTTAGATTGTTTGATATAGACGGAACAGTCACCAAACAGGGAATTGTCTCAAGATTTTTTCCACTGGTGATCCATATCCTCCCTTGTGTCTATATCGAGTTCTATAGAGAGAAAAGACATGTTCTTTGTACAGGAGGCTGTCTCCTTCATTACAGCATCATATTAGGTTCTTTCAACCAATATGAAGGTCTTTCCTCATAGTAGTTTCCTGATATAGCTGTAGATAGCGCAGAATGAGCATCCAGTTTGGGCTATTTATTCAATTGACCAGGCGTAGGTTATATATGGTGTATAGATAAGGGCCAATTATTCTTTGCAATTAGATCTCTTTAGCATCTAGATATTTAGATTTAAAAAATTTTCATTCGAATCCTTGGATTTGAAAAAGAGAAACAACTAGTTTCATTTTAAAAAGTTAAGAATCTAAGTTTCATTTATCCTAGTGTTATCGGTTTTATCAAGAACAAAAATTATAAGTAAAAAGATAATTTTAATATTTTAGTTATATTTTTCATTGTGGCGAACGGCGATGTCATTGGGGGTCGCAGTTGAATGTTGTGAATGAAGGAGAGTGATAGTGAGAGGTGATGTGATGATGTTGATGCTTAGCAACTACGTCGGTGTCGATATAGAAGCAAATGCTAAGTATTGCTCGGCATTTGCATTCGCGTCGACATAAATGCAAATGCAGAGCGGCACCATCGAGCGGCAAAACGGACGTTAGGCATCTACATCGGCAACGATGCAGATGTAGAGTGACGCTACCGAGCGGCGAAAGGGCTGCTTGATAATTGCATCTGTGTCGGCACCGATGTAAATGTCGAGGGGCTCTTTTGGCGCTCAGTAACTACATCGGTACCGACGCAAATGCAGAGCGACGTTGCCCCGCATCTTCGTCGGTGTCGATGCAGATATCGAGTGACCCTTTCGTCGTTTTACATTTACATCGTCTTTTTTTATCTTCTTATCACACTCCACTCATCTGTTTCGAACGATAATTTTCAATTGACCTCATAATCGTCGTTCTGCGCATTGGACGATTTTACTGGAATGCTTGAGAAAGAGTGATGTGCAGAATGATTGGATGGGTAGGATCCGACGGCTCTACACATCACAACGAGAGCAAATGAATATAAGCATCACAACGAGAGCCAAAAAGAGGCGGGAGAGAACACATCGACCGCCTTTCCTCCTCACTTGAGCTCCAAACGAGTAATGCATGGCATGAGATCCTTGGTGTTCACCTCCCATCATCATCTTACCTGCGTGTTTGTTCCGAGGAGAGGATGGGGCGGGCCTTCGACAAGTATCCTGTATCGATTCTTACTGCTCTTGTTTTTAATGCGATCTTGGATTGTTTTGGTTTACATGTCTATTTTTATGTTTTACATGAAGCCCTGCAGCGAAATCATTTTTCGGTTTCTCTACCAAATTCCAGCACAAAATCAAGTAACGATATCCAAATTCAGATTATTATTATTATTATTATTATTATTGTACACTAAATGCATTTAAAAAAAAAAAAGTTACGTTCCAAAGTAGAGAGAATAATTTCTTCGGTGGCGTGAATACAAAGTAAATGGACGATCCAAAAACAAGGTACCTGATAAAGGGGCCTGAGGCCGATCTATGCTCTGTTCTGCATTTTCCTGAGTCAAGGAAGGCTTTCTCCTATGTATATATATATATATATATATATATATTCGAACATATGAAAGCTGTGCGTGCATCGACTCAGGACAGCAAGCATCTAATAGCCACCGACTCCTGACAAGTGCTTCTTCATTGCTCTATCCTTCCTGTGGTGGTGCCCGCCGCCTCTCCTTCCTCCCCTCCGCTGAGGATTGGTGTTCCCTCTACCTCCAGTCTCTTGGGTGTCAGGCATCACCTGATGCTCCTGCTCCTCGGCGTCCATCAGCCTCTTAACAGCCCCAACTGGTAAATTTCCACCGCGTCCCAGACCATGAATCATCTCTTTCTGTGCTTGGTTGACAAGAGCTGCTTCTTGAGCATCGAACACACCAACTGAACCAGAAACTTTATAGCTATAGTTCTTCCCATCCTTGACGTAAAACTGTAGCTTCTTTTGTGAACTCCATTTTGAGCTAGAATTCAATGAACTTCCAGTATCTGAACCTGAGGATATTCCTGGTAAGGATTTAATTCTATCGGATAAGTTCTCTGTCTCCTCGGTTACTGATTCAACAATACTCAGGCCTAGATCATCAAATGAGTCATCATATTCATCTTCATATTCAAGCTCTGCTGCAAGGACTGCTGCCCTTACAGCATCTTTAGCTGTTCTTGAGTCAAGAATGGTGGAATTAGGAACTTCATCGTTAGGCTTTCTTGTGTATCGTCCGTACGAGGATGAAAGAGAGGAAGATGGAGGGCCATCGTCATCTTTCCTCTGCCTACTAGGACCCGTGACAGTAGAAGATAGCAAGGTACCTTGAGGTGCAGATTCTAGTAATAAACCTTTCCCTTTATCACCGCGGCTGGATGTTTGCTTTCGTGATGGAACCTGCTCTAGTGAGGTATCTAAAGACAGCAGATCTTCATGAAGTGTTCCCTCTAGTATCCTCTGAATCACTTCCTCGGGATTCTGGTTATAGACTTCAAGACAAGCTGATAGATAACCTCTCCCATAATCTGGGAAGAGGTCCTTGATTTGACTAATCTTAGATTCAGCTATTACAGTCTCCTCATCCATCTGCTGTACTTTTTCATTCAGTGAAGAGATGGGGATCACAGATCCTGTATGAGATGGTGCTGCAATACGAGATATATATTGATATTGTTCCTCATCCATAAAGAGCCATCCTGCAAAACAAAATGCAAAAAAGAAAAAGAATGAGATGTGAGACTACATAGCATAACAATATCAAACCTCCAAATACATCTCAACAACTTGAAGAAAAGGCAACATCCATATTATCAGAACTGAATCAGACCAGCTGGTTGGACCAGCATTCAGTTTCATAATTAGATTAGTTGTGCAAGAAAACTGGATTAAACTGACTGACCAGGACAGATTTTCCAGGACCTCTAACAACCACACATATTGAAACGAGCCAGAACAGTTCTGTCATTATCACAAATGATTACAGTACACTCATTATCAAATCCTTTCCTTGTTTATTACATTTAAATGAGTTGGTAAATTATGTCCTTTACAAGACTCTGGAAAGGCATATATTCCACTAGTGAGGAGGCAATAAATTCTTATCAGCAAAGCATGCAGTCGGCTAGGCTATTTGACCGACAGTTCTTATTTAGGTTATATATATATATATATATATATGTCTTCCAAAATTTCATCATTGAATTTACGAGTTCAATATTCAATTGTGTTAAATATTGCCAGGTGATATTTAAAAAAAAAATACTTAATTCTTTCCGTGAAAATAAGTTGAACTGATCATCTATAGAATGGAACAAAATCCAAAACTGAAAAATAAAGTTCTGTGCTCTTTTTCTCAGTAACACTAAGGAAAAGCAGCATAAATAGGATCAAAACTCAGATAGTATGTTAGACAATCATCCCAAAGTAGCATTAAGTGACAAATATCACAACACCAACAAATGAGTGAGAAAGCATTTACCATTGCTGCGAAGGTTGTCAACACGGCTCAAAATCTTGAACTCTGTCTCAAGTTTCTGAAGAAATGTTCCATTTCCATGATTTTCTGAAAATTTATAAGAAATTTCCTGATTAATCTCTTTGAACGTCTGAACTAGAATATCTCCCCTTATGACAGGATCCTCAACTCTGGCTGGAAACATCTTTGAAGCAGTTTGAAGGCCATCTTCTATTAACTTATCATTCAAATAGCAAAAGTCGAGCAATTTCCAACCAAACTTGACTATTCTAGCTGACAACATTCTTAGACTGAGAAGTGTTTCAGTAAGCAGGCTGTTTGATGACCCATCAGCAATGGGACTAGAAAGAATTGCAAGACCTTTCTGCAAAGATGGTAGCAAAGAATCATGCAACCTTGCCAAAGTCCTGAGCATATCTTCATTCCCGTAACTGCACGGAGAAGATGGATTCAGTAAACGTGACTAAATTCAGAAACAACAAAGATCTCAATCAGAAGTAAAAAAACAGATACAAGTAGCTCACTTCATCTCAAATGAAAGAGACAAGTAAAAACTTGCAGGTCTATATGCATCAGCAAATGCATCTAGTGTCACAATCGCATCATTTATAAAGTCCATCACCTGAAGATGAACCAAATGCTTAAGAAAAAAAAAACAGCGTAGAATAATAGACTTATTAGAACTAAATAGGAATGACTTGCCTCCAAAAAATCTTTATGCAAATGACCATATCCATGAGTTTCATGCCCTCGAGATGAAATCAGTACCTACAAACCATGTTAGTTAAACAATATTTGTTTGCTTTGCTGTTGTAACCGAACCAACCGAACAAAATGCTTAGAACTAGTTGAATAAAATTATCAGCTCCAAGTTTTAGCTCTGAATTCAGAAGCCATAGAAAAAAGCAATTCTAACTCCCAAAACTTCAGTTGAACTTCCCTCGACCAGCAACCAATGTTTCCTTAGTTGGTTGCAACAGACTACTAGAATTACAGTGTTCTAATCTCTTCGTAAAAATCCTCCTGGTGATTTTCTTAAAAAATATAGTCTCGCAGGACTTAAAAGTACATGGGTAAATCTTTTCAAAAATATATAATAAAACATTAGAAGCAGGCACATCTCATATCTTTAAAAAAAAAGTTCACAAGATTCAGAAGAAAACCTCTAAGGAGGAGCTGCAGCGTTCATGCATAGTGTGCACTATATTTAGGAAATGGGAGACCACTGCTTCAATTTTATCAAGGAGCTTTGGCTGGGCTCTTATACCATTAATGACCTGGAAAGAGGATACCAATAAGGGGAAGAAAAAAACACCTCCACTTATACCATAAGAAGCAGAGCAAATATTCATGATGAGTCCATCTACTGGCATAAGAATATAAGTTTCAACCGGCAACAATGAAATAATACATGTAAATACTGAGGCAAAATCCACATCATGGCAGTAGCCACTATTTCATGACATAGACAAAACCTGGACTGGTATATCAGAAATTATAAAAAAAAAATACAATGATAAAATGTGAGCCAGATCCATAGTATAACATAAAAGGAAAATAAGCATTGAACAGAACAATACTTCAAGAATGTAAATATCACAATAATTAACATTAAGAAAATATAATTATACAGTTATAAACAAGAGGCCATGGTCGCTTTAATGGACTGAAATTTCTTTCCAGACAACTGTTGTGAAAATACTAAAAAGTAACATAGCATGATTTCACTAATTGACTTTATTTTGACTGATGAACATTTAATGAAAAACATTGACAAACTATGTAGAAGATATTAATACAGAAGTGTCAATCTAGCAAATGTTTCACTTTCCTCAGTCACTTGCATGTTGTGTTTGTCAATGTTCCAACATTCATTTATCCATCGACAAAATTTTTTCATAGAAAATATTTCCAGATAAATCAACTAAGAAAAGAAAAATAAAAGCATCTCAACAACTTAAAAGGACTAATAGTATGCATCGGAAATTGACACAAAATCATGACAGACTTCTCAATAATACATTTAGAGAAACCAGGAGCTTATTCTGATACAAAGGTTTGTCCATGTGACCATACCAAAAGGAGATAAAATAAACAGAATTAAAATATAAGCCTAGGAAAATACCAATGACTTGGTTAACTCTTCATTATCATGTCCATAGATAGCACAAATATCCAATAATTTTGGCAAATCCAGCAGATTCTTTTCCTGCAAGAAATGGGCAATGACACCTGTATGATCCTTGTTGGAAGACCTGTAATAAGATTTCATCATCAAGTACTAATCTGAAAAATATGACACTAGATCAGCAACAACTACAAATGACACCTTATCGGTAATGGTCTAAGTATCAAAAATCAATAATATATATACGATGTTTCCGCGAAAAGTTATTGGCGGATTTGGAATTAAAACCAACTGCAAAAGGCTAAGAAATCATCAATGGCGGGCTTACATTCGATAGAGGATCATAAAAACACGTCGACATAGCTCAAGCTCCCCGACGATGACCCCAGCAACGACTCCCCTCGATCCTCGATGTGGGAAATCATACCAT
The DNA here is from genome assembly GCA_021527575.1 of Ensete glaucum. Lineage (NCBI taxonomy): Eukaryota > Viridiplantae > Streptophyta > Magnoliopsida > Zingiberales > Musaceae > Ensete > Ensete glaucum. The sequence goes on from CM038553.1 coordinate 13,898,239, forward strand.
CTATTTCTGAACTGCAGGTAACTATCCAAGAACTCAATCAAATCATCATTCTTCGCCACTGGAAAAGCAATTGCCAAATGAGAATCGAACTGTTGGATCGACAATCAAGAAGGGGTTTAAATGCAAGATCATGAATCGACTATTTTGTCCGAGAAAAAGGGCGTAGGGTTCCAGGGATTAAGATCTCTCGACCTTCTCTCCAGAAATCCCTAGGGCTCATCTTAAGGATCTTGGACAGCTCATCGTTGAGGAGGTCGACGACGGCCTGCGATTCGAGAGCATCCAGGCCGCCGGCGTCGGCGCCGAGGCCGGAGGCCACGGCCTCGTCGTGGGGCAAGTAGGTGACGAAGTTTCCTCCATCGCGGCGCTTCTCCCTTGATCCAGAGCGGGCCGCCGCGTCGGCGGAGTGGTTCCTCAGAGCGGTGGTGAGGGGCGGGAGAGGATTGCTGCGATTGGAGATCGAGGGATTTGCCGAGGACGAGGTGGATGAGGATGAGTTATCGTTCTTGGGGACGAACTTTTTCTGGTAGCGGTAGGGTCCTTTGGATGCGTGGAACCGCTGCGTCGGGGCGGAAGACATGGCTTCGTTTGCTTCGCGAGCTGTTCAGAGAGGGAGGAGAGAGAAGGTGGATCCTTTGTCGAGCTCGGCAACGGCAAAGGAAGCGAGTCGTCGAGGATGCGTGGTGAGAATTAATTACTTAGGGTTGCACGTGTGATTCGATCGGAGTTTACCGGGTCAGGTCGCACCCGATTGAGAGATACTTGGCTCTTGAACCAGGACGCACGTGATTAACGGGTCGAATCGAGTCGATGGGATCAAGAATGAAACAAAATTTGTTGATCTGAACCCCGACTCATATGATTAATGGGTTGAATCGAGTCAATTGGATCAAAGATGAAACAGAGTTAGTTCTTTTGATCTAATAGGGGCGGAATGTCTCATGTGATTAATGGGTCGAATCGAGTTAATTGGATTAAAAATGAAATAGAGTTGTTGATCCGACTCATGTGATTAATGGGTCAAATCAAGTCAACTGGATCAAGAATGAAATGGAGTTAGCTCTTTTGATCTAACCGAAGTGGTTCGGCCTAAGTTTGATCTGAATCAAATCCGATTGATGTAGGAAACTTGGGTTAATTTGCCCTGCATTTTGTTTCGATGAGTCAAAATGCAAACGATCTTTCCATGAAAGTTAAGCAAAAAAAAAAAAAAGGGTTTCAAATAGAATATGAAAAGTATGACTTATTTGGATTTTTTTTTTTTTAAGTATTGGGAGGTATGATATGCAAAATTTTCACCAAATAACTATTAAGTATTTCTTAAAAACTAGGCAAGTGAACTTTACGAACAAAACGCAAGGCTTAAAATATGACGTACGATTCATTTTTATTTTAGAATCGGGATTTAACTCATTGAAATCAATCTTTCATAAAATTGCAAAACAAATTGAAATAACTTATCATATCGTTGTAAATTATAATGAAAAATATTTTAAATCACGAATGATTCGGATAGTCTCGCTAATATGAGACACTTTGGGTGGCATGGATATGAATTGCTTCTTGTATAATTTATTTTCTCAGTTTGTTGACATATTCAACCTCACTTTGGACTATTCATATCTTTAATCCTATTTTACTTTGCTATAAATGTTTAAGATGATAGAATAAATATTAGGCCCATCCAAATGGTCCGACCACATCACCCTAAGGACCACGCATTGCGTAACCAGTCAGCTCGATCACATCGGCTCAAAGACCATGTCGACACTCCGGGAATGTCAAGCCACATCGGCATCTACCTCGGTAACCCCCAATGGTACCTGACATAACGTTGTCGACTCGATACAAAGACCGTATTGTCAATCGACAATCCTGCTGAGCGAGGTCTCGAGAACAGGCAAGGGCAACGACCGATGTAGAACCATACCTGCAGGTCAACCATAGGTGCCACTTTCATTTATAGTCTCAGTTGGCCTTCCTCTGCCCTTAAGGTATAAATACATCTATTGTAACCAACAGGGAGGGGGGATCATCCCAGCTCTAAGACCCAACTCTTTCAACATCTCAGCTTTCAACCTCTATCTTGTACTAACTTCGCTATCGGAGAGGCCACATCAAGCACACACCAGTTCAACAAGGCCTCTTTGCAAGACCTGTTTAAAGACTTGAGCGATGCCCCGATGAAATCCCGACCTGAGGAGCCAATGCAGAAATCTTCTCCAAATCCTCGATCGAGCCATGCTAGTCCTCTAGTCCAGCTCGAACGATCTTATGCATGTGGGCTAAACTGTGTCATGTTGACTCCCCATCCACGACATAACATTTGGCAACATAAGGGATCTCATTATGTGACATTGGACTATTTTTTATTCAAAAATAAAAGTTTTATTATAAGTACAACAATATATACAAACAATTAGGAACTCTACCATATAATTAGGGATTCCTGCATGTAAAGTTAAAGTTTTTTTCATCTCTTTATCTCTTTCTCTTCTAGTCTCTCACACTTGTTAGGGCTATTAAAACCCTTGTTATCATTTTGACTGAGGTTGGAGGATATCTCTTAGATTCAATCTTCCTCTTTGGCTATACATAAGCTGCATAATCAGAAGGGTGAATGTAAAGAATTCGTAGTCAACTCAAGTCATTTGAATCCTTTTGATAAGGCAAATAGTGGGTCAGCCCAACTCATCAAGACCCGACCAAGTTAGTAGTCCACGACAGTATCAAGATCCCACGACGACCCAACTAGGACAGGCCCGGGCTGAGGTGGCAGAGCACTGACTTAGCCGCCACGGTAGTGCAAGTTGCACAGAGATCCAATTAATAAAGAATGGTGTGCCACATCTCCGCACCACGTCGACCAAACGGACAATGACCTGCTGCACCTACCCACCATGCCCAACCCGACGGTAGAGGTAAGACCGAGGGTATGGTTAGCCCTCCAACTAGTATGTATAAAACCCTCACCTGAGGGCAGGAAAGGAGGGCTCTCATTCTCTTTCTCATACTATATTTTAAATCATCTCGGTCGGGACACTGACTTAATCGTTGAAGGGGTCACATCGGGTACCCCCACCCGACTAGGCCTTCGTGTAAGACCCCACAAGAGCCACCAAACAAGAGCATCTCAAGACGCATATCCGAGACCCGACAGACCTCTTTCGAGATTTCTTGCCTCTTCCTGACTGACGTGGACAAACTTGCGCACACGGGCGGAACCAAGCCATCCTGACTCCTCTGCCACAACATAAAGTTCCCTAATATTTTGATTCTAGAAGGAGAACCAGATGTCGCAAGAGTGCCTGCAGCCAAACATACCTCAACGAGCATCCCTCGTTGGTAATACAAGCTTTCCTAATAGGACTACGACCGTCCAGGTCCTTATGGTCACTGGTCGAATGCCCACCCCCAAATAGTGCTCAAGTCTTACACCTCGGCCAAATAGTGCCCGAGTCATGCATCTCGGCCAAACAGTGCCTGTGTCCTGCAGCTTGGCCAAACAGTGCCCGAGTTGTGCACCTCGACCAAATAGTACCCGAGTCGTGCACATCGGTCAAAAAGTGTTCGAGTTGTGCACCTCAGCCAAACATTGCTCGAGTCTTGCACCTCGGCTAAATAGTATCCAAGTTGTGCACCTCGGCCAAACAGAGCCTGAGTCATGCACGTCGACCAAAAAGTGTCCGAGTTGTGCACCTCGACTAAACAATGCCCGAGTTGTACACCTCAACCAAACATTGCCTAAGTCCTACACAATGGCCAAATAGTGTCCGAGTTGTGTGTTAGAGGGGGGGGGGGGGGGGGGCGCGGTGGATTAGTGCAAGTGTGAATTCTTATTTTAACGAAAAACTTTTCGCTTAAAGCAAGATAAAAAAATTCGAAGCTTTTCGTAACAAGTGAATGATTCAAAAAAAAATACTAAGTTTCTTACTTAAAAATGACTTAAGAAGGAACAATCAAATCTTAATAAAAAGATAAACAATGTCGAAGGGAAGTGCTTGACTTGAAACTTTTCTTTCAAAGAGTAAGTAAAAATCGGAAGTGTCTATTGGTATTTAGTTCAAAACGATTAATAACTCGGCAATTGCAAGTATTAAATGCAACAAGTAAAAATACTCATAATTATAGTGGTTCGACACAAATCGGCTTGTGTCTACTCCTAAGTCCTCCTCTTTGACACATACTGGTGTCCACTACCAATCTTCTTTGGGTGAAGACCAAACCCTTACAACTTGTTTACAAGGGAGACTTCGATAATTTTTTAACTCTAAGCTTTCTCCCTTAACCTTTTCTTTCTCTTACAATTCACACGTAACTTTTTTCATAGAATATAATTCCCAAAATTATTGTATTGAATGCAAGAAAATTTGGGGTATTTATAAGCTCCAAATGACTTTAGAAATTAGAGCCAAAATTTAAACATATCAAAAAAATCCGGGTATTAGCAATTCAGCGATCGATCTAGGCGGGTCAACCGTCGAAAGTACTCAGAATCCAAGGTACGGATGGTTCAATCGCCCAGTCTGGGCGATTCAACCATTGACAGCCACCCGAAATCCTGGGCGGCGATGGTACACCTACTGCTCACCGACGGTTTAACCGTCAGGAATCCCCGAAAAGTGATTCCCTTCACTTGTCCAATCTAGAATTGAACCACACATTGACCAATTCTCTGGTCAACCAATTGAGCTCAACCTAAGCTCAATCAAACCCTTTTAATAGATCGGTTGCCTCTTTAAGTTGATTTAGATTCTTTCCAAATCACACTCATCTAGGACTTAATCTTAACCTATGACTTAAAGATTACAATCAAATATGACCACCAAGCTTACGACCTCACTCCAATAATTTGGCAACCTCCGGCATTCCCTGTGGTGAGTCTAACGATCTTCCTCCAATGATCTTCCGACGTGTTTCTAACAATCTTCCCGATACCTTCGGCGAAGTCCTAGCGAACTCCCGATGAGCTCCCATTGCATCGTCCAAACTTTGGCCCAATGCCTAAGCTTGATCTTGGGTCCATGTTTAATATATAACTCTTTTTCATTATCGTAATTAAACCTACATGATGCTAACTATAACTTGATTAATTACAATCAATATAGCCACAAATCCACTTCGAGACCTTTCCAAGCCTTCGGCTACCATCGACAATCTTCCGACGAGTCTTGGTCTTCTTCCGACAAACTCTCTTATGCCATCCTGGGAAGCTCCCGATACTCACAGTGAGCTCTCGATGTATTCTAAGTGAGTTCCCAACTGCATCTTTCGAACCCCATCCCAATGCTTGGACTTAACTCTGGATAAACCTCTAATTGTAATAATCTCTTTGTCATAGTTAATTCTGCATCAATCAACTCTGACAATCTTGTTAGATTAAACACTCATCAATTGATCTTATCATCAAAATATGAGATTTAACAATCTTTTCCTTTTTTATAATGATAATTAATTGATGACCGAAGTTAATCCTAACTCTCCCTAAATTCATGTCTCAATAAAGAAAGCTTAAATTCAATAGAACCACACCCTCTTGAATTCAAGTGTCATGAAACAAATCATATTCTAAGTAAATTTCAACAAGAACTTACATTAAGTCATCGAATTATGAATTTCAAAAAGAATAATGCATTTATATCTAAGATATCCAAGTATATCATCAATATAATATGTAGTTAATGTATATCATTAATATCATATCATCAATGTATATTATTAATATTATGTGTCATCAATATATATCATTAATATCATATGTCATCAATGTATATCATTAATATCATGTGTCATCAATATATATTATTAATATCATGCATCATCAATGTACATCATTAATATTATGTGTCATTAATATATATCATTAATATCATATGTCATCAATATATATTATTAATATCATGTGTCATCAATATATATTTCTCGTCGTTAACAAAAAGGTAAAATGTATAGCTAATAATTTCAAAGCACATGATAACATTACTCTCCTTTAATAAAATAGAATATGTATTATAAAATTTTCTTCCATTTCATGATTAATAAGGAAAGACATAAGGAAGGAGATGTGAAAGTATCATCAAGAATGGCTCTTAATAAATTTCAAAAAGAATATTAAGATGAACTCAAAAGTTCAAGTTGAAACTATTTTAATTACATCATATGCAATATATCATATCATCATAATAAAAATCATGATTATTATTCCAAATCATCATATATATTTTCAAAATTAATCATGCATTATCATCATACACGATTTTATATCATCATATTTTTTTCTCCCTTTGTCATCAATAAAAAGGAGAAGTGTAATTAGTAAATTTTTTATATATAAAAGTTTAGCAATTTAGCAAATTTTTCATCACTTTAGAATATGCAAGCTAGTGAGTTCTTTCTTCTCTTTTGAGAAGTGCAAGCTAGCAAATTTTGCTTCTTTTGCAATGTTAAAGCTAGCAATTTTACATCATGCAAGCTAACAAGTTGGTAAGTATTACCTTTCTTAGCATGTTTTTTTCGGAAATGTGAGGTTAAGCAAAAAATTTTTTGCTTCTCTTAAGATAGCACTTCTTGCTTCTCTTTTGGGATGAGCAAGCAAGTAAGTTTTGCTCCCTCTTTGTTATTGTCAAAAAGAAAGGATGGTTACATAGTGAAAAACTTTTCTCATTATATCATTTTTCAAATCATCACATGAAATATATCAAGAAAAATTAACATGGTGATGAGATATATAATTCATGAACATAAATTATGAATATCAAGAGACAAATCATAGGAGAAATAAATAAAATATCTTGATTCATGCATAAGAAATATCAAGTTGTCAAAATCCTGATTTATATAAAAAATATCATTTTAAATAATATGATAATACATAATAAGAGATTTTGATTCATAAAGGATTTCAAGTTATAATTCTGAGAAATCAAAATCATGATATAGGTAAAGAACTCATTCAATTTTGAAATCGTCAGGATCACTTTCAAGAGATTCAAAATAAAATTAATAGACTTATCAGTCTCTTAAGATGCTAGTGATTTTTTTTTCTCTACTTTGTGTGAATAAGAAGGTAGAATCAAAATGGAGAAGTGAAAAACATCACAAAATATTTAATTTTATAGATATAAATTCTAAAATCTAAGGAAAAAATAAAGAGCTACTTATGTAATTTAATTTATCTTATGTAAATTTAAAGCAAGGTAGCAAATTAAGTAAAACATATATTTTGTATGTATTTAGAAAATTTAAAATTCTAAAATTTCTTCTAAGCAAATTATTTCTCATTCAATATTGTCATATCCTATTACTTCTAACCATATTAATAATTTTATCTCTCACATTTTGTCATTGTCAAGAAAGAAATATGATTGCATAATTTTTTTTTAACATTCATATTCAAATTACGCCCAAAAGTAAAAGGAGATCATATCATAAAATCAAATCTTTAAGTATCAAAAGATATTATTTAAAATAATAAATATATCCCTCCTTATTGTTTGTAAATTTCAACATAAGTAATCAGAAAATCTTATGTATTCAAAATTAAAAATTTTATTTTTAGCAAATTGCTCCTCATCTAATGAAAGTTTTTCATAATCAAAATATTTAAATTAGTTATTACAAAATATTACTTTTGTCTCTCCCTTAGTCATTGTCAAACAAACAATTAAAATATAATAGTACTAAATTTTAAGATTATAACTTTACAAATTGTGACATGAAAATATAGGATCTCTATATATATATATATATATATGATTTTAAATCATCAAGATCATTGTTCATAAAAAGATTCATGTTATTGTTCCAAGAAGATAAATTAATGATTTATTTATAAACTTCTTTAAACGGACTTGATTTATATAAAGATTTCAAGTTTCATTTTCTAAACTTACCAAAATTATGATAATAACTCATTCAAGTTCAAATCATCAAAATCAATTTCATAGTTCAAGAGATTCATAAAAAATAATACAATCCATTCATTAATCTCTTTTTTAAAAAATTATAAGATCGAGAAATTTTTAAGAAAAATATATTCTCTTTTTTAAAAAATTATAAGATCGAGAAATTTTTAAGAAAAATATAGTCTCTTTTTATTTCATACAAGTATGTCTTTGTCTTTTAAGTCAAATAAAAACATGCATCATTATTTAAAGGAGAAAAAGAACTTTCATTAAGGTAAAGATCAATAAGCCATAAATCACAAGGATTTTCATGCATAATTTTAAAATATAAACTTATTAAGCATAATCACTATACATCATTAAATCATACATAAAACATCTTCAATTGAAATTTAACCTATCTCAATTTTAACTTTTAAATGAGTCTAACTCTTTACACATAATATAAAGAGTCGACAAACTCATTTCTAAATTTTTATTTAGTTCATATTCAAATTCAAAAGTAATATATCATTTAACAACACACATTCAATCTTAACATATAACTATTCAACCATTTAAATCAATCATTAAATAACCATAACATTTAAGTCATTCAACAATAGTCTTTCTAAATATTTAAGCCAATGATTTTGAACCTATTTTTTAATCATCATCAAAATCTCATTTTCGTAAGTTTCAATATTAATTTTTTTTATTAATAGTAACTTGGGTTCTTTTAGTTCTAGTCTTAGCATGCTCTAGCTATGCATTATTAATCAAGGTTATGATAAGATAAATCCAAATAAGTAAATCACTTTCAAGTGGGGTCATCACAACAAGATATTTTTCAAACAAAATCTAATGATTTTTCTATGTTGAATGATTCTATCATGTTATCAGGAAATTTTTTAAAAGAAAACTAATTTTATATATGATTTTTAGGTTTAAAATTAACACAAATCATCAACACAAGCCAATACAATTATATAAATCAATACAATAATCATCATCAAAATCATCCTTTCATATATATGAATTTTATTCAAGATAACTAAACTTTTTTTTTCTAATTATAGTATGCAACGAAAGGGTTATGCATAATTATAATGAAGATTTATTTTTATTTTTAATAATTTATCTTATTAGTATTTAGGCTAGCAAACTTTAAAGAGTGTTAGATCTCAAGTTATATATCTTGAGCATTTAATGCATTATTTGGGGCTTCTAGTTTTAATTTAGAGATAAACATATAATAAAATTATTTTTTATTTAGGTACTTATTTTACATTGGGTTCTTCATAAAGAACTTTATCTTTCTCTTCTAATCGTTTTTTTTGTATGAATTTCCCTTGGGAACCCAAACTAATTGGTGTGGACTATATTTTTTAAATCGACATTCGTTTGCCTTATGTCCTATTTTTTCACAAAAATTACATTTGATTTTTAGTGGCACATTTAAGGTAAGTCCTTTAACAAATATGGTTGACTTTTGTTGAATGTTACCAACAAAACCTATGTTATTTCTTTTGTTAATATGACCCTTATTGGTAAGAATCATATTTAGGGATTTGTTCTCAATTTTAAATTTTTTTAATGTTATCTTAAGTTTGATGTTCTCTTCTTTAACATTATCTATCATATCATATTTAGAACATGGATTATGTGATACTAATGAATCATACATTTCGTCAAGTCTATTAACTAACAAATCATGATAATTCTTAAGCAACTTTAATAACTCTAAAAAAAATACTTAATGAATCACTAATCTCGTTATAGATGGCTATAAGCACAAGATTCTCCACTTCTTCTTGATTGTGTTCTTCATCTTTGGAGCGCCTCAGCATCTTACGTTCATAGCAAAAAGTTTTGACCATCTTAAGATCATTTTTATGGTTCATGTTCATTAATTTATTTGATTCATTTATCGAATATTCAAAGTCCTCATCACTCAAGATTTCACTCAAGGAGTCATATGTTTTTCTCAGTTTATATTCCTTCAGGTTCTTTAGAAGGTGTTCTTGGCTTCTCAACATCAAATTCTTAGAAAGGTATTCTTCTTGTTCATTTTTACAAGATATTTTACTTAATGTTTCTTTTAGATTATTTGTGCTTTCATGTGTGATTTTCAATATATACTAAATATCGAAAGCCAAATCATAAGCGGAAACACTATTAAATTCATTTTTGTCAAGAGTACAAAATAAGGCATTCATAGCCTCGGCATTTAAAGAGAAAGTCTTTTTCTCCAAATCATTCCAATCATTCATTGGAAGAGAAAACCTTTCAAATATGTTTTGAACAATATTCTAAAAGTCAAGATTCAAGGAAAGCAATAAAATTCTCATCTGAATTTTCGAATAAGTGTAGTCCGTCCCATTGAACATGGGAGGACGAATGATAGAAAAGCCTCTTGAAAGCCAAAAAGAGTTATAAATCTTGGGAGTTAAACCAAATAAGAAAAATATTGCTCTGATACCAATTATTAGGATCAATTGGCACTAAGATGAGGGATGAATTAGTGTACGTGTGAATTCTCATTTTAACGAAAAACTTTTCACTTGAAGCAAGATCGAAAATTTTGAAGCTTTTTATAACAAGTGAATAATTAAAAGAAAATGCTAAGTTTCTTGCTTTAAAATGACTTAAGAAGGAACAAATAAATCTTAATAAAAAGATAAGCAATGTCGAAGAGAAGTACTTGACTTGAAACTTTTCTTTCAAAGAGTAATTAAAAATTGAAAGCGTCTACTTGTATTTAGTTCAAAACGATTAATAACTCGACAATTACAAATAGTAAATGCAATAAGTAAAAACACTCACAATTGTAGTGGTTCGGCACCAATCAACCTACGTTCACTCCTGAGTCCTCCTCCTTAAAGCACACCGGCATCCACTACCGATCTTCTTTGGGTGAAGATCAAACCCTTACAACTTGCTTACAAGGGAGATTTCAAGAATTTTCTAACTCCAAGCTCTTTGCCTTCCTTTTTTTTTCTCACAATTCATACATAATTTTTTTATAGAATAATTCTCAAAATTATTATATAGAATGTAAGAAAACTTGGGGTATTTATAGGACCCAAATAACTTCATAAATTGGAACCAAAATTCAAACATACCCAGAAAATCCGGGTATAAGCAGTTCAACTGCCAGCCTGAGTGGGTCAACCACCGAAAGTACATAGAATCTAGGGTATGGATAGTTCAACTGCCCAGTCTGGGTGGTTCAACCACTGACAATCGCCCGAAATCTTGGGCGATGATGGTACACCCGCTGCTCACCGATGATTTAACCGTCGAGAATCCTGGAAAAGCGATTTCCTTGACTTTTCCAATCCCGAATTGAACCACACATTAACCAATTCTCTGGTTAACCAATTGAGCTCAACCTAAGCTCAATCAAACTCTTTTAATGGATCGGGCTACCTCTTTAAGTTGATTTAGATTCCTTCTAAATCACACTCATTTAGGACTCAATCTTAACCTATGACTTAAAGATTACAATCAAACATGACCACTAAGCTTACAACCTCACTCCCGCAATCTAGCAACCTCTGACATTCCCTGTGGTGAGTCTGATGATCTTCCTCCCATGATCTCCTGGTGTGTTCCTAGCGATCTTCCCGATACCTTCGGTAAAGTCCTAGCGAACTCTTGGCGAGCTCCCACTGCATCGTCCAAACCTTGGCGCAATGCTTAAGCTTGATCCTGGGTTCATGTTTGATATGTAACTCATTTTTATTATTGTGGTTAAACCTATATGTTACTAACTACAACTTGATTAATTACAATCAACATAGCCATAAATCCACTTCAAGACCTTTTCAACTCTTGGTAAGCCTTTCGGCTACCCCCGACAATCTTCCGGCGAGTCTCGGTCTTCTTTTAATAAACTCCTTTGCACTATTCTGGAAAACTCCCGATACCCTCGGCGAGCTCCCGACACACTTCAAGCGAGTTCACATCCACATCATCCGAATCCCGACCTGATGCTTGGACTTGACTCTAGCTAAACCTCTAATTGTAATAATCTCTCGACATAGTTAGTCCTACATCGATCAACTCTAACAATCTTATTAGATCAAAAACTCATTAATTTATTTTATCATCAAAATCTAAGATTCAACATTGTGCACCTCAACTAAATAGTGCCCGAGTCTTACACCTCGGCCAAACAGTGTCTGATTTGTGCACCTTAACCAAATAGTGCCCGAGTCATGCACCTCGGCCAAATAGTGGCCAAGCCCTATACCTTGGCCAAATAATGCCCGAGTCCTGCATCTCAGCTAAATAGTGCCTGAGTTCTACACCTCGTCCAAATAATACTTGAGTCATGCACCTTGGCCAAATAGTGCCCGAGTCCTGCATCTCGGCTAAATAGTGCATGAGTCATGCACCTCAGTCAAATAGTGTCTGACTTGTATATCTCGGTCAAACAGAGCTCAAGTCGTGCACCTCGATTGAACAGAGCCCAAGTCCTACACCTCGACCAAATAGTGTCTGAGTTATGCACCTCGGCCAAATAGTGTTCGAGTTGTATATCTTGACTAAATAATACTTAAGTCCTGCACCTCAACCAAATAGTGTTCGAGTCATGCACCTCGGCCATAGTGCCTGAGTCTTGCACCTTGGCCAAACAGAGCCCGAGTCATGCACCCCGGCCAAAAAGTGCCCAAGTTGTGCACCTCGACCAAATAGTGCCCGAGTCCTTCACCTCGGCCAAAAAGTACCTAAGTTGTACACCTCGGCCAAATAGTGCCCAAGTCTTGCACCTTTGCCAAACAATGTCCAAGTTGTGCATCTCGGCCAAACAGTGCCCGAGTCATGCACCTTAGCCAAATAGGCCCGAGTCCTGCACCTTGACTAAATAATGCCCGATTCATACACCTAGGCCAAATAGTGCTCGAGTCGTGCACCTCAGCCAAATAGTGCTTGAGTTATGCACCTCGACCAAATAGTGCCCAAGTCCTGCACATCGGCTAAACAGTGTCCGAGTTGTGCACCTCCAAACAGTGCTCGAGTCATGCACCTCGGCCAAATAATGCCTGAGTCCTGCACCTCGACCAAATAATGCCCAAGTTGTGCACCTCGACCAAATAGTGCTCGAGTCGTGCACCTCGACCAAATAGTGCTCGGTCATGCTGATGCCTTGGGTAAATTATGAGCCCAAGCAATAATGCTCGGCCACTCACGAGCCTGAGCTACGCCTTGGGTAAATTATGAGCTTAAGCAGCAGTGCTTGGTCACTCACGAGCGCGAGCTATGGGTTGGGTAAGTTTTTAGCCCGAGTAGTAGTGCTCAGCCACTCATGAGCCCGAGCAATAATGCTTGGCCAGTTTAGTTCCCGAGCAATAGTGCTCGACGAGTCCAATTCTCGAGCATAGTGATGAGTTTAATTCCTAAACAATAGTGCTTGACCAGTCCAGTTCCTGAGAAGAAGTACTCAACCAGTCCAATTCTCGAGCAGTAGTGCTCAACCAGTCTAGTAGTCTTTACCCGAGTTGTGTATCTCGGTCAGTCTAGTAGTCTTTGCCCGAGTTGTGTACCTCGGCCAATCTAGTAGTCTTCGCCTAAGTTGTGTATCTTGGCTAGTCTAACAATCTTTGCTTGAGTTGTGTATCTCGACCAGTCCAGAATCTTTGCCCGAGTTGTATATCTCTGCCAGTCCAGCTGTCCTTTATTCGAGTTGTGTATCTCGGCTAGTCTAATCAAACTTTGCTCGAGTCATACACCTCGGTTAGTATAATCAGCCCTCATATGAGCCATGTGCCTTGGCCATATCTCGAGTAGTTCTCTGATGGGCTAACCTCAGACGCTCCCACAAGGGCAAGTTAAGCAACAACCTAAGCCCTCGAGAAGATTTGGACCCATGGTAGCCAGTGCTCCGGTCTTCCCCTCGGCCCGTCACAATATCTCGGGAAGACCCCTTTCGTCATACAAAAGATCAAATCATTGTGTAAAAGATTGGGGTCACGAGAAAAACGTAAAAAGCGATAAAACCATGATGTGTGAAAGATTGATTTTACCTAGGGAGATTGTATATCCTTGTATTCCAAATCCGGATGGAGAAGATGAAGGAGGTCAAGCGTCCTCCTCTCTAGCAGTATCCACACGATGGATCTCTATAGCGAAACTCCTCCAATCTAATATTGTAACTCTTGCTCAGAGGGAGGGAGGAGAATAGGAGGTGGTGGCTAAAGTTACAGCCCATCAACTAAGAGTCTCCCCTCCTATTTATAGAGAGCCACTAAAAAACCCTAGGGCTCTTGCCTTAGTGGGTATTGAATTTCCATCCAATTATCCACTAACCTTGCATTATTAGATCTCTATCTAATAATCTTCTTAGGCATTTAAATGAGCCTTAATCAAGGAGCTCATCAGCATAGAGTCTCATCTAATGAGAATAGGGGCTAATTAAATCTTTATCCTTCGCTGAAGCATCCACTATATGTGTGTGACCCTCTAGGCTCGATACCGAGCTGACCGTGAGTTATTCCCATTAGAATTCATTCTGATATAGTGACTTATTATCTCCATAATAATTCACTAGACTCATCGATTATGGACGTACTAGGCTACTACGCTATAGTCCCCAAATAGTACAGGGGGATCAAATCCATCGGACCTGTTTGTCCACAGTTACCATGTATCTATAATCCCTCATCCAACCAATATCCCAGAGACCGTACATTAGATATGGTACTGTTAGGTCATATACAAAATTAGTTTATCTTGCTCTAATTAGATTCTACCAGAGAACTCATTCTCTCTCAATCCAAATGACCCTGGCCAAATATTTGTCTAAGCAAGCACATATGAGATATTCCTCTCGTGATACCGAGAGTGGATGATCCTCTATTGACACTTAATTACCTTCGTAAGGTTAGTTACCAATCCCGATAACCAGTTGTACCAGATCTGGAGCTTTCCAAACCTGTAAGTCTGGCGTTAAAGAAAGGAGTACTCATACAAGACATCCTTGGTGTCTCAAGTACAAGGACCAGAGACACAACTGAGACTATGGAATCACTGTATGATATTAGGTATGATTAACCATACAGCATTCCATAAGCAGATCAATCAGTGAACTCATTCTCCAATGAGCACCTGTACTATATCCTTAGTGTCTCCACACAAGTGGCTGTGAGACCAGTTGCCTCTATCATATGGATGGGTATATAATACACCGGTCTGTTCGGTTATCTCGATGTCTCTCTCGAGTAATCTATGAACGGGATTATTTAGGATATGTGTTTAAAGATGAATCGATCTCATTATCGTGATCTCATCACGATCTGATTCTCATTGCATAAGGACATTACAATATATATGCTACATGTAATATAATGTGAGAATATACTAATATTAATCACAAGCAAAAAGATTACACAGTGTGTCACATGTGCCATGGGATCATCAGACCCCTGTGATGCTCAAATATAATATGAGCCAACGGCTTCGTTAGTGGATCTGTAATGTTATCTTTGGATGAAACTTTTTCCATTGCTATATCTTTACGAGCTATGATCTCTCTTATGAGATAGAAACTCCTCAGAATATGCTTAAACTTCTGATGAGACCTGGGTTCCTTTACTTAATTTATCGCCCAATTGTTGTCGCAGTATATGGGAATTGGTTCTACACTGCTTGGTACGACTCTCAAATCTTTGATGAACTTCTTCATCCATACCCCTTCATTTGCTACTTCTGCTGCAGCAATGTATTCCGCCTCTGTGGTCGAGTCGGTAGTAGTATCTTGCTTGAAACTCTTCCAGCTTACTGCTCCTCCATTCATGGTGAAAATATACCATGAATTTGACTTGCTATCATCAATGTTAGATTGAAAACTTGAGTCTGTGTAGCCCTCAACCTGGAGGCTACCTCCTCCATATACTAGTAAAAGATCCTTAATCCTTCTCAAGTACTTAAGGATACACTTTATTGCCTTCTAGTATTCTAAACCTAGATCTGCCTGATACATGCTCGTGACACTCAGAGTATGTGTTATATCAGGCCTAATACATAGCATCGCATACATAATAGATCATATCGTTGAGGCATAAGGTATTTTATCTATGTTGGCCCTTTCTTCAAGAGTCTTTGGGAAAATACTCCTAGAAAGTGATACTCCATGTCTCATCGGTATGAGACCTCTTTTGAAATTTTTCATGCCAAACCTTTTGACAATGGAGTCTATGTACTTAGACTTAGACAAGCTAAGCATCCTCTTGGATATATCTCTATAGATCTTGATCCTCAAAATATATGATGTTTCCCCTAAGTCTTTCATAGAGAAGTTTCTAGATAGCCAAGCCTTTACTGTGGAGAGCATTCCTACATCATTCCTAATAATTAAGATGTCATCCATATATAGCACTAAGAAGCTAATAGTGCTTCCACTTATATTCCTGTACACACAAGGCCCATCTTCGTTCTTAACAAAGTCATAAGATTTGATCACCTCATCAAATCTTATTTCCAACTTCGGGAAGCTTATTTCAATCCATAAATGGATCTAAATAACCTACAAACTTTATCTGGACTCTCTTTGGATATGAATCCCTCTGGTTGTATCATATACACCTCTTCTTCGAGGTTGCCATTGAGGAATGCTATTTTGACATCCATCTATCAGATCTCATAGTCATAGTATGCTACAATGGCCAAAATAATTTTAATGGACTTAAGCATGACTACAGGTGAAAAGGTTTCGTCATAGTCAACTCTTTGTCTATGACGATATCTTTTAGCTACCAGTCTTGCTTTATAGGTCTCTACATTTCCATCCACTCCGATTTTCTTCTTGAAGATCCATTTGCAGTCGATGGGTACAAGTGCATCTACAAGGTTCCAAACCTTGTTATAGTATATGAAATCCATCTCAGAATTCATGGCTTCTTGCTACTTCCCGGAGTCTATACTCATAATAGCCTCCTCGTGGTCTGAGGATCAACATTCTGAGAGTTATCTCCATTGATATATCCCACATATCATTCAGGAGGGTGAGATACTCTACTAGACCTACGTAAATTTGAAATTTGTGTGTTAGGTACCTGAATAGACTCGGGCTCTAGAATGGTGCTTGAGCTAGGTTCTCCAACCTCGCTCAATTCTATCTCACTCCCACTGTTTCCACCAAGAATATGTTCCTTCTCAAGGAACAAAGACCTTTCGGTCATCGGGATGATAGAAATAATACCCACAAGTTTTCTTTGGGTATCTCATGATTGTGCACCATTCTGTCCTTGATTTCAACTTATCGGGGTTGTGTCTTCTAACATGGACATGATAACCCCAAATATTAACAATTTTAAGATTGAGCTTCTTTCTTTTTCATATCTCATATGGTGTAGACACTACCGACTTTAATGGAACTCTGTTCAGAAGGTAAGCTGCAGTCTCTAGGGCATATCCCCAGAATGAGACGGGTAGGTCAGCGAAACTCATTATGGATCACACAATGTCTAACAGCGTGCATTTCTGACACACCATTGAGCTGAGGTGTATAAGGAGGTATCCACTAGGATAGAATCTCATTGTCCCTGAGGAAATGGATGAACTCCATACTCAAGTACCCTCTTCCTTGATCTGATCGAAGAGTCTTAATACTCTTTCCAATTTGGTTCTCTACCTCATTTTTATATTCCTTGAATTTCTCGAAGGCCTCAGATTTGTACTTCATTAAGTATACGTGTCCATACCTAAAGAAATCATCAGCGAATATAATGAAGTATGAGTTAACCACATATAGCCTGAGTCGACATGAGACCACATACATCACTACATATAAGTTCCAATAACTTGGTGGCTCTCTCTCCAGTTCCACTAAAAGGAGAGTTGGTCATCTTCCCATGAAGGCAAGTTTCGTAAGTTGCATATGACTCATAGTTAAATGGATCTAAGTATCCATTTTTTAGTAACTTTTGAATCCTTCCCTCATGCCTTTGAGTTCTTTCATGTTTATAAGAGTTTCTTAGATATCTTATATCTTTGAGTTCTTCCCTGTTTCTCAAACAACTGGCAGAGATGAAGAAGGATAGAATCTGCATCCATGCTCTCATGTTGACTTTGTAACTCAGGAGTCATGGAGGCCAATATGTAATATTTTACTAATATAGAATCATCTATATACTTTATATAGCAAGTGATCTCATCCTCATTTGCCCCTTCTTCCGGTGTGGGCACGATTGTATCAAGGACGTATGCATTTTTCTTTGCCATGAAAATAATTCTCAAATTACGGAGCCAATCTATATAGTTTAGACTAGTGAGGCGGTTGGCATCAAGTATGCCACGTAGCGGGGTTTGTAAGCGACATGTTTCTAACAAAACAAGATATAGCAAAAATACATAACATACAGATTTTGTAGAAAATACTAATTAAGATATGGACTTCTATCTTAATGTGCTCCCATTATTTTCTTAACGAATCACACGACACCCTCGACACATGAGACGGAAGTCTCCGGCAGACTCCTAGTAGGGATCGGGATCCAATTGGCATCTTAGTACAACCTCGAGGGACTCGACTAATTGCACTAAGCCCAAAAGGTAGGCAACTCTTGCCAATCACAACTTCTTGTGATTCTCGTCACGTTCGTCCACTGAATCATCGTGGTCTCGAGGGACTCGACCAACCATAATGTTCAGTTAAGTCATCACCATCATTACAAGATAAGTCTGATTCAATGATATGTCCTCGAGAGACTCGACCAAGCATACCATATCCTCAGGTCACTAGTGACATCTCTATGTTGTAAGCAAGAACTCGATCATGTAGATAGGTGAACCTCAAGGGACTCGACCAACTCAACCTATGTCGTGATTCAATTTCTTCCTATAGCGATGGAAGGCCACGTGGGTCAATCTTATTATCTCACGCTTATCGACTTAATATTATCTTAGGAGGGGTTTTTGTTTTATATCGGTCTCCTAATATGTCGTGTCACACACGTACATATTTAATATATATCTACATCGCATGCAAATATATATATATATATATATATATATATATATATATATATACATATATCTAGTAGGTGTATAACACATCACACATGCAAGCCACACCGGATGATCATGACCGTCACCTAATATGATTAAGCCCGAGCCAATGGGCCTAATCACTCACAATATGATTTATATGTGTATTGGCACATTTTCCATGCCTTGTGATTGTTGATCTCGTCATCATTGGTTCCGTCGGATCGCTACATTACCATGCATCATAATCTCCCGCCATAACATCGTGGGTCCCGCTGTCATCTCCATGCTCTCGACGCACCTCTCCATGTAATTACAAATAATCACAGGCACGTAGGCCCAACAAAAAATGAGAAAAACAGAGGCACACAAGCCCTAATAATAATAATTATTATTATTATATATATCACAACACATGGCTCATGATCATCCATCCACATCATACATCACATGTAGATCACATCATATGTAGGATTAATAAAAATATATAATAATTAATTAAATATTTTTTAGAAATCAAAACATGCTCAAAATTTTCAGAATTATCAAGGGTATTTTTATAATTCTAGATGAGAGGAAAGTCCTCGAAATTTCTAAAATTATTGAGGGCATTTTCAAAATTTTGCACATGAGGACAATCCTCAAAATTTTTAAATATCAGAGGGGTAGGATCGTCCTTTTTCTTAAAAGGATGCCCTAGCCCTCTCCTTGCCCCCATCTACGTCGCCGCCACCACCACTGCCTTGCGCAGTGGCGTGGCGACGCTGCACGCCATCGGCGTGGGCGATCGCCCTGCGGCGAACCTTTGTGCCAGGACCTCGTGGGTTGGCCGCTCACCAGCGCCTTGCAAGTGGTAGCCACGCGGGGTGCCTTGCGGCCCTTGGCCACATGGCGGTGTGCGGTTTACGATCATGCCGCGGTTAGCGGGCCCTTGCGGCTGGCTTTGTGGCTCATGCTGGTCTTGCCCTGGTGCCCCTTCGGGGGCCGGCCGTCGCCTTGCAATTGCTTCCTTCGTTACGAAAACGTAGTAAGAACGCGTAGAACGATTCTAGGCGATTCAATCTCATCACACGTAGTTTAAAATCAATCTTTCGCATGAAAACCTTGGCTCTGATACCACTATTGGGAAATCTACAGTGGGTGGTGAAAATCAAAATAAAAATCGGTTTCCCATGTAGATCAAATCATCATACAAAAGATTGGGGTCACGAGAAAAACGTAAAAATCGATAAAATCACGATATGTGAGAGATTGATTTTACCTAAGGAGATCATATATCCTTGTACTCCAGATCTAGATGAAGAAGATGAAGGAGATCAAGCATCCTTCTCTTTAGCGGTATCCACACGATGGATCTCTATAGTAAAACTCCTCCAATTTGATATTGCAACTCTTGCTCAGAAGGAGGGAGGAGAATAGGAGGTGGTGGCTAAAGTTGCAACCCATCAACTAAGAGTCTCCCCTCCTATTTATAGAGAGCCACCAAAAAACCTAGGGCTCCTGCCTTAGTGGGTATTGGATCTCCATCTAATTACCCACTAACTTACATTATTGGATCTCTATCCAATAATCTCCTTAGGCCTCTAATTGGGCCTTAATCAAGGAGTCCATCAGTATAGGGTCTCATCTAATGAGAATAGGGGCTAATTGGATCTCCATCCAATCCTCTATTCACTCAAGCATCCACTATATGTGTGTGACCCTCTGGGCCCGATACCGAGCTGGCCGTGAGTTACTCCCATCAGAACTCCTTCTGATGTAGTGAATTATTATCTCCATAATAATTCACTCGACTCATCGATTATGGACGTACTAGGCTACTACTCTATAGTCCCCAAACGGTACAGGGGGATCAAATCCATCAGACATGTTTGTCCACAGTTACCATGTATCTATAATCCCTCATCCAACTAATATTCCAGAGACCGTATATTGGATATGGTACTGTTAGGTCATATACGAAATCAGTTTATCTTGCTCTAATCAGATTCTACCGGAGAACTCCTTCTCTCTCAATCCAAATGACCCTGGCCAAATATTTGTCTAAGCAAGCACATATGAGATATTTCTCTCATGATACCGAGAGTGGATGATCCTCTATTGACACTCAATTACCTTCGTAAGGTTAGTTACCAATCCCGATAACCAATTGTACCAGATTTGGAGCTTTCCAAACCTGTAAGTCTGGCGTTAAAGAAAGAAGTACTCATACAAGGCATCCTTGGTGTCTCAAGTACAAGGACCAGATACACAATTGAGACTATGGAATCGCTGTCTGATATTAGGTATGATTAACCATACAGCATTCCATAAGCAGATCAATCAGTGAACTCATTCTCCAATGAGCAAATATACTTAGTGTCTCCACACAAGTGGCTATGAAATCAGTCACCTCCATCATATAGATGGGTATATAGTACACCGGTCTATCCGGTTATCTCGATGTCCCTCTCGAGTAACCTATGACCGGGATTATTTAGAATCTGTGTTTAAAGATGAATCGATCTCATTATCGTGATCTCATCATGATCTTATTCCCATTGCATAGAACCAAGGGCCTCACAATATATATGTTGCATATAATATAATATGAGAATATGTTAATATTAATCATAAGCAAAAAGATTACACAGTGTGTCATATATGTCATCACTCACATGATTGGCTTGCAGGGCACCTGTAACTAGCACCCTCACCCCGACTAAGCCTTTGTGCATGACCCCATGGGAGCCACCAAATAAGAGCATCTTGAGATGCACATCTGAAGAGGAGCATCTCGAGATGCACATCCGAGACCCGACGAATCTCTATCGAGCTTTCTCATATCTTCCCGACCGACGCGGGGATGGATTTTACGAGGCAAGATAAAGATAATATTATCTTAAAAAATAATATATGAAATAAAAAATTTATCCTTAATTTTTTAATATTTTACCGTTCAAACCTTCACCAATCAAATCAATTATAAAAAAATATAAATTAATAAATTATATTTCATCTACATTTTAATAGCCCAAAAAAAAGACAAATTCCATCACCACTTGTTTTACGAAACGCCCAAATCTGATCGGGCATCAAATTTATTGGACGGCTTGGATTGCATTTGCGTGCTCTCGCTCTCCGTCATGCATGCGTTCGCATGTGCCTCCAATCCATCCAAATCCTGTCCTAAACCTCGACTAAATCCCGTCGAAGGACGCGAGTGGCACTGTGGCAGCTTCCGAAGCAAGTGAATGAGAGGACATGTTTCCTCTCTTTCCCTCGATCTCGCCCCTGTCGCGAACCATTACGCCGCCGTTCTCCACCGCCTTGCCACCGCCCCGGCCCCTTTCCTCCGCCGCCTCCGTGCCGTCCACGCACACATCCTCGCCTCCGGCTTCAAGCCCCGCGCCCACATCCTCAACCGCCTCATCGACCTCTACTCCAAGTCCGGCGACCTCCCCTCCGCCCGCCGCCTCTTCGACGCTACCTCCGCCCGGCGCCACGATTCCATCGCTGCTACCTCTCTCATCACCGCCTATTCCGCTGGCGGCCACCTCGATGCGGCCCGCCAGATCTTCGATCACACTCCTCTCGCATCCCGCGACACCGTTTTCTACAATGCCATGATCTCCAGCTACTCCCGGGCCTCCGATGGTCCTGCCGCCGTGGCAGTATTCCGCGACATGATGGACGATCGAGTCCCTCGTGATGGCTATACATTCACGGGCGTTCTCAGTGCCGCCGCTGCTATACTTCCTCTGGAGCTCGCGCAGTGCCAGCAGCTCCATTGTTCGGTGGTTAAGTCCGGAACTGAAGAATCTGTCTCAGTATCGAATGCTCTCATTGCGCTGTACTCCAAGTGCGAGGCTCAAGAAGCAGCGGTGTATGCTCAGGAGGTGTTTGATCTAATGACGGAAAGAGATGAGCTGACTTGGACCACAATGGTGGTTGGCTACGTTAGGAGAGGTGACATCAGTGAGGCTCGTCGAGTCTTTGATGAGATGGAAGGAAGATTTGATGTGGTTTGGAATGCGATGATTTCCGGTTATGTTCATCAAGGGCTTTTCTCAGAAGCTCTCGAGATGTTTAGACAGATGCATTGTCTTGGTATTCCTCTCGATGAGTTTACCTACACTAGCGTGCTCAGTGCATGTGCAAATGGAGGGCTGTTTAACCATGGTAAGGCTGTTCATGCCCACATCATTCGGGTGGCACCAGATTTTGATCCAGAGACAGCATTGCCTGTTGAGAATGTGTTAGTCACTTTGTACTCAAAATATGGAAATGTTGATGTTGCAAGAAGAATCTTCAATGACATCCAGAGGAAGGATGTTGTCTCCTGGAATGCCATGTTGACGGGGTATCTAAATAGTGGGAAAATTCAGGATGCCGTTGATATTTTCAGGGCCATGTCACAGAAGAATCAGTTGACATGGATGGTTATGATCTCAGGCTTCTTGCATAATGGGCTTGCAGAGGAAGGTCTGAAGCTTTTCAATCAAATGAGGAAGGAGGGTGTCAAACCATGTGATTATACATACGCAGGAACAATTGCTGCTTGTGGTGAGCTAGGGGCATTGGAGCATGGAAGGCAGCTTCATGCTCAGCTTATCCAATTAGGTTATGAGTCAAGCAACTCAGCAGGAAATGCACTTTTGACAATGTACGCAAAATGTGGTTCTGTGGAGGCAGCACATCTAACATTTCTTATGATGCCCAATGTGGACTCTGTATCTTGGAATGCAATGATTGCAGCCCTCGGGCAGCATGGGCATGGAATAGAAGCAATTGATCTCTTTGACAAGATGATCAAGCATGGGATCAGTCCAGACAGGATCTCTTTCCTTACAGTCCTGTCAGCCTGCAGTCATGCTGGTTTAGTTGATGAAGGCTTCCAATACTTTGAGTCAATGGAGCGTGATTATGGTATTATTCCAGGGGAAGATCATTATGCCAGGTTGATTGACTTGCTTGGTCGAGCTGGTCGAATTGATAAAGCTTCGAATGTCATCAGATCAATGCCGTTTGAACCTGGTCCATCGATTTGGGAAGCTGTTCTCTCTGGTTGTCGAATTCATGGGGATATGACTCTTGGAATATATGCAGCAGAGCAGCTTTTCAAGATGATTCCACAACATGATGGAACATATATCCTTTTGTCCCATATCTATGCAGCTGTTGGCCGGTGGGCTGATGTGGCAAAGGTAAGGAAGCTGATGAAGGATCGAGGTGTGAAGAAGGAACCTGGGTGCAGCTGGATTGAAGTAGCCAATAAGGTTCATGTGTTCCTGGTCAATGATACAATGCATCCTGATGTTCAAGAAATATACGAATTCCTCAAGATACTTGGTGTTAAGATGCGAAAGCTGGGTTATGTCCCTGATACCAAGTTTGTGTTGCATGATGTCGAGTCTGAGCAAAAGGAATCTGTCTTGTCTACTCATAGTGAGAAATTAGCTGTTGCATTTGGCCTTCTGAAGTTGCCAGCTGGTGCACCAGTTAGAGTTCTGAAGAACTTAAGAATCTGCGGAGATTGCCATTCAGCAATCATATTCATGTCAGTGGCAGTTGATAGAGAAATTATTGTCAGAGATGGTAAGCGCTTTCACCACTTCAAGGATGGGCAGTGCTCTTGCGGGAACTATTGGTGAATTGTAATTGTCTCTTAATGATGAGCTTTCTCTGTATTATGCTTCTCCTCCAAGCAATGGAACCTGTTCATGTTTGAACTCAGCCACATACATATATCATGCAGTTGATGATTTCTAAACGTAAGTTCTTTGATCTGTGATGTAACTACAGAAAAAAATATTTATACACCTGAAACATGTGACTTATTTCTACTAATTGTTAGAATGTAAATTGTTAATGCAGGCTCTTGTCGATCATGGAGAAATTTTATGATCAGTCAAGATACTTTTCTCAAAACTCAAGAATCTGTAGTTGACTGTCCTTGGAGAGGTCCATTCCATCTGAAAAGGGCTAGCAACTTTATCATGTTCCACATTCACATTAGGTATGGCATCATTGTATACTGTAAAGTTCTTTGTTGCTGATAAAATTGCCTTTCGGATCAGGAATTGATTTTGTTAGTGGCTGGTCTGAAGGATATTTATTCACCAGAAACATGTGACCTATTTCTATTAATTTTTAGAATGTAAATTGTTAATGCAGTCTCTCATTTCATTGGTCATGGAGGATTTTTCTGATTGCAGCAGATTCTTTTCCCAAAACTCTTGGTGGTAGAAGCTTAATCATGTTCCACATTGGCATAGGTGCCATATGTATCATTCATTGTATACTTTAAAAGTTCTTTATTGCTGATAAAATTGGATTTTAGGATTAGTGACTTGTTTAGGATCTCGAATGATTATTTATTTATAACCATTTCCCCCCCTCAATTGTAGCATCTATCCTTCTACATATCTAGAGAGAATTTTGTGATGTCCTAATTGGTGTAAGGTATTAAATTGTACATGGACGCCCAAGTGGATGTCAAATGTATGATTGATGGAACATGGACGCCCAAGAAAGGCATGATTTGCAGGATCTTGATACCAACAATCAAAATTTATGGTTGATATTTTTCAAGAAAAATGGTTTTTAATCCAAATTCATAGCACACTTGAATGAAGCAATTCACTACTCAGGATGGAAGGAGACGATATATGCACAAGGTATCATCTCATGAGAGTTGGTACCACAAAGTAAACTTGTCATGTGTGTCTTAATTGGTAGATTTCTATAGCATTGTCTTTTGTCGAAACATTCAGGTTGGTTAGTATATTCTTATTCAAGTGATAAATTTCATATTCTAATCCACGTGTGAGCATCAGATACATCATTTAATATATATTTTTTTTAAAAATATTATATCATAATTAATATATATTTCATGTACTGTAAAAATAATTTTTTATAGTTTCTCAGACTTCATATACATCAAATAGTTTATAAATAATTAGTAAATATCTTATACATAGTGGATATCTTATACATGATTAGTCAAACTTTTTATATAATATCTTAAACATTAATGTGGTGATGATGATATATCAGATTTTCTTATTAAAGATTGAGGATTTGAGATCTCAATTGTTAGCTAGCTTAGTTGGTAAAGACTTTGACCGTATATCATAATATCCTAGGCCCAAATTTTACCTTCATCACTTACCCTTTTTAAGAAATAAAAAAACTTTTGCATCACTTACCCTTTTTAAGAAATAAAAAAACTTTTGTATACACTTTGTAGCAGATTTTGTAAATAAATTAAAAAAATTCTACACATAAGTAACAAAATATTTGTATAAATAATCGATTTTAACTCATATTTTTTAGAGGATCTCGTTGTGTCTGCAAGTCTTTTTGTGCCAAAAAATTTATTTGCTGAAGTCACTTTGCAGTTGCCTTCATGCAACTCAGCTCATACCTGTTATAAATAGATTCATCATCTAAAACACCACTTCACACTTATATCGTTTGTTAGACTATATCTGTTAAATGTTATTCGATTGCTCGTATGAAAGGTGGTAGCCATCAGGCCATGCGATCTGAATTGGACGGCTTAGATCTCTGAATTCTTTCTTTTTATTTCCACGATATATAAGTTCTGACTCAGCTATTTATCATGGTCTCACGATCATAATCGAACGGTCCTGATTTCTCTTTTTTGTTTCCCCTTAGTTCCCGAAACGAACGCACTCGTCTCACTCCGCAGTCCGGGTTTCAATTTACTTATATCGACTATTAATTAATTCCATTCTCCTGGCCCTCGGCGTCTTTCAACTCGTCGTTCCTTCGGTCCCCAGATCTCTTCCCCTCCGGGCTTCATCTTGTCCTTGTCGAATCAGTCTAATCTCAAGCTTTGCTCCCATCCTTTTTTAAGCTCCGTCTCTCGCCGCTCCTCCCGGGATCGTCGATTGATGCGATGGTCGTCTGCAAATGCCGCAAGGTAGCCCCGATCCAATTTCATTAGTCATCTCGTTGCCCTCGCTCGACACCAGGATGCGGTAGTTTTCGTTTCACGCCCTTCTTTTTCGATCCTTTAATCCGGTTAGAATCGGATTTGGAACTTGGAGAGCTAGGCGATTCGAGATTTGTAGTACCCTTTGCGAATTATTGGAGATAGCGCAGTTTTCTGGCTGAAAATGTTAAGTTGTAGCGATGCATCGATCAAGCATTCGTTCGATAACTTCTTTTAACTGGATTTATTTCAACTAGATCTTCCTAATCACTGAAAAATTTTCTAATGGTAGGACATCGATTTTTGGGTTAGGTTTTGATGGTTTTATCGTGATTCACAGAAAATATTGGGTTCCGTTGATTGTTCAGTTCCTTTCAGTAAAGAGTGTCCCGTTTGTTTGCTAATGCTAAAGTATTACGCATTTGATTTTTTGGGTTGTGTTGTTTTCTTGAAACTAATGGAGGATTCGGTTTCAGGCAACCAGGCTTTATTGCTTTGTCCACAAGGTTCCCGTTTGTGGAGAATGCATATGTTTCCCGGAACATCAGATCTGCGTGGTAATCATCTCAACCTATTATTTTGTGCCTGGACATTTTTAAGTATGTCACTACCTTACTTATAGTAACTAGGGTTGTAAACCTGCCAAAAAGTTCAACATAACTACAACTCTTTTGATGACATTCTGAAGTCCTATCTAATGTAGTGTTAATAGTTAATTTTCGAAGACTGTTATCTTGCACTTGTGACCAGAATTGTAGGTTAGTCAGCTCATTTACAACGACTAGGTTGTCAATTAACATCCTAAAAGCTCCATCAAGGTTTGCAAGTCAGTGACATGGAATATCCTTTTATTTTCTCCAATAATTGGACTGTATACATGTGATCTTTCTCATGGACAAATTTTGTGAACTATCATTGCATTAAGGATTAACAATCAATTAGCACCACAAGTTGGAATCTGTTTTCTTTGTGCTAGCCCATGTCATGAGCAAATTTCCTTGGTGGCTGTTCTACATCGAGATCAATGTATGGTGAAAATTGAATTAAAGGGCAATAAGCAAAACAAATGGCATCTAGAACATAATAAATGAGGTGGGAAAACTAATATGTTGTATCCAAAGCTTTAGGTAAGTTGGAAGAGAAAAAAGTCTGGAAACAGCACATAAACATTTAATCTTGTTGCATAGTAGGTATCCATGGTGTTTACGACTTATGTTATTTCAGCTAACCTATGCAATAATGTCTTAAATACAGCAGCATATGGAATGTACTATATCTTGGTATGATAGTACTCTGATACTACTGTATTAAACTATAATTCTACCAGAGCACTGAGGCATACTGTACTAGTTTGTACATTCTATCAGATAAAATTCCAAAATATCAATTTTGCTCACCAAGTTTATGCTTATCAATTTCTTGATTCGGAGTCTTTAAATAATTATTACCATTAAGAGTACTCATGATGCAACTTCTTCTAAATGTTTCTCTATGTTTAAGAAGCTGCATCCAAGGTTTCAAATATTGGTTGATGCTTGATCAGGGAAATTCTTGATAATATCAGAATATACTTTTCCTGAACTAAAATCAGGAATCTATGCTGATTTGGAACTTTAGTCTGATCTAGACTTGAGGACCTCTAACTTAGGACAAATGTAAATACCTACATTTGGATGAGTGAACCTTTACTTTATTATGATATGAAAATGCAGATATTGTTCGTTAGTTATTAGCTATTGGTTGAAAGTCATGTTGCATGGATATATTATTCACAGGCTTTAGTTTTTGTTAGAATTTCAGGATTTTATGTAATTTCCTTACTATGATTTTAGAACATATATATCTTAACTTTTTCTTGGAATGTTATCCAATCCATTTAAAATTGAACCTGATGCTTACAATTTGATTGAATAAAACAATTTTTTACTGTTCTCATGGGTTTTCCGGAAGATATTGAAAATTTTCTCAGACCATTTTCTCAACGAACTTCCTCGGATTTATAATACCATCTCAATCAATGAGTATTCTTTCACCAATCTGTTTCACTGTTTCTGTGGATTTTTTTGAAGGATGTTAAAAAGATTGTTTTACCATTTTACGGTAGAACTTTTTGATCTTTTTGTTTGTATGTCAATGAATGATTACTCAGTACAAAAGTTTAATCTATTAACCCTTATACTATGCTTCCTCCTGATGCATTCTGTTTAGTTTGACAAATATGTTCAGCTAAATACATTTTCTATGTCTGGGCCCTCTTTTCATCATAATCTGTAAAAACATATACTTTCATAGTGTCCTATACCCTTAAGTAGCCAAGAAATATGTTACTCGCTTAACACCTTGCATCTCTCCACTTACATTTGTCCAACCTACTGCTACATATTACTTCGTTGGTCCGTGATGCCATTACTCTGTACAGTATGCAAATATGTAAGTTGTTCATTGTGTTGTATATTTTCAGTGGCCTGACTTCTATTTCATCTTGATACAAGATTCATTCCATGTGCTCCAACTTGGTGTTGGCAAGTTTAATAAGTCACTGATGAAAATGACCACTACTACCCCAACAAAAGTTAGATTTGTGTGTTTTTTAGTTTCCCAATTTTTTTGTCTTGCAAATATCATTTTGCATTTTTTTAGCTTCATCCTACCCTATGTACCTAAAGTGATTTAAGTGGGGTGTCCATTTGGGAAGCACGGACATAGTGATTTGGGTCACATACCTGTGTTTGACATAGATTCATCTCTAACACGACCTACCACATATCTTTTTTTTATTTTTTATTTGTTTAATTCGTTGGATATGCCCTTTGTGTGTCGGACTTCGTGGTCGCCTGTGGAGGCATTGGGGAACCTTCGAGTCCAACTTGGTGGTCGCATGCGAAGGCGTCAAGAAGCTCCGGAATCCTTCTTCTTCATGGATTCGGGAAGGATTTTGATATTAAATACCACTTGTCCCAAGTGGACCCTAGCACATCATGAATTTTCCTTCTTCCTCATCGGCTTAGCTTCCCTTTGTTGTTGTCGTGCACTAACAGACCATCCGCCCCGAGCGCCTCCCTGTAGAGCTGCGTATTGCCTTTGCATGTCGTGGGACCATCTGCCCCAAGCGCCCCTCTGTAGGGGTGAAGTTGCACGTTATCGTTGAACCATCTGCCTTAAGCAAGGCAAAGTCGTGTGCTACCGTTGCGCACTATCAGACTATCTGGCTCGAGCACCTCTCTATAGAGCTTCTTCCTCAGCCATGTGGTGTCGCAAGTCGAAGGTATACCGT
Source organism: Ensete glaucum (assembly GCA_021527575.1). Lineage (NCBI taxonomy): Eukaryota > Viridiplantae > Streptophyta > Magnoliopsida > Zingiberales > Musaceae > Ensete > Ensete glaucum. The sequence continues at coordinate 13,928,333 of CM038553.1, forward strand.
ATAGGCATATACCTTATACTAATGCCTAGCTTTTTTTTATCGTTAAAAACATTATTAACATACTATTATTGTTTATTCTTTTTGTTTTTTAATCTAGGTTTTTTATTGCTTTTGATTAAACTGTTAATATATTATTAACCTATTTTTGTTAACCTTAGTTTTTCATTGTTTCTGATTAAACTGTTAACATATTATTAACCTATTTCTTTTTTATTTTTGTAATCTCTTTTTTATTACTTCTGAATCCATGATTAAATTACTATAATAATTTGAATAAACTATAAATTGAATAAACGGTAATTGTTATAATAATTTGAATAAATTATAAAATATAATAATTTGAGTAATATATAAAACTCATTTAAATCAAATATTATATATATATATATGTATTAAAAAATACGTGTCCTCGCCGTGTTCGTATATAATTTTTTTAAAATGATGTGTCACCGTGTTGTCATGGGCTTAATTGAATTTGCCTAAGCCGTGCGTCACCTTAGCGACAAACTTGAAGACTTAGCTGAAATTATCTAAGTCATGAAGCAACCTTTGCCCAATGTTTTGGACTTAGCTAAAATTGCCTAAGTCATGAAAACGCCGAAGCGTATTTGTCCGCAAAGGGTCAGCCCACTTGCAACCTCGTGCAGGTCCCGAAGGACCTACAAAAAGAGAAGTTGATTAGTTTTGAAAATGAGCGACGGACAAGTTTCGACGTCTGGCAAAGAGGGCAGCTTTTATAAGCAATTCGTCGATCACCTTATGTGCAACAGAGAGGAGAGAAAGAGAGCGAAACAGGACCTTAGAGGGTAGAACGGTCAGAAGTCCGTAGCACGATCCCAAGGTATCGGACTCAAGACGAGTTCAACGACGAATGCTCACGCCCGATGCGATCTTGAAGCCCCATCCAGCCCTGTGCCACCAGGGGGGTTCCAGAGGGCTGAGATGGTCGACATTTTGCACCGCTGGGTCGCCGCAGCATGCGAAAACAACACAAAATTGGGCAGTTTTGGCCTATTTTGGCTCCGCGCAACGAGCGTATTCTGCAACCTTACAGACTGGTTTTACTCGCATTTCTGAGGCAAAATCACACAAAACCAACACAAAACATACTGCCAAACATCTGTACAAGTAAACAAAAGTGACGAACGGTTCGCTGAGCGAATAGTTGCGGTTGAGCGACGATCGTTCGTGACATTCTCCCCCACTTAAATTGTCGACGCCCTCGTCGACACTTGTTGGTAGGCTTTGACGCGGGCTTCTTCATGTCGTAGGGTGTCTTCTGGCTCCCAACTGGCTTCTGTTTGGGGAAGCTTTTGCCACTTCATCAAGTACTCAGTTTGCTATGCTCTGCTGGGTAACTTAGTCTTGTGATCTGCTAGAATAGTCTCAACTCGCTTCTCGTAGGAGGCTCTGATTTGAGGTAGTCGAGTTAAAATATTTCGCGAAGCATCATGCAGATCTGAATGGTAGGCTTTCAAGTTGCTTGCATGGAAGACATTATGAATTTTGAGCCATGTCGGCAGTTGCAACTTGTAGGAGACGTTGCCTACCCTGCTGATAATTGGGAAAGGGCCTTCATACTTACACACCAATCCTTTGTGCACTTTGTGCCTAGAATTGGAGTGATGCTGGTTGGAGCTTCACCAACACCAAGTCACCAACTTTAAACTCTTGTGGTCGCCTTCCCAAGTCTGCTAACTTCTTCATCTTTTTGGCCACCTACTCCCCGTATAACCAATAGCTAATGTGTGAGGAGTCGATGACTGTTGTCCTGTGATAATCTCGAAGGGGCTCTTGTTCGACGCAGAGCTCCGCTGCAAGTTGTAGGAGAATTGGGCTATGTCCAACAACTTCACTCAATCTCGTTGATTGGCACTCACGTAGTGCTGGAGATACTGCTCCAAGAGTGAGTTAACTCTTTCAGTCTAATTATTCGTCTGGGGGTGGAGGCTTGTGGAGAAGTATAACTTGGACCATAGCAATTTGAAGAGTTGAGTCCAAAATCGTCCTAAGAACCGCGAATCTCGATCGCTGATGATGTTGTGTAGGACTCCCTATTACTTTATCGCATGCTTCATCATCAACTTGGTCGCCTACTCTGTTGCACAGTTTAGGGGTGCAGCAATGAATATTGCATATTTTGAAAATCGATCGATCACCACGAGTATCGTTCCGAGTCCTCCTACTGTCGGCAAGCTTGATATGAACTCCAAAGAGATGCTCTCCCATGGCCTTTCAGGTATGGGCAGCGGCTCCAAAAATCCCATTGGCTTTCGTTGCTCTATCTTATTTTGTTGGCAAGTAAGGCATGTTCGAACATAATCCTCTATATCAATCTCCATCTTCGGCCAATAGAAGGCCCTCTCCATGAAAGCCATTGTTCTGTGGATGCCAGAATGTCCAGCCTTAAGGGAATAATGACACTCTTTCAAGAGTTCACGTCTCAAATTGTCCGCTCGCGGAATATAAACTATGTTCCCTTTGATATAGATGAGTCCTTCCTAGACCCAAAATAGTCGTGCCTTGCCTTCTTTAATGAGCTGCATCAGTGCTACTGCCTGAGCATCACTGTGTAGTCCATCACTGATCCTGAAAAGAAAGTTGGAGTGTAACTGTCTTGCTTGGCCTTCGCCTTCCAACTATATAGCATTCACCAATTTAACTTTTCGGCTCAAAGTATCGGCTACGACATTTGCCTTTCCGGGCTTGTACTCCATTATCATGTCGAACTCAGCCAAGAAGTCCTGCCATCGTGCTTGTTTCGGGGAAAGTTTCTTTTAAGTATGGAAGTAACTCGATGCCATTATCTGTCCTTAGCACGAATTGTGCTCTCAAAAGGTAATGTCGCCAGACTCGTTGACAGTGGACTACCACTGTCATCTCCTTCTCATGCACTAGATATTGCCGCTCGGTCTCGTTGAGCTTGCGACTCTCATAGGCCACTGTATGACCCTCTTGCATAAATACTCCCCCAGTAGCGAAGTCAGAAGCATCTATAGACTTCAAAAGACTTCTCATAATCTGGTAATCTGAGTATTGGTTCTTCCAATACGGCAGTCTTTAGGTCTTGGAATGCCGCTTCACATTTGTCTGACTATCTCCAAGACTGCTACGTCTTGAGCAACTCCGTTAGTGGAGCTGCACGCTTTGAATATCCAGCAATGAAGCGCCGATAATAGTTGACGAACCCAAGGAAGGATCTCAACTCTGGCACCTTCTTTGGTGTTCGCCATTCTGCCACAGCTTGCACCTTCGATTTATCCATTCGGATAGAACTATCGTCGATTCGATGCCCCAAAAATAGAATCTCTTAGTAGTTTGTCTAACTACTTTCTGAGTTCTGCCAATTCTGGAGAGGCCATGTTGTATGGTGGTCTCGCTAGAGGCTTAACTCTCGGCTCCAGCTCTATATGATGATCCACGCCTCTGCGTGGTGGTAGAGTTTTTGGCAACTCAATCAGCATCACATATGAAAACTCCTTCAGGATGTTCATGAATGACCTCCCCGTCAAGTGTTTCTAGCTTTATGGCTGCTACAAAGGTCGATTCACCTTTCCTACCCCCTTCTTTAACTGTAATGCTGATATTTGTTATGGATCCTTCGTTCCTCCTCGAGAGATTGGAACCCCGCGGGGTCGTTGCCTCCCATTAGACATAGGGAGTTCAAAAACGGCATAGGCACCAACTTTGCTGTGTGCATGAATTCCATTCCAAGAATCACTAGGAAGTCATCCAAGGGCATTGCCATTATGTTTGCGCTTTCGCTCTATGTTCCGATCTTGATAAAGATCCCCTTTGCTAGTCCGGAGATCCGCTTAGCCTCCGAGTTTACAGCTTTCATACGACTTGGATTCTTCTCCAAGATTAGTCCAAGTCGCTTAGCTTCTCTATCAGCAATAAAGTTGTGGGTAGCGCCCATGTCCACCATTGCTCGGGTTATTTTGCCATTTAGCTTGATGTCCATATACATCAGCTTGCTGCTCACTACCTTTGATGGCTTTGTCTTTGTGTTCTCCCCCACTTGACCCCGCAATGCATTCAACAAGCGCATTGCATCCATTTAAGGTCCTTGTGACTCCTCATCATTGCTGCTGGATTCCGAACTGCTCGAACTAAGGGTGACGACTTTGCCCTTGTCCGACTTGTGGGGGTGTATAGATGCCGTTAAAGCATTGAGTCCTTGCTTCTGTAGGCACTCCCTCACCATGTGTGGTCGTCCGCACAAGAAGCATCTGCCAGATTTCGGGGCTTTGCCCTTTGAGCTTGGTCCATTGTGGAAACTTTTCTTCTTTTATTCGCCCCCAGACTCCTTCTTTCAGGAGTATTTTGTTGGGCGATTTCCCGAGGATTGTTTCTTCTTTCCCAAGTCCTCCGAAGAAACGAAATTAGTTAGCTTTTCTGCGGCTGCAATTGCCCCGACCACGTCGGTGACATTCATCCGATGTAGTTTTTGTTGTGCCCATGGCTTTAAGCCATCGAGAAAGCTGAATAGTTTGTCCTTCTCGGACATGTCTTGTATATCCAACATCAGTGTCGAAAATTACTTCACATAGTCTTAAACAATGTTTTACTTATCGGTCCGTATCGGTGTACCAACATTTTGTCGGTACCAGTATGGTACTGGTATCGGGTTGGTACGCACAGTGCATATCGCCCGGTATATTAAATATAATATAATATTATATAATATAATGTTAAAAATATTAAAAAATAAATAAAGGGGCGACATCGCCTCGGTCTCTCTCCTAGCGCGGGGAGACGTCTCCCCCCGCGGGGATAAAAGTCGCTCGCGTGTCACGAATGGTCGTCGCTTAATCGCAACTCTTCGTTCCGTGAATCGTTCGTTGCTTTTTGTTGCTTGTACAAATGTTGGGCAGCCTGTTTTGCCTTGGTTTTGGATGATTTTGCTTAGGAATTGTGAGCAGAAATAGTCTGTCAGGCCGCAGAACGATCGTTCACTGCGTGAAGCTAGAACATGCCAAACCTGCTCTTTTGGGTCATTTTTGCGTCGCGACGACCGAACCAAGCGGAGTAAAATGTCAACCATCTCACTGAACCCCGTGGCATGGTGGATGGGGCTTCGGGATAGTAGTCGGGTGTGAGCACTTAAAGAAATTGAAGTGTTTTTGCGTCCGACACCCTTGGGAACCGTCATTTGTGGACTTGCAACCGTTCTTACAGCCCTCTAAAGTCCTGTTTCGCTCTCTTTCGCTCTTTTTCTACTGCATACAAGGTGTTCGATGAATTGCTTGTAAGAGCTGCCCTCTTGGCGAGACGTCGGGGCCAAGGATTGACATACCGATTCAGATGCGTGCCGATAGAGATCGGGCGATACGTAGCGTATCGCCTGATATTAAATATATTATAATATTTTATAATATAATATAATATATAATATTAAAATATATTTAAAAATAAAAGGCGACATCGCCTCAAACTCTCTCCGCACGGGAGAAAACAACCCGGCGACGCGGCTAGGGCAACGCAGCGGCGACGACGCTAGGGCAGCGGCAACCCCCGAGCGGAGTTGTCGCTAGGGCGATGCGAGGTATTTCTCCTCCTCCTCTTCTTCTTCTTCTTTCCTTTTTCTTCCTCAATCGACCGTCGACGGTCGATTTCTCCTTAAATCGACCGCAGACGGTGGAAATCGACCATCGATGGCGGAAATCAACTGTCGACGACCGAAATCGATCGTCGACGACTGATCTTAGCGGTACCGCCTGGTAGCGGCCGGTCCGCATACCGGTCAGCTGTTGGACGGTATGTATCGGGCGGTACGAGTCTTACCGCTCGGTAAGGAAAACCTTGGTCGGGACTTGTCCATCGCTCGTCTTCAAAACTAATCAACTTCTCTTTTGCAGTCCTTCGGACCCGTATGAGGTCAATTGGTGACCCTGCAACACGCCGCGCTTCATGACTTAGGCAATTCCAGCTAAGTCCGGAACATTGGGCAAAGATTACTTCGCGACTTAGGCAATTCCAGCTAAGTCTACAAGTTTGTCGCAAGGGTGCCACACGACTTAGGCAAATTCTGCTAAGTCCGTGACATTGTGGTATCAGAGCAAGCAAGCAATTTGAATAAGCAAGCCAAGAGGTTTCGTAATCTCGCCATGGCGAAGCACCGTGGTGAATCGAGCAAGATGGGGCAAGCCGGACCCTTGCCCCAAGCAGCCGTAAGTGGGCTGCAAGTGCAAACTCGCTTACAAACTGCTGGAGCCGCTCATGAGGAGCGCGACAGTGACCATGACGAGCGTGAAGTTGGGTACTCTCCACGAGCGGAGGAGGCACAATCTAGTGCACCAACTGAAAAAAGGAGCCACAAGGAGAGACTTTCAACGGTGGAAACCCGCCTCGATGTTCTTGAAGCGAGCTTGGAGGAACTCTATCAAGGCTAAGGAAGGCTCCTTGGGGTAGAGAGCTCGCAAGAAGAAGCTGGATCTCGGATCGACAGAGTTGAGTCCCTAGTCGACCGACTGACGGAGGATACTAAAGACTTCGTACGATATCTACATGAAGTTCTGGCGGAACTCACGGCCAAAGTGACGTTGCTCATTAGAACTCTTAATGCGGGAGGGAACAATACCTGCGTTGCACCGCCATAAAGCTTCAGAGCACCAGAGCCGCATTGCTACGGAGGCGTGAGAGATGCCAAAGAACTCGAGAATTTCCTGTTCGACATGGAACAGTATTTTAGTGTTACGAGGCCCAATTCGGAGGAAACCAAAGTTTCTATAGCAACCATGTATTTGAATGGAGATGCAAAACTTTAGTGGCGAACCCGTTGGGAAGAGATCCAACAAGGCCGATGTCGAGTGGATACATGGGAAGACTTGAAATGCGAGTTGAGAATGCAGTTTTTACCCGAGAACACAGAGTTCGTCACAAGAAGGAAACTGAGACAACTCCGCTAAAGTACTTCCATCCGAGACTATGTGAAGCAATTTTCGGCACTGATGCTGGATATACAAGACATGTCCGAAAAGGACAAACTATTCAGCTTCCTCGATGGCTTAAAGCCATGGGCACAACAAGAACTAAATCGGAGGAATGTCACCGACGTGGTCGGGGCAATTGTAGCCGCAAAAAGGCTAACTGATTTCGTTTCTTCAGAGGATTTGGGAAAGAAGAAACAATCCTCGGGAAATCACCCAACAAAATACTCTCGTGCAAAGGAGAGTCTAGGGGCGAACAGAAGAAAAAGAGCTTCCACAAGGGACCAAGCTCAAAAGGCAAAGCTCCGAAATCTGGTGGATGCTTCTTGTGCGGAGGACCGCACATGGTGAGGGAGTGCTCGTAGAAGTAGGCACTTAACACCTTAACGACATCAATACACCCCCACAAGTCGGACAAGGGCAAAGCCGTCGCCCTTAGTTCGAGCAATTCGGAATCTAGCAGCGACGACGAGGAGTTGCAAGGACCCTGAATGGGAGCAATGTGTTTGTTGAATGCATTACGAGGTTAAGTGGGGGAGAGAACAAAGACAAAGGCACAGAAGGCAGCAAGGCTCGAGCTGATGTATGTGGACATCAAGCTTAATAGCCGAACAACCCTAGCAATGGTGGCCACCGGAGCTACTCACAACTTTATTGCCGATCGTGAAGCAAAGTGACTTGGACTTGTCTTGGAGAAGAATCCAAGTTGCATGAAGGCTGTGAACTCGGAGGCCAAGTAGATCTCCGGATTAGTAAAGGGGGTCCCTATCAAGATTGGAACATGGAGCGGGTGCACAAACATGATGGCGGTGCCATTGGACGACTTCCAAGTGATTCTTGGAATAGAGTTCATGCACGCGACGAAGTTAGTGCCGATGTCGTTCCTAAACTCTTTATGCCTAATGGGAGCTGACAACCCCTGCCTAGTCCCAGTTTCCCGAGGGAAAACCAAGGACCCACAGCAAATATCGGCACTACAATTGAAGAAAGAGGTGGGAAAAGACGAATTAACTTTTTTGGCTGCTGTGAAGCTAGAGCCACTTGACGGGGTGGCCATTCATGAACCTATTGTGGTGGCAAACATTCTTAAGGAGTTCATAGATGTCATGCTACCCGAATTGCCGAAAACACTACCACCACGCAGAGGCGTGCATCATAACATTGAGTTGGAGCTGGAGTTAAGCCTCCAGCGAGACCACCCTACCGCATGGCCCCTTCAGAGTTAGCAGAACTGAGGAAGCAGTTAGATGATGAATTGCTAAGCGGTGGTCTCATCCGCAGTTCAAAGGCACCATTCGGAGCTTCAGTTCTCTTTCAAAAGAAACAAGATGGGAGCCTCCGATTATGTGTCGACTATCGAGTCCTGAACAAAGTGACGATGAAGAACAAATATCTTATTCCGCTCATCGTGGATTTGTTCGATCAGCTGGGCAAGGCCAAATATTTCTCCAAACTTAACCGTCGATCGAGGTATTGACAAGTGCTCATTGCAGAAGGTAATGAGGTGAAGACTACCTGTGTAACCAGGTATGGAGTGTTCGAGTTTCTAGTGATGCCTTTCGGTTTAACCAACGCTCCGGCCACATTCTGTACTCTGTTGAACCAGCTTTTCAAGGAGTATTTGGACAAGTTTGTGGTCATCTACCTAGACGATATCATTGTCTACAGCTAGACGCTTGAGGAGTACGTTGAGCACCTTCAGACAATCTTCAGAGTTCTCAGGGAGAACACCTTGTTTGTGAAGAGGGAGAAGTGCTACTTTGCACAAACAGAAGTTCTGTTCTTGGGGCATCGAGTTAGCGGTGGTTCCATCCGGATGGATGAGTCAAAGGTGCAAGCTGTGGCAGAATGGCGAACACAAAAGAAGGTACATGAGTTAAAATCCTTCTTGGTTTCGTCAACTATTATCGACGCTTCGTTACTGGATATTCGAAGCACGCAGCTCCACTGACGGAGTTGCTAAAGAAGGAGCAGTCTTGGAGATGGTCGGACAAGTGTGATATGACTTTCCAAGATCTAAAGACTGTTGTATTGGAGGAACCAGTACTCAGATTACCAGACTATGGGAAGCCTTTTGAAGTCCATACAGATGCCTCGACTTCGCTATTGGGGGAGTACTTATGCAAGAGGGTCATCCAGTGGCCAGAGTCGCAGAAAGACGAGCGGCGATATCCAGTGCATAAGAAAAAGATGACAACGGTGGTCCACTGTCTACGAGTCTGGTGACACTACCTTTTGGGAGCACCATTCGTGCCAAGGACGGACAATGACGCATTGAGTTACTTCCAGACTCAAAAGAAACTCTCCTCGAAACAGGCAAGATGGCAAGACTTCTTGGCCGAATTCGACATGGTAATGGAGTACAAGCCCGGAAAGACAAATGTCGTAGTCGATGCATTGAGCCGGAAAGTAAAACTGGTGAATGCTATACACTTGGAAGGCAAAGGCCAAGCAAGTCAGTTGCACTCCAACTTTCTTTCCAGGTTCAGGGATGGACTGTACAGTGATCCTCAAGCAAGAACCCTGATGCAACTCATCAAAGAGGGCAAGGCGCAACGATTTTGGGTCCAGGAGGGACTCTTCTACACTAAAGGGAATAGAGTTTATGTTCCGGGAGTGGACAACTTGAGGTATGAACTCTTGAGAGAGTGTCACGATTCCCTTTAGGTCGGACATTCGGGTATTCATCGGACAATGGCTCTCGTGGAGAGGGCATTCTATTGGCCAAAGATGGGGACAGATGTGGAGGATTATGTTCGTACATGCCTTACGTGCCAACAAGATAAGGTAGAGCAAAAGCCAGTGGGACTTTTGGAGTCACGGCGCCGTAAAGGCTATGGGAGAGCATTTCCTTGGATTTCATATCAAGCTTGCCCACGTAGGGACTTGGATCGATACTTATAGTTGTCGATCGATTTTAAACGATGCAACATTTATCAAGCCTCCACCCATATGTTCAAACGGAAAGAATTAACTCAAGAACTGGAAGTATCGGGAGCCACAAGAGCCCCTTCGAGATTATCACAGGACAACAGCCGTCAACTCCTCACACATTGGCTATTGGATATATGGGGAGTAGTTCGTCAGCATATCACTTTGCAAAAGAATGGCATCGAAATGCAGATATTGCTCGGGCCTACTTGGAGAAGGCGGCCAAAAAGATGAAGAAGTGGGCAGACTTGGGAAGGCGACCCTAGGAATTTAAAGTTGGTGACTTGGTGTTGGTGAAACTCCAACTAGCATCACTCCAGTTCTTTAGGCACAAAGTGCACAAACGATTGGTACGTAAATATGAAGGGTCTTTCCCAATCATCAGCCGAGTAGGCAATGTCTCCTACAAGTTGCAGCTGCCAGCATGGTTCAAAATTCACAATGTCTTCCATGCAAGCAACTTGAAAGCCTACCATTCAGATCCGCAAGACGCCTTATGAAATATTTCAGCTCGACTACCCCAAATCAGAGCCTCCTACGAAAAGCGAGTTGAGACTATTCTGGCAAATCGCAAGACTAAGCTACCCAACGGTGCAGAGCAAACTGAGTACTTGGTGAAGTGGCAAAAACTTCCCCGGACAGAAGCTAGTTGGGAGCCGAAGACGCCTACGACATGAAGAAGCCTGCGTTAAAGCCTATCAACAAGCGCCAACGAGGCGTCGTTAAGTGGGGAGAATGTCACGAACGATTGTCGCTCAACCGCAACTCTTTGTTCCGTGAACCGTTCGTCGCTTTTTGTTGCTTTTACAAATGTTGGACAACCTGTTTTGCCTTGGTTTTGGGTGACTTTACCTAGGAATTGTGAGCAGAAACATGTCAGGTCGCAAAACGATCGCTCATTGCGTGAAGCCAGAACAGGCCAAACGCCGGGTTCGTGTCTGCGACCGAACCGAGCGGAGTAAAACATTAGCCATCTCAGCCCTCTGGAACCCCCCGAGTGGCACAGGGCTAGATGGAGCTTTAGGATAGTAGTCGGACGTGAGCACTCAAAGAAATTGAAGTGTTTTTGCGTCTAACACCCTTGTGAACCATCGTTTGTGGACTTGCGACCATTCTTACAGCCCTTTAAAGTCCTGTTTCGCTCTCTTTCTCTCTTTTTCTGCTACACACAAGGTGTTCGATGAATTGCTTGTAAGAGCTACCCTCTTGGCGAGACGTCGTGACTTGTCCGTCGCTCGTCTTCAAAACTAATCAACTTCTCTTTTTGTAGGTTCTTCGGGACCCACACGAGGTTGCAATTGGGCTGACCCTTTGCGGGCAAATACGCTTCGGCGTTTCATGACTTAAGCAATCCCAGCTAAGTCCGGAATATTGGGCAAAGATTGCTTCGCGACTTAGGCATTCCAACTAAGTCTACAAGTTTGTCGTAAGGGTGCCACACGACTTAGGCAAATTCTGCTAAGTCCGTGACATTGTGGTATCAGAGCGGGAAAGCAATTTGAACAAGCAAGCGAAGAGGATTTGCAATCTCGCCATGGCGAAGCACCGTGGTGAATCGAGCAAGATGAGGCAAGCCGGACCTATGCCCTATGCAGCCGCAGGTGGGCTGCGAGTGTAAACTCACTCGTAAGCTGCCAGAGCCGCTCTTTGCAAAGTTGCCCTCTTCGCAAAGGGTCAGCCCACGTCTTGCAACCTCGTACGGGTCCCGAAGGACCTGCAAAAAGAGAAGTTGATTAGTTTTGAAGATGAGCGACGGACAAGTCCTGACGTCTTGCAAAGAGGGTAGCTTTTACAAGCAATTCATCGAACACCTTAGTGTGCAATAGAGAAAAGAGAAAAAGAGAGGGAAACATGACTTTAAAGGGTTGTAGAAACGGTCGCAAGTCCGTAAACGACGATCCCCAAATTATCGAACGCGAGACAAGTTCAACAGTCGATGAATGCTTACGCCCGATGCTATCCCGAAGCCCCATCCAGCCCTGTGCCACCCGGGCGGTTCTAGAGGGCTGAGATGGCTGACATTTTGCACCGCTCGGTCAGGTCGCCGTAGCATGCTAAAACGGCCCAAAACTGGACAGTTTTGGCCTGTTTTGGCTTCGCGAAGCGAGCGACTTTTCTGCAGCCTTACAAACTGTTTTTGCTCGTATTTCTGAGGCAAAATCATACAAAACCAAGACAAAACATGCTGCCAAACATCTGTGCAAGTAAACAAAACGACGAACGGTTCGTTGAGCGAAAAGTTGTGGTTGAGCGACGACCGTTCGTGATAGTGTCCATGTGGTGTCGTGTCCATGTCTCGTGTCCGAGTCTATGCTTCTTAGGTGTCCATCTATCAATGTACGTAGAGTGAGTAAAACTCAAAAGGGTTTTTTCTGAAAATCCTACCTTCCTACTTATACTTAGTATTCATGGACTATTCTGCTTTTTTTAATTCAAATTGAAAGTCTTTCATATGCAGTCTTTCCCCAAGAAAATCAATTCTGATAGGTATTGATGATTTAGTTAAGCTTATGTGGACTCCAATTCCTAGGCATGATAGTTTGCCAATTTTTGAGGAAGACAATTTTTACTGAAAAATCTAAGTAGAAAACTTCTTGTATGTTTCCACATGATATTGTGCCTTTCCTTAATAACATAAATCAACATGTTCGTATGCTATAAATATGCTATTGAAATGTTCACAACAAGTACTAGATAACAGATATATAGTTGATACAATGACTTTTGTTCCGATTGCTTAATTTATATGAGAAATTCTATTTATGAGGAAGTCACTCTTATTTCTTAATCTTTAGGTAAAAAAATACTCTGATTGGGTAGTTGATGGGGAGTATGACTGGCCACCAACGTGCTGTTTGTGCCATGCTGCATTGGAAGCCGGGAGTGATCAAACTACTCGATTGGGTTGCTTGCGTATGTTAACTTTTCACTTTACATCTATACTTGTATTTCTTAAAGGTCCTAGTTGCTTATTTCACAATATGTTCATTGCTGTGTTTTCTGATTTCAGATCTCATGCACACACATTGCTTGGTCTCACATATCAAAAGCTTCCCACCTCAAACTGCCCCTGCAGGATATGTTTGTCCTGCATGTTCTTCCCCTGTAAGTTCTACCACCAAATCCTTACATTTTGTTGGTTGCAGAACAGAATTCAGTTGGCAAGTGATGGGTTAAGACAATGTTTTTTCCCTCCTCAAAAGACAAGACTTGAATGAGTGCATATGATTTGTTCATCTGTAGTGTGTGCAATTGTCTCAGTAATGTTTTAAGAATTAGTTTGAACTACAGTTTCAACCAAATATTTGGAGTTCTATTTTCAAAATTGTAATGGTTTTAGTCTTTTAGCAGTTCCAAATTGAATTTTGGTAGTTTTGATTTTTGAATTTTGTTAAACAAGTGAGGAAAAAATATAAAAATCATAAAGAGATCAAAATAATTAAAACTAACTGGATAAAAAAGGACATAGAATAGTATGAAGAAGCATTGTTTTGATACAGTATTTTACTGTTTGCTGATTTAAATTGAAAGTGCAGGAAATTTTTTAAGTTGCATGATTTGCTTGTTTGGGTTCAAACATCCTTAATAATCTATTTAGGAAATTGTAGTAGTACAAAGTCTGAAAGTTTGAGCAAACTCAAGGAATTAGTCTAATAATTCTTTTACTTTTTTTAGACATCAGAACGTTTTAACTTATTTAGTTTTATATGCATTTAAAACTAAAACTGCTGAAAGTTGTTCATAGTTGCCTTTTCTCAATTACAAACAATATTGACTGGAAGAACTTTAAAGCTTTATTTTGGTTTGCAGTTAGATAACCAAGAAAAAGAATAGGTTAACTAATTTAGTTCCATTCTTTTTGGGTGGTTGCTAAGTCTGCATAATCAACTAGATTCTCTAGGTTAGCAAAGGAGATGGGAGCGACTGCTTAAATTTAATCCTCGTTGAAGAACCATAGTTATGTGCTTAACTCCTTTGACTGAGCTGGTTGTTTGACACTCTGAAACAATAGTTTGTGTTGGGGGATGGCAGTCCAATGTATGAAGCTCCAATCATTGCAAAGTCTAGGGACACTTAATGTGTGTCACCTTACCCTTGCAAGCAAAGTTAATTTGTGACTCAAACTCTTGATACCTAGGCTGCTGAGGAGCGACCTCAATGTATGCCTGTTGTATTAGGCCTTTGTTCACCTGGTGACTCTCCTTAATCTTAAATAAACAATGCCAAGAGTAGAAACAAAAAAAAAATCTAATTGACTACTTTCAACTGAAATTAATTTCGCTTTAAACCACCTGAGTTAAACCAGGAGTCAGGTGGCCTAAATGGTTGAAACTCTGGAAATTTTGGCCAAATCTTGTTCGGTTTCCTGGTGTACATTCAGTCATATGAAGAAGGCAATGAGCTTTGTTGTGTTTGTGATTGTTCAAGGTGACAAATTCCGCATATCATTGACTATCCACGAACTTAAACAATATAGGTGGTGACATTGACTGGGAAAGGGAAGGACTGGTGAACAAGTAATAAAGTGGATCAGGTGAAGTTGATCAGCCAGTTTGGTACTAGTAACCTAGTTTAGATTATGTTTGTGAATTTGGACTTGCTGGTGGTTTGGATTAGGTCCTGGTTACTTTATTATCAGAGCTCAAGTGACCCGAGCGAGCCGATGGAAATCAACCATCTGTCTTTTTCTGTTATTTCACTTACTTCATTTATTTTACACTTATTTTGGACAACTTTTTCCATTAGTGCTACTACTGTAATCTGTCTGATTTGTGCATAACTTTCGTCCTTTTTTTCTTTGAAAAAAAGCTGTGATCTCTTGTAAATGTAATCCGACATGTTGAAGCCTTGTTGAAAATGTTTATTCATTGGTTTGGCTCATACTTTTGCAAAATTTCCATACAGCTCATTGAGAAGATTGCATTTATTCAAAGATACCCTAGCTGAAGACAATTTTAGTCTGTGTTTTAATGTTTTTCTTATTTATTACTTGTAAAAGACTCAGAGCCTAATGATGCATTCCGTGACCCATATAAGTATTGAGCTTATGAAGTTTCTGCTGAAACCTTTGTTTGAACAAGTTAAAAAGTTGATTCATTTCAGCCTTAAGTTATCAATATCTTTGTTTTTACACTATGATCCTTATATAATGTCTGTGCTGAAAATCAATTATGAACTTGTTTTGTCTTAATTAATAACTTGTTACAGATATGGCCCCCTATAAGCATAAAAGATACGGGATCTCATCTCCACTTAAAGCTTAAGGAAGCAATAATCCAGGTAAGCTTGTTTTTTCCTAAATTATGTCTCACTTCCAAATTTCTAACTTTTTATGTGGTAACATTTTTCCTAGGTACCCAGCTTATCATCCTTTAGTTCCTTGTTATGTCTTTTATTCTATATTAGACTGTTGTCTCAGAGTGATCCTTTTAGCAGGTAGCAGATTTGTCATTTGTCATTCACAATGCACATCTTGTTGAACTCTATTCTGTGTTCTGTCTCATGTGTTGCAGAGTGGCCTGGAGAAAAATGTATTTGGAAATCATCTAGTTTCACTTTCTGCAGAGAACCGTGTTCCTCCTCCTGCTTTTGCTTCTGAACCAATTATGCGTATGTCTTCTGTTGAAGACACAGAAAGAGGTGGAGCAAGTTCAGTTAATTCTGTTAAAGATTTGAAACCCGTGCTATCTTTAACGGCCACAGATGATAAGTACTCAGAATTATACTCTACTATTGGAGTGGGCTCTTCTAAGCTTGAACCAGAGATTGTTGAAGTTGATGGTCCTAACGCGTTAGAAAACCAATTTATGCAAGATCAAGATCCCCATCTTATGAAAAGTGTGAGTCTGATGAGCCATGACATTTGAGACAATAACTAGCTTTATATATGATATTTGATGTGGTTTTGGATATTGCTATTCTGTGGCTTTTTCCACAAGTTCATCTATGATGTTTATTGTATCTGATTTTTCTGTCCTCTGTTTCATACAGCCTGGTGCTGCTACAAGAAAGCCAACTTACCATGGCAGACAAAATTCTGAAACATCATATTATGCGGATGATGAAGATGGGACAAGCAAAAAGTATACACGACGTGGTAAGATAATACAGCAGACCCTTTCATTTCATGTCTATTCATTTCATTGAAGGTTCTTGGTTATCTCTGTGCATTTCAATGTTTAAATTTATTATCCGAATACTACTATATTATTTTTTTCAATAAATAAATGATCTGAAGTGGCAAATGCATTCCATTTAATTACATTCATACAACTTCAGTGGCATTCTCCTTTCTGCTGATAGATATCATGATTTTTGTGCTCTGTTAGCCTCCTTTTTATGCATGTCAATTTTTCTTTAGTAACCCAAACCAGTAGGAAATTTCAAAATTGTGAATACTTATTAGTGTGTATATATTTTTTCAATTACTTGTCACTTTTCCTCTAATTCTCATTTATGTCTTCCTTCATCTATGAATGTGGATATAAAATAGCTAGTTTAGCCATCTACTTCACACTCATCTTTCTTAGATCTTAAAAAGAATATCACTTTTGTACTAAATTCAATAAGGGTTATATTTGTCATGACCCGAGCTTGTTAGGCTAACTAGTCCATCAACTTCGTTTGACCTAAACCACTAGTCGAAAATATTTAGTTGAAGTTGATGGTAGTACACTCATCAGACCTATATAAGTCAATCTTAGCCTTGTCCACTTTCGATATGGGATTATCAAGTTGTTATAATTTTCTCCACTTAAAGGCTTGACATCCTCGTCAAGGCCAGCATAGCTCAAATCAAACCCTATCATAGTGCATATGAGGCGTAGCCCAGAGATGTCTCCACGTCGTGACGAGTTCTCTGACTCCATTCACGGATAGTCCTTTCCTACTCGAGCCCCCTTATCATGCCCAAATACTAGGTCGACTTTGATACCAAATGTCACGACCCTGACCTAATAGACTAACTGGACCATCAACTTCGTTTGACCTAAATCACTGGTCGAAATGCCTATGCTGAAGTTGATAGTAGTACACGCGCCAGACCCTTGTAAGCCATTCTTAGTTTTGCCCACTTCCAATTTGAGATAATTGGGGCGTTATAATATCAATCAACCTGGTAACTTACACTGTGGTTGGACCTATCTGTCAAGTTAAATGCAAATTCAGGAATAAGACAAATTCTAATTGCAGCATCTGAAGATTCTGTTACTAATTTTAGTCTTTTTATAGCATGTTACATGCTAATTTCTCAACACATCCAGCTTAATTCTAGTTGGCATTGTTGTCCACATTCAGGTTGAAAGTAGATGCATTAGACCGCCAATCCAATACTAAGGTTACATAATGGGGCACATGATTTACTTGAACTTCACTAATTAATGTTGGAAATTGGACCATCGTTATGATGCAAGCCCTAAACTCACTAAATATGAGTTTTCCAATCTCTACATTTGTTACACCTGGATTCATAACAGTAATGGATCTTCATAATGTCCCGACGTTTTTGGATTGCTACATGATGTTTTTTCCCTGTTCAGCTATAATATGAAGGAACAAGTGTTGGTTTGTAGATGCACAGATTTTATTTAAGTGACCTTCTAGTACAAAAGGAGGTATCACATTAGCAGATTGTTTTAAATCAGGCATCCCAATACTAGTTCTCCCTGGACTTACCCTTTCCCTAGTACATTTGTTGTTGAAGTGTAAATTCCTTTCTGACTCGCGAAAGGTTCTTATATGGTCTTCTACAAATACTAATACCCATAATACTTAGATCTTGTTTCTACTTCCTATCCTTAGTAATTATTCCTACTACCCTTCTTCCTATCCGCCAAGTAACTACCACAAACACGAAGCAGACAAGTAACTACTGATTGACTTGATACAGCTGCAGAAGACAGAGAATCCGCAGTATAAGGTGGTTTTCTGATCTGAAGCCTCAGCTAGTCTAGTGTGAGGGAAGATTCAACCAAATAACCACTACAGTCTTTGTTTTGGGTTTTTGATGGTAAAGTGGATTTGGCTTGGATCAATGTACCAAATGATTTTGATTTCAAATGCAGGTCCTGTGCGTCACAAGCTTCTGAGGATGTTGCTGCCTTTCTGGTCAAGTTCATTGCCTACTCTACCAGTGACTGCACCACCACGCAAAGAAGCTAACACAAATGGTCCAGAAGGAAGAATACGTCATCAAAGATCTTCAAGGATGGACCCCAGGAAAATATTACTCATCATGGCAATCATGTAATTTCTCCTACTTCTGGCATCATATATTTTAAGTTCATTTTGACAATTTTGTGGGAACAAAGATCAAAAGGTTCTGAAATGAAATGAAAATTTGCTGTCTCACCAGGTTGTGATGTTTTTTATGAATGAGCAGTTGAATTTGTCCTGAATAAATTGTTATCTGATTTACCTGTAGTTGCATGCTTGTTTGTTGAACATAAATCTCTATTTCTATGTTTATACATATCCATTCAAAATTCAAGAATTACATGAAAGTTGAAGACTCTCTTGCTGGAATCCTGGTCTGATCAGTTTTGCATTTAATGACTAAGATAACATGTGAGCAGTAGATGTTGAAAAAGGGCAAGCCTTCAACTCATTGGCTTTTCGAAATTTTAGATTTATGCAGGATGTTCTAAGTGCTTAGCACGTTTGTCATAGACATTTTGTCATTTGTAAAGCAAAGTGAAAATGTTGTTTAATGTTTATAATTTTAGCATCATGTATTTAAATAATAGCTTCTTGCATAGTCATGTTTCTCATCACTGGTAATGGTAACTGCAAAAAATATTCCAAGAAAACAAGCTTATCGTAAGAACTGTTTTTATGAGCAGGGCATGCATGGCAACAATGGGAATATTGTACTACAGATTGGCACAACGCAGTCTCAGTGTAAGCATAACAGAAGATGAGCCCCAGTAGGTACTGTCTAATCTCTTTGGGTCATGGGTTATGTGATGGCGTTTTTGTAGAATAACAATTTCTTGTCTTTAATGCTTGCCCATTCCAGTCCTATGAACTTCTGGAGGCTTAGCAAACATAAGGATGCTACAGTGTGTGGTTTAAGTGTTGACTACAGGATATGTTTAAAGAATTAGTTGTTTTTAAATCATTTTTAACCTAGACTTCTCTGCAGTTCCCTCCTTCATGGATCACGGACATTTATTTAACCGGTTGAAGTGTAAATTTTGTTGTTTGTTAATGGTCCATTTTCTTGATGGCCACTGATTGGTCTTTTTGATGTAGTCTCATGTCTTGATTGCCGCAAAATCCTGCTGAATGAATGCTATAAATGCTTTCCATGCCATTTGAATCGTCAAGGACATATCTGAAACTATGTGCAAGTGGATCTGATTTTCTCATGTTGTCAAGTAGCAAAGTGCATGAGGTGCTAGATATGATCTCATCAAATTGTCTACTCTATGGCTTAGAACAAAACATATCTGATATTTTTTCTGGATTTGTACATTCTTCTACACATTCTTATTGATCCTTGCGTCTAGATCCTCTGGCAAACGGCATCACACACCATTATCTGTGTCTGCTCCATCCCTCTCACACTGTTTTTTTCTTATATTTATATTGATGTAAATTTCCTCCACAATCCACTCCACCTGAATCCAACGACAAATGAGTATATGCTTTAAGCAACCACATATTTCTGTCTGCATGCTTGTGATGTTAACAGTGCATGTATATGTGCATCCCTTATGTTGCTTCGCAGCTGCTGGGATGGTGTGCATTTGAGTATGATATGTTTGCTGTTTTTTGACAATTGATTTAGAGTTAATAAGAACTTCTTGCTGTACTTTATTTTATGGATGCCAAGGGAGAATTGCCTTCGGAAATCCAAAAACATTAGATGAAAGCATGTGTTTTCTCAAGACAACATTCTAGTTCATATATCGTGTCTAAGTAGGCATGCACAACCATGCACATGCATTAAGGGTAATTTTCCTGTATAAACAGTCGGATTCAATGGATAAATTCAGTCCTTTTTTTTTCCCACTTTGTTCTCTTTCTTTATCCATTTATTCTGAGTTTGTCTGTTTGCTTAAAACAATGTCTGACTAACATAGTTAATGATTGTGGATGGTCATGGTTTTGACTCATAATATGGATGCCAGCTCAGGTTTCTTTAAGCTGTAGATCCCTATCAACTCAGCTTTTAACACCCGGTACCAGAAAGGGAAAATAAAGTGAAATGGTTGCTTAGAAACATGCATTTAAAGTAGGGCTAATTGACATTAATGGAACAGTGCTCTCTCCAAGATGATCACTGTTTGAATTTTAGTTCCAGTCTTCCTTAATTAACGCATTTGACTTTCTAGTCACTTGTTTTTCCATCCAGTATATGGAGAAGCATTAGTTCTCTCGCTCTCTCTCTCTTTCTCTCTCTCTCTCTTTCTGATTGAGTTGAATTTAGTATCCTAAGGTATTATTTGCTATTTAGTTTATGGGCAGGAAGTATTATGGTTTTGTTTCACTTTAGTTCCTTGTTATTATAACAAGTGTTAGTTCAATTCCAAACTCATTTGTCTATAAGACTGGGAGAAACCATTGGAACTGGCCAGAAACAATAAACAATTCTCAAAGTCAGATATTTATCTTACAACTTCTTTATTTGGTTTTCTTGAAATCATGAATTCTCCTACTTGTTTCCAGGATGCAATCTAGAAAATATTAGTTCCATCTTCTTTTTTGAAAACGTAGAGTAGGCCCCACCTTTTGTTTAAAGAGGTATCAAAGATTCTGATGCTTAGTAGAAGCTGTTTTATATCTTTCAGCTGAAGACATCAATTTAGAGTGCAGTCTTATATTAATATGTGGGCAGGAATCTTTTGTGAATATAATGAGGTTTGGACGTTACAGGACTAGTTACTTTTCATGGTTTAAACAGTTGTGGTTATTGCATTTCTTAGGGGCTTCGTGATCTTTGCTTGTAAGAGTAGCCTCAAAGTGTTGGGTTCAGATATTAAACTCATATCACATTGGCATTCTTCTTTCTCATCAAGAATGGTATTTTCATTAAGTTTTCTTTTAAGGAGTTATTGCTGATCGATCCTTCTGTAGATTTTACTGCAATTCATACGCACCACACTTGTAGTTATCTTGATTCAATATGATGATACATACCGGTAGATTCTACACATTGGTCCAAATGTATTTTTTTTTAAACCTTTTGTCTATGGTTTGATATAGTACTTCTTGGTATATGTATTTGTAGCTGTGAATGATATGTACAGTATACACCATAATAATTATTATATTAATGTATTTTGGTTGATGAACGTATTAATAAAGGTAATAGTTGAGCTTGCATGACTTTTTTCTCCATTGTCGGGCTCTCCAAAAATATTAGTCAAAGTGTTCAGAACTATATACACATTGAAAAATGGTACATGTCTCGACACATAGGAATATGAATACATAGATTCTTCCTGTTGAGATCCAGGTGTAGATGTGAATTATTGACCTCAGTTGCTGAAACTGACAGTCTTCGTAGATCATTAATGCCTGGATGGATAAATAGTATTCATGAAGCTTGTGATAGATAACCCATTCCTAGATCTGCCTATCATGATTAATGTTGTTGTGTCTCAATTTAAGTGGTTGGCCTTTAAGTATAATTAACTTGTTCATGTTAGATATTGTAATTGATGCTTAGATTTTGTTGATTTTTTTCATTTATATTGCCTAGCCAGTATGTCTTGCATTAATTCTTTATTTTTTTATAAAATTTATGTAGACATCAGTTATCATTGTATTTGGATTTTAGAAATTTAGACCAAGGAGTCTCGATTTATCATATTATCAAGTGCACAGAAGGATGCAGTGTCAACATAACAACAACAACAATAATAATAAAACCGGAAGTCCTAATTATTTAGGATTGATGACATGGATTTATAAAAAAATTGAGATTTATAAAAGATCATATATTTAGTTAAATTTAGTATCATATAATCATTATGATCTTTGAATAAAGTTAGGCTGACATATGGTCGACTTTTAAGACTGCAATTTTCTATTTGCATGATCTTTCTAACATTAATTGTCATAAACAATTTGTTTGGATCTTTTGTTCTCCAAAGTACATCCGAAGATTCCCAGTTCTATGCTTTATTCAGTCAATTCCCACATCATCATCCTTGCTTGCATTTGTTCTCTCATTGTTGTTTTATATGATGTCACCCAGACATGTTCCATTAGTGGGCTTATTCAAGTGGTTTCTTTGTCATGACTATGAATTTTGGCTTTCATTTTCGGTATTTGAGTATGTGTGATCTAAAACTTGATTACCCCTCATTTTGTAAACATTGGTTCATAGTTAAAACTTGTTTGATGTAATCAAAATAACACATCATCCATTAGGATTTAGTCATTAAAAACATAATCTAAATTCTGGATCTTTTTTTCTCTCTTTCTTTGATGTTTCTTTTCGTGCCCATAAAAAAAGATCACGCAGAAAAAGCAAATGTTATGTAGACAACAGGAGCTGTCCGAAAGTGATTTAGTTTAGGATTTGAGTTGATTTATAGAGATAGACGAGTCTACTGATCTTAATTTGGATTTATTCAATCAAATAAGAAACAAGAAAAAAACTGCTTATAGCTTTAGAGGTACTTATAATTCTACATTGGTTAACTCATAAATAACTAAACAAGGCTAACCAATTTAATTTTTTTTTTATCAAGCTTTTAATTTTGTGTAGATATTGCATGAATGCCAAGTTTCATGCTACTTTGTTCCTTTTGAAGGGTCAGATATTAGTGATGCTTAGATTAATTTAACTCAGTTTAAAGTCACGTGCATAAGAAGTCTAAATATTGTTGAAAGCTGTAAACACTGTTTTCAGCCAATTGTTGAATCAAATAGATTTCTCAATATGGTTCTATCGATGCCTAAGTCACTAGTCGATAGAAGAGGAGTAATTTTAATAAATTAGGGATAAATTAAGAAAATATTTTAAGGTATGAACGAAATAATTTTTTTTGATTTATCATTTTTGAGATACTAGCAAAATAGTCTCATCCTGAAATTGACATTCACATGACTTGGCTGTTGATCGAGTCGAGTCTTACATCACACATGATTGTACTATCAAGCTGAGTGAGGATGACTATTTTGCGTGTCATTCCACCCTTATATTCTTGTTTACATCCCACACTGAAACAAAGTAAATCCTCATACTATATTACCTAAAGTCTCCCACATCTCCTTCCTACCGTCCCTCTACTGTAACCTCAGTTTTTGTGCTTATGTAATCAATCATTCATGGCTTATTATTCTGACTTCCATCTAATATGTCTTTTCCTAATCCACCGTTGCCACCGTCTTAATTGTGGCCGCCTACGGTGGACTCTGCAAAATGTCAACATCTACGATTTATCAAAAGTTCGAAGTCAAACTACTTTACGGGTACAAGTAGTCCACAAACCATGCCACTGTCTCATCAAGCAAACCGAGCGCTCCTCTCACACTCCCTTCATCCCTTCCCACCCTCGCCCCGAATGGAAACCAGACGGATTGGTCTCGAAGGCATGATTTTGGATACCTCTTGCCCCTGAGGTGTTCGACGTAATGCCGCAACGATCTGGTGCTCCTCCGCATGGTGACGAGTCCATATTATGGCCTGCTCATCCCACCGATCCGTTCTGTTGTTCGGATGATGCTGACCGCCACTCGGTCTACTCTGCTGGTTTCGTCGACACCATTACTAGCTATGGAGCCTACACCATGAACGATCCATATACGCTTCATGCAGTCACTAAAGCACTTAGCACGAACGTGGAGACGAGCAGTGACGAAGCTGGAGACTTGATTCAGCACTCACCAACACCTCGTCCTCCATCCACAAGCGACCTCCAGTAGCCCCCAGCAGCAGGGGAGGTGGAGGTCCTAGAAAGAAGGCCTGGGTTTTTGTCATCGGTGAGTGTTCACAGTTTTGGCTTTTACCCGCAACTTCTGATCACATTACATGCTTCAGAGAAAGTCTGCAGATGGCAACGAGGAAGACACCATCGATAGAGTGGTCTATATTTTTAAAAAATTATATTCGCCTCTCTAAAGTAAATCGTCTAAGTCCATTTATCCTAACACTATTGGTTTTATTAGCGAAAATACGAAAATAAAAGATAAAAAGATAATTTTAACATTCAAGTTGATGATGGTGGACAACTTCGACGGCAATGGATGACGGTTTTGTTAGGGGCGACGGGTGACTATTATGGATGAGCAGAGAGACGACAAGAGGTGAGGGTCGCTCTGCATCTACGTCGACACCAATGTAGATGTAGAGCACCGAAAGGGTAACCCGGTAACTATGTCGACGCAAATGCAGAGTGACCCTCACCATGACCCGCATTCGTCATCCGCGATCCTTCATAGTACCACCATCAATTGGAACATTAAAATTATTTTTTTAATCTTTGTTTTCATATTTTCGTTGGTAAGACGAACAACATTAGGATAAATGGACCTAGATGTTTAATTTTTAAAACTAACTACAAGGAATAATATATAATTAACCCTCGATTGTTTAGATCTACAATTGAAAATAGAATTGGGACAATAAGAGTGGGTTGTGGATCAACAACAAGAGATCAGAGGCTCTATGCAAGGGTAAATACTTAGTCCAAACTTGTTCTATAGAGCAATAATTCTAGTATTCTTTCTGATGCTATTGCTGGTTTTATATGGCTTGCAGAAGAAGAGAGAAAGAATCAACGAGAGACAGAGAGTTCCAGGGAGCCTAATTCCAAACGGAAGAAAAGTAAAGATCACATCTTGTTGTTCTCCTCTGGTCTTATTTCAAGACCAGGTAACCTAACCTCGCCTCATATGTTTAATCTCTCTTACTGGTAGATCTTACCACAATGCTCAAAGCAGCAGCAGCAGCTCACTCTTCTCCTTCCTCTTCATGCAATACACTTGTTTGGGTCCGAGACACGTTGATTCGGGTAGCTTTTGAACTCTAATTGATAGAAGATCAAGAAAGAGACAAATATGGAATGATAATTTTGCATTTTAATGAATGAAATCAATCTCTTTCATAACAAATTTTTGCGCTTCTTAATGATATCAGAGCTCCTGTTGTCACTTGAGCAAGACTTCCTGTTGTGCTACGGGATCGAGTCTTCATGCCCATAGTGAGCAAACGTTGCCATCTCCTCCCGTCGCCTCCTCACGTCATACCCATATCGCAAATAGCAATCCCTCGTTAATTTGCAATCAAAGGTGGACTGCAACCATCCTCCCCTCTCGCTCCGGTGAACCCTTCTTCAACGTAAGAAGCCTTCTCCCTCACATCGCAATAGACGACGATCTGCACAGTGCTCGTGTCTGCAGCAACCAGAGTGACCAAATATATCAGCCTCAATATGATCCATCGCCTCCGGTGATTCTTCTTCTTCGACGATCGATCGTTATTTGCGACTTGCCTCTTTCATCTTGCTGTCACCGTCAATCATTTGCCTCTCCGACGATCTAGCAGATTCGACGTGCCTCTTGCACCTTGCTGCTATTGTTGGCGATCGGTAGATTTGCCACTGCCACCAACCACGGGCGATAGCAATCGATGAATTGTTCTCCTCTTATCTATCAATCCTACCTGCTACTCCTTCTTCCTCGTTGGACAACAAATACTCGCAGCAATAATATTTGATTAGTGATTGTGGACTGATTAACTAATCTGATCTACACGATGCTCAACTAATTGTCTTCTGATCTGATCTGTTCTAATCCAATGGTACTCGGCCTTGTTGGTCTGCCTATTCAACCATAGACAATGCAATATCCAAACCATATCTAACATCCATGTCATCTTCCTCTACTGCTCTAATTATTATTATTTCCTTATAAAACAATAGTTCATCTCAATCTATAGGATCTATATCTATCAATACATCAACTCTAATCCACTTGAAACTCTCTAAAGACGGTAATTATGCATATGGGCGAGCATAATTCATCAACCTCCTTTTTCGATATGATTTATTATGCTATATCGATGGATTTCTTAGTTGTCCACAAAAGATCATTCAAATGCCTAGAGAATCTTTTATCCCAATGGTAAATCCTGAGCATAAGTTATAGCTTTGATAAGATCATCCAAGCCTCAATCGTTGGCTCTACACCACCATCTTTTTGTGCAACACTACAATAGAAGCATGGTATAATCTACAAACCACTCTCGTCAATCGATCTCACACTCACATACTATATCTTTTATCTATGCTGATGAAAATACCATAAGATGAAATTTTTATTACTGATTATATGCAAAATCTAAAAGTTATTATAGATGATTTGGCTTTAATAGGCCATCCCTTGAGTGATGAAAAAGTCATTGTTCTAGGAGACAAATATAAGGAACTGGCAGCAATCATTCATGCATATGACTAACCAAAGTCATTTGAAGAACTATATAATAAATTGATTTATCATAAAGTATCTAAAATGAGAATGACGATACTAAAATTTAATTAAAAACTCAAAAGAAATGATAATCAAAGTAACAAGAACTTCAATAAAGAATCAAATAAGATGCCTCCTAGATACATGAGTAACACACAAGAGTCATCATCCTACATTATACTCTCAAAGCAACAATCATGGTGGCAACTTCAATCCAAACAACTCAAGAAATAAATTCAATTACAACTATCAACAAGTCTAGACTCCTAACATTAATAATAAGTAAAAAGTTATCTGCTAGTCTTGTGACAAAATTAAACACATAATAAAAGTTTATCGATCTCGACCCAAGCCTATTGCTACAACCAATTAGCCTCGAGCAATTGTCATGACTACTTCGATTAATTATCCAAGCAATTGAATTATTGACTATGGTGCTTTCCATCATATTACTTATGATATGCAGAACTTATCTATGTAGCCCTCAACCTAAAGGCTACCTCATCCAAAAGATTCATAGTCATTCTCAAGTACTTAAGGATACACTTTATTATCTTCCAGTATTCGAAACATGGATCCGCCTGATACTTGCTCATTACACTTAGAGCATACACTATATTAGGCCTAGTACATAGTATAACATACATAATAGACTTTATCACTAAGGCATAGGATATCATATACATATTTATCCTTTCTTCAGGAGTCTTTGGGGACATACTCCTAGAAAATGATATTTCATGTCTCATTGATACGAGAGCTCTCTTAGAATTTTTCATGCCAAACCTTTTGACCATGGAGTCTATGTACTTGGACTGAGACAAGCCAAACATCCTCTTGGATCTATCTCTATAAATCTAAATCCCCAAAATGTAGGATGCTTCCCTTAAGTCCTTCATGGAGAAGTTTCTAGATAGCCAAGCTTTAACTGTGGAGAGCATTCCTACATCATTCCCAATTATTATGATGTCATCCACATACAATATCAAGAAGGTGATAGCACTCTTACTTATGTTCTTGTACACACAAGACTCATCTTCATTCTTAACGAAGTCATAAGATATGATCGCCTCATCAAATCTTATGTTCTAACTTAGAGAAGCTTCCTTCAATTTATAGATGAACCTGAGCAACTTGCATACTTTATTTGGACTCTCTCTAGATATGAATCCCTCTTATTGTATCATACACACCTCATCATTGAGGTTGCCATTGAGGAATACGGTTTTCACATCCATGTGCCAGATTTCATAGTCATAATGTGCTATAATAGCCAAAAGAATTCTGATGAATTTTAGTATTGCTACAGATGAGAAAGTCTCGTCATAGTCAACTCCTTGACTTTGATGATATCCTTAGGCCACCAACCTTGCTTTATAGGTCTTCACCTTTTCATCCACTCCAATTTTCTTCTTAAAGATCCATTTACAACCGATAGGTACAATGCCCTCAAGTACATCGACAAGATTCCTAACCTTATTTGAGTACATGGAATCCATCTCAAAATTCATAGCTTCTTACCACTTCTTAGGGTTTATACTCATAATAGATAGCCTCCTCGTAAGTCTGAAAATCAACATTATGAGAGTCCTCTCTACTATATATCCCACATATCTTTTAGGAGGGTGAGATACTATGTTAGACCTACGTAAAGTTAGAACTTATGTGCTAGGATCCTTAACAGACTCGGACTCTGGAATGGTACTTGAGCTAGGTTCTCCAACCTCGCTCCACTCTATCTCACTCCCACTGTTTCCACCAAGAATGTGTTCCTTCTTAAGGAACACAACTCTTTTAGCAATAATGACCTTACGGTCCTCGAGATGATAGAAATAATACCCACAAGTTTCCTTGGGGTATCCCACGAACTTGTATCATTCTATCCTTAATTTCAACTTGTCAAGGTTGTGCCTCTTAATGTTGGCAGCACAACCCCAAATCTTAACAACTTTAAGATCAGACTTCTTTCCTTTCCATATCTCATATAGTATATACACTATCGACCTAAATGGAACTTTATTTAGAAGGTAAGCTACAGACTCTATGGCATATCCCTAGATTGAGATGGGTAGGTTAGCGAAACTTATCATAGATCACATAATGTCTAACAACATGTGATTCTTCTTTTCTGATACACTATTGAGCTGAGGTGTATAAGGAGGTGTCCGTTGGGATAAAATCTTATAGTCCATAAGGAAATAGGTAAATTTTATACTCTCCTCCTCGATCTGATTGAAGAGTCTTAATACTCTTTCCAATTTGGTTCTCCACTTCATTCTTATATTCCCTAAATTTTTTAAAGGTATCGGACTTATACTTTATCAAGTACACATGTCTATACCTAAAGAAATTGTTAATGAATGTAATGAAAAAGGAGTTACCACCTATAGTCTAAGTTGACATGGGACCATATACATCATTATATATGAGTTCCAATAACTCAAGAACTCTCCCTCTAGTTCCACTAAATGGAGAGTTGGTCATCTTTCCATGAAGGCAAGGTTCTCAAGTTGTATATAGTCGAATGGATCCAAATATCAATTTTTTAGCAACTTTTAAATTCTTCCCTCATGGATATGACCTAGTCTACATTGCTATAGGTATGTCTCATTTATCTCAGCTCATTTCCTTTTGAATTTAATATATATAAGTCAATAATCAAGGTCCCTATTATGATGATCTCATCATCCAAAATTAGCAAGCAACTATTATTGTTAAAAACTAGTTTATATCAACTAACTATCAAACAAGAAATAGAAATAATTTTTTTGATAATGGAGGAAACATAATAGCATGCATCTAATGTAATAGTAGCTCCACTAAATAGATGAAGGGTGATCTCGCCAATGGCAACTTCAACAACTCTTGCTCCATTACGCATCTTAAGGTTCATCTTTCACCTGGCTAGTCTCCTAGGCCTTGCCAAAGTTTGCAACGAATTACATATATGATAAGCACTCCTAGTATCCAATACCCATGTGTTATCATAAAATATGATAAATAGAGACTGATCATGAATGTACCTGAAACTTTTATAAGCTTCTGTTTCACCTTCTCTACAAATATCCTTGCAGTTCCTCTTCCAGTGCTCATCTTTGCTGCAATAGAAGCACTAGCCTTTATTCTCGATCGGGTCTTTCTTGACAAGCTTCACTTTACCTGGTTTGCCCTTGCCCATGCCCTTATTAGTGGTCTTATTAGCCTTTTTTTTCTTATTGGTCTCGCCAACATAGAGAACAAACTTCTCTTTCTCGATGGTGCACTCAGCTTCCCTCAACATATTGAGGAGCTCAGGTAGAATCACCTCAAACTTGTTCATATTAAAGTTCATGATGAACTGTGAAAAAGAATCTGGTAGGGACTGAAGTATAAGATCAACACATAGGTTATCCTCTACAACTATTCCTAGACCAGTGAGTTTCTCAATCCACTCAATCATCTTTAGGACATGGTTCTGAACCGATGCCCCTTCTATCATCCTATCTCTGAAGATATTCTTGATGAACTGTGAAAAAGAATCCCGTAGGGACTGAAATATAAGATCAACACACAGGTTATCCTCTATAACTATTCATAGACCTGTGAGTTTCTCAATCCACTCTATCATCTTTAGGACATTGTTCTGAACTGATGCCCCCTTCTATCATCCTATCTCTGAATAGATTATTAGATATTTTATATCTTTGAGTTCTTCCCTATTCCTCAAATAGCCTGCGAAGATGATAAAGGATGAAATTGCCATCTATCCTCTCATATTGCCTCTATAACTCGAGAGTAATAGAGGCTAACATATTGTACTTTGCCAAAGTGGAATCATCTATATACTTCACATAGTGAGCGATCTCATCTTCTCTTGCCTCTTTCCTCTAGCACCGGCACAATCATATCATGAACATATATGATTTTTTCTGCTGTGAGAAAAATTCTCAAATTGTGAAGCTAATCCATATAGTTTGGACCAGTGAGGCGATTGGCATCAAGTATGTCATGTAGCGGTTTTGCAGCCAACATATTTTTATCAAACAAGATATAGCGTGATTTAATAACATGAATATTTTGTAGAAAATTATAAGATATAGACTTATATCTTAATATACTCTCACTATTTTCCTATAGAATAGACACCCCTGGCACGTGAAACAAAAGTCTCTAGCAGAGTGGGGATCGGGATCCAATCGACGTCTTAGTATAATATCGAGGGACTCGACCAATTACACTAAGCCCAAAAAGGTAGGCAACTTTTGCCAATCACAACTCCTTGTGATTCATATCTTTTTCGACCTCCGAACCACCATGGTATGCAGGTAGCCACCCCTGTTGGTGCTAACCCCCTGCCCACGGGCAGGTGCCCTTATGGTCGCCCTTGTAGGGGCATAGTTGCCCCTACAAAAGGCATGGCTGCCCTTGTAGACGATTTGGTCAGCCTTACAAGGGGCTTAGCTGTGGATGGCTACTTGATAGAACCCCAGAAGAAGCCTTATAGATTTTGATCACTGAGGGGGATCAACCCTTAGAATGCTATAGAGGTTCCTCCCTCCTAGACTCAGCACAAAGACTGAATTGAAGATGATAATTGCTTAATAAAAAGAGGTGGAGGCTACATGCTTATATAGGGCTCCAAACCCTAGTCCTAGAGGGTGCTTGCCTAACTAAAATTATTCTTTTACCCATTTTATAGCCTACATGCCTCAGAGGAAACAGGTGGCGGGTAGGTTGGCTTTATAGCCAACCTAAGCAGGGGGAAACCCTAGCCTACCAACCCAGTAAGGGAGGCGACGACCACTAAGCCCTAAGGACTAATCTAAACCCTAGTCATACTCCTTTATAAGATATGAGTGACTTTATTACAATATAGTAGGGTTTTATTGACTACTTCTATGGAGATTAGGACTTAACCCTGTTGAAGTTCTATCAAACCCGCCCTCTTAAAATCAGCCTTGTCCTCAAGACTGAAGTTCAAT
Organism: Ensete glaucum; assembly: GCA_021527575.1. NCBI lineage: Eukaryota > Viridiplantae > Streptophyta > Magnoliopsida > Zingiberales > Musaceae > Ensete > Ensete glaucum. The sequence goes on from CM038553.1 coordinate 13,959,582, forward strand.
GAACTCAGGGAATCAGGTCTTCAACTTCTCATCAGCTTGGGTGTCAGTTGAAAGAACTTAAGCTGAGTCGTCATCTTTAAATTTTCATTTGAGGTGGGATACTTAGAGGATCAACTGTAATTTTAATCTAGTGCACAGATCTAATCTCCAGGTTAGGGCCCCAAATCCCTAATTTTGCAAGGCCCAAAGAAATAAGGAGACCACTTTTTTGAGGCTTGAATTTCATGCTGGTGGAGCTGGAGATGAATGGGGACTTGATCTTTCTCAAGAAACTTTCTTCTACCCTAGCGTTTGTCAAGGGAAAGTTTCTTCCTTACATAGACTGCCACGTTGTTGCTCTATAATAGTAGTCGTGCCTTCTTTTGGAGTGAGGGTTGTCCTATGATAAAATATCTAGTAGTGTGAGCCCAATCTGAGTCTGAGGTGGGTAGGAGTGGTAAATTTTCAGGGCCCATTTTTACTTCTTTGTATTGTTGACCATCTTGCATAAGGATAGTGCTGACCCGCACTCTGAATGTGTTTGCTCCAATAATAAACACCTGGCCATGATTTGGTGTAGACGATATCATGGTTGTGAGGGCTATAGTTTCACTTGGCCAAGGTGGTGCATCTTTCTTTGTAATGAGAGGGATGATGTTCATGCTTCGTTGAGTCCTACAAATGATCCTTCCCCTTTTCTGATTTCGCCACTAGAGGGGCTCAATTTTCTCGCTGTCTTGGGCTATAGATCGAAGGCTATTACTAGGGAAGTCTTTAAGCATCATGTCTGATCCCAGGAAAAGTCATGGAAGTCACCTGAAATCAACAACCATGGTGAGTTTGATGAGATGTAACACTTTAGAAATAGCTTATATCCAGAGAAAAGGATTTAGGGATGTGTCGTAGTGGGAAATAAGCATGGCCGAACAATCTGTGTCTCTATTATCTCTTAGACGACCCTTTTATTTTTGATATTTTGAGGTTGTAGGAAGCAATCTGGCCGAGCAACAACTGGTGGAAGTTTTGGCCTGTTCAGCATAGGGTGGTTGGACAGCTTCAGAGGAGGTAATCGGCTCAGTTTGGTGGAGACGTCCAAAATTTTAACAAGCGGTGGGAGAGGATTCTTATCTTCAATCTCATGAAACTCTTTAATTTGAATTAGGAAACCACTGGATTTTTTTTTGTACCCCCTCCAAGTGTTGTGTTGTAGTTGTAATCACTAGGCTCCCTCGTAGAATCACCTGCTTTCATTTTCTAAAAAATTTCATAGTTAGCTTTAAAAAATTCCAGAAAACATCTTCAATCGTGGACAATCAATCAATACTAAGCACTATATCAAAACTATTAAGAGGGAGGAGGAAAAAATCAGCAACTACATCTTGCTCTTGTAGGATCAGTTTTACCCACGGGCACTTCTGGTTGCACTTTAGAATTTGGCCATTAGCTACCTTGACTTTGAACCCATTATAATATTCTTTTTAGAGTATTAAATGGGCAATAATCTTATTGCTCATGAAGTTGTGTGTGCTCCTAGTGTCGATAAGGATGATGATGGACTGCTACTCGAGAAACCCTTTGACCTTCAATGTTTGTAGGTTAGTGTAGCCGGCTAAGGTAGGGACCGTGCAGGTGGCCAGTTGTGGTGTATCCTTTTCCCTGCACTTGAGAGTCATATCTTTAAGTTTGGGTTCTTCATTGAGCTCAATCATCAACGGCATCTCCTTTTTACATTTGTGTTCTAGGCTCCACAGTTTATCACAACACCCACATAGGCCCTTTGTCGATCTGTTATGAAGGTCTTCTCTTTTTAATTTCTGTGGCTGAGGGGGTCGGCTGACAGTACGAGGAGGTGAAAGCTTTGGTGTCGATGGTCGAGGAGCAACTCTAGTCTTTCGAGCTTCATAGTTCAATCGCTCCTCTTGATATTGCGCAAAGGAGATGGCTGTCTTAAGTGTGTACGGCTGTCGCGCTTTAACTTCTTCCTGAATCTCTGGCTTCAAGCCCTCAATAAAAGTTCTTAATATCTATTTTCAGACCAATCATAAGTTTAATTAAATAACTTTTCAAACCTGGTTTGGTACTATTGGATGGTGAAGGTTTGACGGATCATCGTTGGTTATTCACTAAGGTTCTTTTTACAATCCAAATTTACAACACGTTATAATCTTATTGGGCTTGGTGATCAACTCAATCTAAACTCCTCAAAGAGAGCACATAATTTAACATCTATACGCATCTCAAGAGCCTTCAATTTGACTTTGAATAAGCTCATCGATGTCATGACATAAGGATCTCCAACCTGTCAAATCAAACCGATTAAAGAGTGTAGCTGCAATCTTCAGGCTGAAGGCAGCAATGGTAGTGATGTCAGGGTTGCGGTGATGAAGTCTCCAAGTAGAGGATGGCAACCAAGGGTAGAAGCAACGGTGGAGGAAGAAAATGGTAGCAGTAACGTCGACTGCGGTCCTTCAGTGATGCTGCAATATTGACGCTACAATGTCGTTGAGGCTATGATTTTTTAGATGACTAATATTTGTCGGAAGATGGCAGCCAAGAGATCTGAGTTGGAAGACAACAGTGATGGCGGAGGAAGAAGAGGGCAACAACAATGTCAGTTGCAGCTGCGGTGCATCTTCGTGGCTGCAGGTGGTGTCGGTTGCAGCAAGGGTGTGGCTGCAATAGGAGGAAGATGGGGCACCGATATACACGACTGTTACGGAGGAGGGCAGCAATGGTATGGAGCAAGAGATGACTATTGTTGTGTTTAATTTGTTGTTAGCTGCGATTAAGATAGTTGGCAGCAAACGATTGTTATGGGCTATGATATAAACAGATTGCAGCAAAAGATCGTTGCTGGTAGCTTTTTGCTGCAAGTATCATTGTTGGTTGCGATCAAGGAGGATGGCAGCAAGAGGTCGCTATTGGCAGCATTGGGCAGCGACAGATGCATACTGCGGTTGAAGGGACAAGGGAGATTGGGTGGAAGGTTGGAGGACCGAAGGCTTTGGTTTTTAGGTGCGGTTTGTGGCTATTTTTGGTACATTTGGGGCTACAGTTTTGTGAAGTTTTAGGGCTGTGATAGTAGTAGATGAAGGTTAGGAAAATAGATTTTAGATATAGGATAGATGGCAGCAATGGTAGGTGTCTCGGTAAGGAAAGTTGGCTAAAAAGGTAAGTGGATCGATTAGGAAGTAGGGCTAATTTGGGTGACTGATTTGGGAGGCTATTTGGATTCGGTTTAGGGTAATATTTAGAAGAGTTTTTGGTGAGGATGGTAGGGTTTGGAGATGAGGAAAAGAGAGTTTAAAATCTCATAAAAAAATAGCACTCAAATATGATAGAATTTAGTAAAAAGAAGTGTTGCGATGTGTTGTCCTGTTGAACAGGTTTTTACGTCAGAGAAATGATGACTTCTCAACATAAATTTCAAAAGAAAATTTAAGAAAATTATACAGAAACCCTTGGTTTAGATGTTGTCAATACCAGTAGAAACTTTAACAAAATTTTAGTAGTATAAAAGTAGGAAAATAGGGCAAAAGATGCAAGGCAAATTACTTCGTCGTAAAATTCCAAAACTGCATGATGGTGAAAGATCGTACAAGAAAACCGGTTCCAGAAGGAGTTTTTCATGAAATTAAATCCAGATGAAAGCTAACTTAATCTTGATAATTGTGTAAAAATTTCGACCAGAAAGGATGAACAAAAGTTTAGTTTCAAGTAGCAATAATTGGCTAAAAATTTCTGTAGTGTTTCGCCATCGCAACGATGATAACATTTGCAACGGTAAAAATTTGTAGTAAGGAAACTTTGAAAAACTTCTCCCATATATAATATGAAGGATCTTGCAGTAATGAAGTGGTGTGGGTTAGAAAAATATATCAGAATTCCAGATCGAACGCAGGGGGCAGCGACAGACTGATTTGATCTATTGTTGGGGTGGAAGGCGGAGGCGCATGTCATAGCAATTATGGGAATTGTTTAGGAAGCTGGAGGCCGCTGAGATGGCTACAGGGTAGCAGGAATGCAGCTCTGATACCAGATGATAAAACCCCAGAAGGAGCCCTATGGATTTTGATCACTGAGGGGGATCAACCCTTGGAAAGCTATGGGGTTCCTCCCTCCTAAACTCAGCATAAAGGCTAAATTGAAGATGATAATTACTTAATAAAAAGATATAGAGGCTACATGCTTATATAGGGCTCCAAACCCCACCCCCTAGCCCTAGGGGGTGCTTACCTAATTAAAATTATCCTTTTGCCCCTTCTATAGCCCACCTGCTCTAGAGGGAACAGGTGGCGGCTAGGTTGGCTCTATAGCCGACCTAAGCAGAGGAAAATCCTAGCCTACCAACCCAGTAAGGGGGGTAGCGGCTACTAAGCCCTAAGGGCTAATTTAAATCCTAGTCATACTCCTTTATAAGATATGAGTGACTTTATTATAATCTAGTATGATTTTATTGACTACTTCTAGGGAGATTAAGACTTAACCCTGCTGGAGTCGTATCACTACCCCTGCAAGTGGCATGCTTGTAATTGGTTACCCTTTCACCCATAGGCAACTTACCCATGGGCATTGCATTCGCTGCAAGAATGCATAGAACCTAGTTGATCACACGTGGTTCAATCTCATCACATGTTGTTTGAAAGCCAATCTTTTATATGAGCAACCTGGCTCTAATACCACCGTTGGAAACCCAGTGGGAGCATCACATGCACAATGAAAGAAAGAAAATAAAATAAATTTCTCACGTATATCAAATCATCATGAAAAGATTAATGCGTAAAAAACCTGCAAAAATAAAAATTGTGATACGTGAGAGATTGATTACCTAGGAAGATCATATATCCTTGAAAATCTAGATCCACATGGAAAGGATGAAGAAGGCCAAACGTCCTCCTCTCTAGCGGTATCAATACGATGGGTCGTTGCAACGATACTCCTCCAATCGCAGCCCAAAAGCTCGTAACTCTTGTACAAAGGGAGGGAGGAGAATAGGAGGGAGTGGTCAAAGGTGTAACATATTACTAATGTGTCGCTCTACCTCTTATTTATAGAGAGTCACCAAAAATCCTAATGGATCCTATCTTAGTAGGTATTGGATCTTCATCCAATTAACTACTAATATTATATTATTAAATCTCTATCTAATAATCTCAATTAGTCTCTAATTATGCTTCATGAAGTGATCTATCAATGTTGGGTCTCATTCTATGAGAACAAGGGCTAATTGGATAACTTATATCTAATCCTCTACTCGTTGAAATATTTATCATATGTGTGTGACCATTTAGGTCCAATACCGAGCTGGTCATGAGTCATACCTATCAGAACTCCTTCTGACTCAATGAATTATTATCTTACAATAATTCACTCGACTCGTCGACTATGGACGTACTAAGCCCCTACACCATAGTCTCTAGACAATACAGGAGATCTTATCCATTGGACATGTATGTCCTCAATTATCATGTATTTATAATCCATCATCCGTATAATATTATGGAGATCGTATATTAGACATGGCACTCTCAGGTCTCAAATAGATATCTTTCGAGTCTCGCTCTAATTGGATTCTCCAGAGAACTCATGCTCTCTCAAACCAAATGACCTCAACCGATGATTTGTCCGAGCGATAATATATAAGATATTCCTCTCGTGATACTAAGAGTAGATAATCCTCTATTGATACTTAATTACCTTCATAAGGTTGGCTACCAATCCTGATAATCGATTGTACCATATTTGGAGCTTTCCAGACTTGTAAATTCGATGTCAAAGAAAGGAATACTCAAACAAAGTATCCTTGGTAGTCTAAGGACTAAACACACAACTAAGACTATGGAATCACCATCTGATGATACGTATTATTAACCACCCAATGTTTCGTAAACGGATCAATTAGTGAACTTATTTTATAATTAGCACATAAATTATACTTTTAATGTCCCCATATAAATGGTTACGAGACCAATCGCCTCTATCATATGGACATGTATATAGTACACCGGTATATGGTTATCTCGATGTCCCTCTCGAGTAATCTATGACCATAATTATTTAGGATCTGTATTTAAATATGAATCAATCTCATTATCATGATTCGATTCTTATTGCATAGAAACAAGGACATCATAATATATATATTCAACAAATAATATAATGTAAGAAGAAGATCAGAGTAGATAGAAAGGTGGAGACCTATAAGGCATGGCTGGCAGCTAAAATGGTATCGTCCAAGGCAAGGGGTTAACCATGATGAAACATTTTCTTCTGTAGCCATGTTGAAATCTATCAGAATTCTTTTAGCTATTGCAACATATTATGACTATGAGATTTGGCAGATAAATGTAAAAACTATATTCTTCAATGGTAACATCGATAATGTGATATATATGATATATCTTGAGAGATTTATATCCAGGGACAGTCCAGATAATGTGTGCATGTTGCTCAGGTCCATCTATGGATTGAAGCAAACTTTCTGAAGTTGGAATATAAGATTTGATTAGGCGATCAGATCTTATAACTTCGTTAAGAATGAAGATGAGCCTCGTGTGTATAGGAAATTAAGTGAGAGAGCTATTATCTTTTTGGTACCATACGTGAATGATATCCTAATCATTAGGAATGATATAGGAATATTCTCCACGGTTAAAGCTTAGATATTTAGAAACTTCTTCATAAAAGACTTAGGGGGAAACCTCATACATTTTGGAAATTCAGATCTATAGAGATAGATCTAAGAGGATACTTGATTTATCTCAATCCAAATACATAGATTCCATTGTCAAAAGGTTTGACATTGAAATTTTCAAAAGATATCTCATACTAATGAGATATGAAATATCACTTTTTAGGAGTATATTATTAAAGACTCCTAAAAAAAGGCAAAGATAAAAAGGTTATCATATGCCTCAACGATAGGGTCTATCATGTATGTTATGTTATTTACCAGGCCTAATATAACGTATGTTCTGAGTGTCACAAGCATATATCAAGCAAATCCAGGTTTGGAACACTAGAAGACAATAAATTACTTTCTTAAGTACTTAAGAAGGATTAAGAATCTTTTACTGATATACGTAAGAAGTAACCTTAAGTTGAAGGCTATACAAACATGAGTTTCCATCTAATGTCAATAATAGCAAGTCGAATTCAGAGTATGTCTTCACCATGAATGGAGGAGTAATAAGCTGAAAGAATTTCAAGTAAGATACCATTGGTTACAGAATGTCGAAAATGAGTGTTTAATTCATATGATAATGGTGCAGGATCATCGGACATCAATCTGTAAGGCTAATCAAGATGTCGGAAGTTAGTGGTATAGTCACTTCCTATTAATTTGATCAATGCGTCGAACTCAATGTCACTTCCTATTAATTTGATCACGTGACTTTTGATTGTCCACGTGTTAGTGATATTTCTTTTTTGATTCAAGTTAAGAAATATCATAATAAAAAATAACTATATTAATCTTTTAGATCTCATTTTGATGTGAATAAATTAATGTTGTTAAATTATAATTGTCCAATGCATTATTGTAGATCTCACCTAGGTACACTTTCAATCTAGTCATATATATATATATATATATATTATTGTTGGTGGTGTGGTCGTGACGACATGGGCGAGACGAAAGCATTAAAGGGTCATCCGGTTGAGGTTGTCTGGTAGCCAACCACCCCCGGCGATAGCGGGGATAAGGTAGTCGTCAGGACCATTTGGCCATAGAGGGAACACTAGTCTTTAAGTAGCGGCGGCGGCGGCGGCGGCACATGGCCTCTCAGCTTGTCCCGCGATTCGATCTTTCTCCTTTTGGTGGTCTCGAAATCATCAACCTTCTTCTACTGGTTTATTAAAACTGTACTCTTAGGTCAGTAGTATGCTCGTTTAGCGTCTCGAAATCATCAATCTTTCTCCTTTTGGTGCTCTCGAAATCATCGGCCTCGATGGATGCGGGAAAATGAGCCTGTCAGGTCACCTGACCTGCACTTCTTCATTCCCATGATTCAAGTATTGCTGCTGCAGACTCGTAAAAAGCTGGAATATTAGACCTTCCATCTCTTCCAGGAAGCCCAGGCGTCATAATCTAAGCAGCGGTCAAGAAGAGAAGGGTGCAGTCCGTGAAGCTTGGATCAAAGCCTGATTCATACTACTGTTGTTTGCTATGATGCTGAGATATTATTGCTTGCAGTACGTAGGTTTTTGACACTGCTCTTTTGCATCCTTCACAATCATCTGTTTGATCCAAAACCAATTCATCCACTGCTGTCCAAAACACAATGAAAATAAATAGGTGTATCCGCTTTCCTCCTCTCTTACTGTGTCAGTTTGTAGGATCTGACATCATTACATCAGTAGATAACCTCCTCTATTAATTTACACCGAGTATATATATTACATCTTTGCTGACAACTTTGGGCATATTATCTAAGTTGGTATAGGCTATTCAATCTGACGTATTCCCATCTTTACTTAGCAGCCCTAATGATATGCTTCCTCTCTTCCACTAAGAAAACTTGATCATGCTTGCGCTCTTAATTTTACAAGTCAATATCATTTGTTATAAGGAAACACATACTTATCCAGGCAGCTTCGTGGCCATTCATGTAGTCAATCTCAAATTCCATTTGCCCAGCGTAAATAACTTGCTCTTACACCAAAGTTGTAATAGACGTAGTAGTAAGAATAGAATAGACGCCTCTCCAAGAATAGATGGTTCTTGTCGTGCTGCCGGGATTCCAATTATTGATGTCAACTCCTCCACCTGCAACTTGCTCAGACGAATATATATGATTGTCGCCTTAGTGCTACTACACCTACTATTGGTGCCACTCATCTTCTAGAGGTAGAAAGAAGAAGATGCTTGTTACTAGGTACTACGTATGAGAACATATTCTCATGTCACATGTAACCTTAATGTCCATCGTCCATTCTTAGTCAAACTTGAAGTAACCTCAGCTGTTCTTTCTTGGTGGCAAGACGAACCTCAATCCACAGACGCTACAGAAGTACACCACTAGATGAGATATAACTATGACAATAAGATCGAACTCCCTACAGCTACTCAATCATCTAGACAGCATGAATAGTACTCACCCAAGGGATGTTGTCATCGTATAAACTATTAGGTTTCAACACTCATCTCCCTATACAGAAAGGGAATATAGGATTTTAAAAGAAAGTCTCTCATCATCCCACAAATACATCAATTATCACCAACAGAACTCTCTCCGAAACCCATATCTATTTAAAGAAGATTTAGACAATAACTTCATCAAGAATTTATCTATTTTTATGTCTCAAAGTTACACAACTCGTTTTCTCGCTATGGGGCGATCCTCTGACTTGGCATTGAAGGATCACCATGTCTCATTCTGATTCTACATGTCCTATGATAAAAAATAATAATAAATCCAATCAGACTCATCCCCTATCCTCCAAATCGAAACTACTGCGCGATCGAATTTGATCGATTCCATCCATCCCCTTAGAAACAAATGATATATATTGAATGAAAAATTAATTAAAATAGAGATATATATTCACTAACAATACGATTATAATAGGGAAAACAATACCAAAAGCCAAACGCCCACTAAGCGATTGCGACTTGACATGGGGTTGGAAGGAGGCCAAAAGAAGGCCGCATCATGAACGCACCAACGGCCCCTGTCAAAGGAATCAAACGGTGGGGGAAGGGGGGACCGACCCAGCCGCGGCAACACGGAGCCGGCCGCCCAACCCCCAAACCCCCGCCCCCCGAAACCCCAAGGTCGTTGGAACCCCTCCCAACCCACCCCAAGGCGGTAACCACACCACCGCAATAACTCAAGTACCTTAACTCTAAGGTCGAGTTGCCTAACCCCCGGTCTCCCTTATATATTCCCCCGTTCCCCTCACCGCCTCTTCACCCGCCCTTCAGTCTGCCTCTTGCATCTCCGCTCGAGTCTCCAGTGAGTCGCAGAAAGAAGAAGAAGAAACAGAAGAGGGAACTAATTTTAGCACGTTTATAGGATTGGTAGACGAACTAAAGTGGAAGAGAGGAGGAGGAAGAGCTGACCTCCGTGTCGCGATCCAGCGGTGGATGAGACATCGGAGGAGATGAGTTGCAACGGATGCAGAGTTCTCCGCAAGGGCTGCAGCGACTCCTGCTTGCTCCGGCCTTGTTTGCAGTGGATCGACTCCGCCGAGGCTCAGGCCCACGCCACCGTCTTTGTCGCCAAGTTCTTCGGCCGCGCCGGCCTCATGTCCTTCATCTCCGCCGTCCCCCCTTCCCAGCGCCCCGGTTCGCGCCTCCGAATCCCTGGTTTGATCGGGTTGTGCTCCTTGGATTTATAGATCTTGGGATTCTAACGCATCCCATCTAATTTGGTCGCAGCTCTGTTCCAGTCCCTGCTGTTTGAGGCGTGCGGGCGAACGATCAACCCGGTGAACGGAGCCGTGGGGTTGCTGTGGGCCGGAAACTGGCACCTCTGCCAGGAGGCGGTGGAGACGGTGCTACGCGGCGGCACGCTCCGCCCGCTGCTCGGTCACTGCGACGACGAGACGCCGGAGGCGGACGGCCCCTGCCCTCGGCCGAGGATCGGGTTCTCCTCGTTCTCAGCGGCCAAGCGGCGGAAGGCACCGGCCCCATCCGACGCAGCGGCGGCATGCGATCTGGACCTGTGCTTGACCCGCCGGCTCCCCGGCGGCGGGTTTGAGGAGAAATGGCGTAGACGCCCGGCCACGCCGTCGATGAACTCAGAAGGATCGGTAACGACGAGCGGCGGCGAGAGCGACAGCTCCACCGCCGAGCCGAGGCTTCTCAACCTCTTCGCCTGAGGAACCGATGGCCTTAGTTGTCTGCGTCTCTTCCGGTTGTTTATCCCGGCGAAAGTTTTGGCATCCGCTTTTGGCCGGCGAGATTTCTAATTAATGTTGGGCAACGATGTGAATTGAGGTGGTGTGTCAGTGCGTGATGTTAGTCTATTAAATAAATCTCCCTTCTAATTTGGTTTACATTCTTTCATTTATTGGCACTGCTGGAATGGGATAAGGAATTCCATCGCGACCGCTTGATGCATCATAGTCTTCAAAGTCTTCTGATACAACAACAACCAATAATTAATTGCCACATCAGCCTTGGTATCATAAATATCGTTATCTCGCGCGGTCGATGCCAACCCTGCTACCATAGCATCAAAGGGGGGCGAAGAGAGGAGGCAACAGCGGAAAGGACGGCTCTTAGATAACGGGAGGAGGCGTGCGGAAGAGGGGAAGGCATCCTCCATCCCCGCGTCGCGAGTCGCCGCCCGCACGCACGCCCGGCCAGTCGCGGGGCCGGCACGTTACATCTCCACACAACGCTATCACGGGCGTGTGCGGCGCGCTGTGTCAGCGTCGTATTCGGCGATTCTTGTCGTGCGCTCCCTCCGCTGGGTCCTCGCTCGTGGGGGATGACGGACGCGCGCCGATGCGACGGCGAAAGCGGCAAAGTAGAGAAGCGAGCATCGCACTCCCACCTCTCTTTTTCTCTTCGCCTTCCTTTATCGCCGTCGTATTCGACTCGACTCGACTCGCCTCGCCTCGCCGCGTTCGGTGGCCGGACCCGCCCATCGAAAAGTCTCTCTTCCCACTCCACCCGATTCCGGAGGGGGCGAATCGACGGCTTGCTTTTTCGATCTTTGGGAATCAAGATGATATGCTCGAATCAAAATTCTTCTCACTTGCCTTTTTGATTTGGCAATTCTTCTACCCAATACATTTATGGATTGTCGTTGGCTGCTCCACTCGATTCCAAATCAGAATCCAAATAGGTAGCTGCGGTACAGTCGTGGTGACGAATCAATCGTTTGATACTATTCCAAATCTTTCCTCGATATTTTATCTTTTCCAATTAAACTGATCTGAGCTCGGAAAACTTCCGATCAACCAATTGACAACCACCATTAGACATAAACCCTAAATATAAAGGCAAAGTGGACGAAAAGTAGAGTACAGGGGCGGTGATACGGTTCTCAGCGCACACAGAGATACAGTGGGATTATTTGGTGGGGGAACAAAAGCCACCGTACTCCCTTCCACTTTATATGTATATTAATTACCTCGGCTTCTCTCTCTCTCTCTCTCTTCTCATCTCTCTCATGTATGGATGCTATAGCTTTTCTCTGTAGGGGGGGGGGGCTGAGGCTGGTCCCTCGTCAGGTTCATGCACCAGGAAATAGGAAACTCCAGACGACGGGGATGGGATATAAGAATTGGAAAACGGAGGGAGGGTGATTGGCTTTACATGACGCGGATTCCATTTGTGGTGTCTTTGCTGGCACACAGATGACGTACCGCAATGTGGGTGGAGCTCGTGAACCCGCCATGCGCAGCGCAGCGCAGTGCACTGCAGTGCCGTGTCTTCTGCAAACCGCCCGTGTCTATGAGTACGTGCCAAGGATTGTACCCCCGAAAGGGTTGCGAGGGCACATCGGGGAACTCGTGCGGCCCACGTGGTATCCGTCGGGTATTTGCTCCGTAGGTGCTATGTCAGTGTTTGATCAGACGGTGGGTGCATCAGATAAAAACGATATCATGCGAAGAAGGAAATCGATCGATGATATATGTGTATATATATATATGTAATTGTCAATGTCAATTTGGAGTTGCAGTGTTATTATTCTAGCAAAAGCTACTTGTTAAAGTAAAAAAAAAAAAAAAGTTTTGGTAAATAAGAAAATTAAAGCTATAAGGTTGCTTGGAGTTTGAATGTTCTCCTATTATTAAAATCTTTTATGCGAAAACTTTTGTAGGGATGTTTGCCTACACCTAAAAGATCAAATCATATTTGTCCATCTATAAAATAAAATTAAAAAAAAACTTTATCAGAACTACTCGGTTCTGCCTCGATGCTGACTCACCGCAGGAGGTCAAAAGAATTGTTAGGTGAAGGCAAGACGAACCACATCTTACTTATCATCATCACTTTTTTCCTTTGTTGGTGTGTTCCTGACTTCATTGCCTTCTCAGGAAGCCAAAAGCCGTACGCATCTCCTTGTCTTAAATGATTTTGCTCCGCTTTCTGACGTCGCTGAGGGGGTTGGATGAGCAGTAAGTGTTGGAGAAAGCATGGGCTTTTCTCTCAGGAGTCATGCAAAACTCGTCTTCTTCCTCTCTTCCAGACACGCTTTTCAACCCCAGAGAGAAGAAAGAAACCCTGTTGGGGGGGGAGGGGTTTCAATGAGAGAACTATATTAGGATTTAACACTCGATAGATATCAGCTTAGGGTCCAGAAAAAACTCGGCAATGTAGGAAGTGGCACTCGTAAGCCAAATACTTCCACCATTAATACCCACTACTAAATTCGCTCAGGTGTTCTTGAATGACGACCAATGCATGAGTGCATGTCGTTTGTTGGCTGGCATTAACTGTCTGTTCATCAGCCTCCCTGGAAGTGGAACCAAGGATTTCTCCTATGCTCAATCCAAGTCACCGAGATGTCATAAATTTGTGACGATGCTGCTGATGATCGCCATGACGATTCGCAAACCCTCATACCCATAACACTTAAGCAGGAAACCGAAAGGATTGACGATCCTGGTGTTGAAAGCAACAGAACACAAGCGCTTCTCCAGCCAAGAAGCGCAAATATGTCATCTTTTCCACCACATTCTTCGCTCAACCACGATTTCTACCACCGTCTGCTTCTAAGGTAGGCCTATTAGGTTTAGGTAAGCTGGCGATGAGGCATTGAGCTTGGAACAAGGGAATAGGTGTAGTCGCGGATTTTTTTTTTCCCACTTAATATAAATCAAATCATCATAAATAATTTGCTATTTTTTATTTAAATTATTAACTTTTTTTGCTTATATAGTATGGGAAATTATTAAAATTATTTTTTAATTCATGTGAACAAGTTAAGGTTTTATAAATCAACTAAATTATTAATTTCATTTATTTCCTAATAAATGATATATTTTTTAGATAAATAAATAGTTCAAATTATATTTTTATGTGTGAATCATAAGAAATAAATACTACAATCCTATGAAAATTGAATAAAATACAATTTTAATTATTAATTAACTTTTGGAAATACATCATCTTGTCTCGTATAAAAGGCCTCCAGAGAATTTAGGAAAGAATTCCCCGAGGAAAAGATCCTCCGGTTAACATCCTACGTTCTTTTATTATCAGCTTTTATTTGTAGTTTAAATTTTTTGAGATTATAATTATTATAATTTATGTGATGCATATTTTAATTTTAAAATTTTATAATTAATATATATTGATCATTGAATTATAATATTAAAATTATTAGTTAATTTAATAACAGTTTTAATTTATTTAATTAGACACATTTATGTTTTATGAAATTATATGTGAATTTTTATGATTTAATTAGTTTTTAAATTTAAAAATATGAATCTAAATTAGTTAATTTATAAAAAAATATTTGAGTTTAATTATTATTTATAATATTTTTTAAAAAATTTAAAAAAATATTAAAATCTAATTTAATATGAGGTTAAATTGGAATTCGACTTAGAGTTAAATTGATTGGCTAAATTATCTCATGTGGTTAAGTACGAGCTTAGCATATGTGTTTAGTTCATATGATCAAACATAATTTAACTCATATAATTGAGTATAATTAACCTCATGTGATATCCAATATATATGATTAGATATAATTTCAATCAATGTTACCAAGTATAACATGTGGTTAGACATGACGTGTTGGGAGTAAGATATGAATATTTTCAATCTATTATTTAAATTAATGTTATATCATTGAAATTATTATATATGATTGATTTATGATTTTATTTAATATATAAAAGTTATTATTATTTTTCTGATATATATTCTTGGAGTAGAACGGTTTTACATTTACGCCCCTCCACAACGTTATATTCTGATATATATTGATCATTTCTTGTATTTCCTAACTCGTAGGGTCACTTTCCTGTATCCTTCGTTCGAGATCGATCCCCGATGGCGGCCGAGGGCGGTTCGTCGTCGGGAACGGTAAGCGATCTCCCTCTTCTATTCTCTTCTTCTACGTGGTGCTACTCTCCGTTTAAGATGTTTGACGCCTCTTAGCGCGAAGTGGGCGAGGAGGAGTTCTTCGGCGCAGAATCCGGGTGGGTGGAGGCTCGAACCACTTGCGACCACCTTCCCTCTTTGTGTTCCGATCTCTCTCAGATCCCTCTCCCGGATTCCCCCTGCTCCAGGTTTGTCTTTCAGCAAGTTAATGAACACCAGATTCGATTTTTGCTTCGATCGCAAACTAGTTTTCGAATGTGATGTCCACGCGTACGTAGAGATTATGAGGAGTAGAGGTGGAGGATAGAAAACCTAGGACTTTTTTGGGATTCGTAGAACCGACGCCCTTTTCATGATTGAAAGTGATCACTAAAAGCTTGGGGTCTGCGAGCTATCACCTGTTCGCTCTAATGTCCAAATGAATTTCGAGCCCCCTTGCATCTACTTGGACCTTTGTCATGTGATGTTTGAGGATTTGTCTTATGTCGTTTTAGGTCTCATGCGCTCTTCTATTCACGCATTATGGTAAACTCGACACGAATTTTGGAGTATCCACCTTTACTCCGGTAAAAGCACAGTATTATGTGGAAAGAAGTACCCATTTTTGCTACTTGACTTACCAACAAGCATCTGGATTGGCAGTCCATCCTTGTAATCAGAGAACAGCATTTTTTGTTGTAATATATCAACTTACAATGCTTTGAAGTGATCATCCTGTTGTCTGATAATTCGAACTTCTTTGTATCTCTAATTATATAGGAGAATGCTTCAAGATAACCAAGATAACCAAAGATAATGAAACAATTGATCATGAATATAGGGCGATAGGATGATCTCTTGTCTCATCAAACTATGTTTGTGTTGTTGCCTTGGTGTCATTGACTGGAGAGTCAATACGGTTTCGTTTGGTCCCAAAGGCGAAGATTCGTCCGTGGGGCCCGCATTGGGGTTGGAGTGCAACCCGAGCAGGAAGCCGAGGTGGCAAGTGGACTTCCGACATGTTGCTGGCTCACGGTGACTGACCTGTGGCTGTCATGAGGTGCGGCTTGTCTGTTGAAGGAAGCTCGGGGTTGTCCCGATGTGCTTCCTTTTCCTTGTTTGGAAGCACTCAGCATCACCTCGAGGTGCTCCTTAGATGCATCGGAGTTCTGAACAAGTGGTAAGGCGTCGGGGGGATGTCTCGACCAGACCCCTCCAACACTTAAGTTAGTAGGGGGTTTAGTAGAGCTCAGAAGAGTTTAGATAGAGCCCGCCTGCCCCTATTTGGCTTGCGGGCTTAGGCTTTATACCTGAGCGGCTGATGGTGTGAGGCTAGCGATGGGCTAGGGTGTCCCTAACTTGGCCCTGGGATCATTGATGGTGGTAGCTGATGAGCGCATCCTCCGAAGGATGACGTCAAGATAGGTCGTGATGACGTGATGATATGCTTTGCCAGGGCTCTTTGCCTGTCTGGGATAGGCGGGGGATGGCTCCCTGTGTCATCCATCCGGAACGAGGAGCTGGGGATGTTGAGCCATGCCGCTTGGTTTTAATGTGTGTATGGGGGCCTTCCCTTAGCGGTGGTTGAATATGCTAGTAGGCGAAGGTGAGGAGTGGGCCTCATTGGCTTTTTTTTGGAGGTCGAGACAGGTAGGGGTTGGGAGATTATTTCCCTGTTGACAGCTGTAGAGGATTAACGTGAGTTGCCCATGCCTTTGCTTAGGTGGCTTCCTCAGCCTAGGTGGCAGGGTGAGTTGGCAGCGTTGTCATTTTCCCTATCAATTTGCAACATACCTTTGCTTGTGCTCTAGTTTTTCATCAGGTTACTCTGTAAGAACAACTCTATGTTGAAATATGACAGATCTTGAATTTTCATGAATAATCAATGCTTGGACTCTTTGTGTGGTGAGATAAAGAAAAAGTATCATCAAAACCTGCTTTGGTGCCATATCTTATTGACTGTTCTTTCTTGTCCCTCTCCGGTATAACAACACATAGTATCTAGAAACTGACATATTAGGACACAGTTTAGTCTTCGAATGGATGACTGCTCAAGTATTGATCATTCCATGAAATCCAATGTTTTGTATTTTTTTTATCAGAAGACAGGCCATAAATCTCAAGAAACATTCACCTTAGGATCTAGGAAACTAATTACTGTGTCTTAGATCAACAAAACTTTGGATCCAACCCAGAATTGGGTCCATGGTCCATACCATACATTTTAGGCTTCTGTTCCTAGAAGTTGGAGAACATGATGGTTCGTGAGTTCAGGATTTATTGTCTGTACATATACTTACAAATAAAGGTAGTACATAATCTACACTATTAACTATTTGAAGGATGAATAGGATTCAAATGGTTAAAGCAGGACGATTAATCAAATTGCGTAAACTTTTTCATATATAAAATAGAAATAGAGGGCATCACAGGGTCTCAGGTTCACATCAGAGAGAGGGAGAGTTTTCTACTTCCCCTTTACCTCTCATAGTTCTCAGTGCCCATGATTCTTCATGTTTTGATGATGGCCATAAAAGGAAAAAGAGGTTAAACCCGATTCTGTTAGTCACAACCGGATCATAAGTAGTTCAATGTTGCCTACCACAATTGAATAAAATTTCAAGATAAGAAATTGTGTTAGCAACCAGATTGATCGTCTAATGGAATCTTTCACATATGTTTCAGATGCTACCACCCTCACGAAAATTGGTTATGTTTGAGCTGTAAAGATGTCTTTTGCAGTCGATTTATCAATAAACACATGCTTAAGCATTACGAAGAGAGTGGGCACTGCCTTGCTTTGAGCTTCAGGTATAATATATTCATAAATCCTTTACATGGTAAGATTAACCTCGATCATGGTGCTGAGTCATATCGCTTGAGATTTTGCAACAGTGATCTATCAGTCTGGTGTTTCGAATGTGATGCATATCTGGATGTTCAGATGATTTGGCAGTTGCGGCCTGTTTATGAAGTTGCCCATCTGTTAAAATTCGAGGAGCGACCATCATTTCGGGCGATCTGAGAGCCTGCAGCTATCTAGTGATCAAGGTGAAGGGTCCTCTTAAGCTCCTCAGCTAATGTTACTACCTGAAGTTGTTTTCTTGAAGCGAAAGTTACACTTATTTCCGTCTATCTTGATGTTAAAGATGAAACCTTGATTGTTGCTTCACACATGGGCATGTTTCTAGAGTTAATCTGAACCGGAAGGCAACGCGCATGCTTCTAGTCGTTTCCTGTAGCACATCAGTGCTTGAATGATTGATCAAAGTAGGCTTCGGCCTTTTCGTGTCCTGCATCCATGTGTGGCGTGGTGTCTCGAAGGATGCATTCTTCTATCTTGTTGCACCCTCAGTTAGATTTTAGCCTGTGACAATGACATGCCTCGACCGTCTTCTCCAATTGGCATTATAAAACAGTCTTGTTTTTGTCATATTGATTGATGTAATCACCTCGCACCGATCGCGTGTTGAGCTCTCGTAGCAACAGACACTTGTTCACGATCGTAACCAACATGGAAACATAGGGATTTCTCTTGCCGGACTTCAATGTTTTATACGTATGTTAGTTAGTGGATTTGGTACAATCTCTAGCTCTGCATCATAATAAATAATTACCCTCAATCAAAGTACAAGAATAGCCTCTCTTCAAAACATTAATTATGGCATCCATAATACGTGTTATCTCAAGTCAAAACCTCCCTTGGGGCATTTAATTATGGAGTCCGTGAATCATACCACACTTCCGATTCTTAGATCAATGTTATTTGGAGTACGGAATGTTTTCTTTAACCTTTTTCGTTTTGGCGATGTATATACTTGATTTTTCCTCACAGTTGCATCTGTCAAATTTATTTTTCCTTTTTCTTTTTTCCCCGTCATCACAAAGCTCAATCATACTCACTCTCAGCCTTACGGTACAAAAATGTTGATGATTGGCCATTAATATGAACAGTAGCAACCCAATGATACCAAACAATAAAGCTTAATAAAACACACTATGTATTGCTAAATGCTAAGGCCATGCACCCAAATACATACATATAATATATGTATTTATGCGAAAAAAAAAAAGGGAGAATACTATTCTCAGCACGCGCGTGAGGTCGCTAGAACCTGCGGCAGAAGCTGAGGCGTGCCCACTCGAGCACGGACAACACGTGCGATTCGTCCCGCCGGGGCCTCCTCCTCCTCCTCCTCCTCCTCGCCGCCGTCGCCGCCCGGTGAGGTCCAGCCCGCCCCGACTCCGTCAGCAGCTCCCACATCACGTGCACGTCCTCGTACTCGCACGTGCTCACCTCCTCCCTCAGCCGCAGCAGCCCTGCAGGAGAGCAGCACAGGGGGAGGAAGAATGAGACCCCGGGTCAGGGGGATCAGGGCCGCGGGCCATCGGAAAGAAGGGGTGTGCGACTCACCGGATTTGCGAATCCCGAGGCGGGTGACGACGCCGGTCCAGACCCTCCTCATTGGCGACGTTACTCGATCCCACCACGCCATCCCCGGCGGGACTCGCAGAGAGAGAGAGAGAGAGAGAGAGAGAGAGAGAGAGAGGGATGAGTTCCAATCCATGGAAGCCTCCAGGCCTTGAAAGACTCTACCCACCTGTTCCACCGGCTAAACCCTACCATGACCGCCACGCGCCGGTCGGCTCTTCTCTGCAATCCTACTGTGATCAATCACCTAACTCGCGCCGTAATTGGACGAAGCGCGTGGGTCCCAAACCACTGGATGCACCGGGCCATCTAACTCGTGCGATGATTGGAAGGAACGCGTGGGCCCGACTGGGGGACCTTCGGGCGAGGTAGGTTACCTCGGTGGATAACGGTCGGGCATCAGGTTGGGGCCGGGTTTGATCCCAGTTGGTTAA
The DNA here is from genome assembly GCA_021527575.1 of Ensete glaucum. NCBI lineage: Eukaryota > Viridiplantae > Streptophyta > Magnoliopsida > Zingiberales > Musaceae > Ensete > Ensete glaucum. The sequence goes on from CM038553.1 coordinate 13,979,422, forward strand.
CTGCCAGGGTTGGGTCCTTCTGAACCCTATCCATCGTTAACCGATGACGACTTTTAGACATATTTGAAATATCTAATCATTCGCCATTGTTTCCTATATATTTTTAAAAGTAATTGGGTTTTTTTTCATTTGACTTAACAGATATTAAAGTTTATTTACACTACATATTAATTCACAATAAATTATTAATATAATAATTTATATAATTTATATTAAAAAAATTAATTTTAATCTATACCCATTTTAGCCCTTATAATTTTGGACACAGACCATTAAGTCTTTCTTATTTATTCATATCTAAAATAACCCTTATATCTTAAAAAACATTAGAGTCTACATGTTGTCACGGATAATAATGTAAACAAGGTATTCGATGAAATGCTCATATTTGTCTGTGTACTTCGGTTTGTGTACATACCTTGTACAGCAAATAGCAGGCTCACAATAGACTTAGCAGTCCTAGTTTGGTTTGCTTTGTGGTCGATTTTAGCTTGTAAATACGAGTATGTCTTGTAAGCACTTGTGGAGACTTCGGTATGTAATGGACCATTAGCCTTTGTGGACAACCTTTCTGATTTTGTATTATCCATGGGTGGAATTTGTATCTGACTTTATAAAGTGTTTGCTTGAGCATTTACTTGTGGATCCCGTTGGAATTGCTTCTTCTGACCCATTTTCTTTTTTGTAAGTCTAAGGGACCCTACGAGATCTCGGGGAAAGCTGACCTTTGCAGACGGATACTCATGAGTGTCGCACGGCTTAGGCAAAATTAGCTAAGCTCGTGACATTGTGGTATCGAGGCGGGACAAGTATACAGAAACACTCGTCATACAAACGTGGGGACCCAGTTGGGTTGTATGGAGGACAGTCAGCACGCACAACCGTTTGGAGGAAATGGACATTGAGATGTAGGGAAAGGAGTCACTCAGAGGAGCGGACATCTAGGCTTGGCATTTAGAGGAATGACCAACCCTTTGCGCGAGAAGGCACCACGAGGACAAGCAAGCAAAGAAGAATGCATCATGCATAAAGATTGGGATGGCTGAGTTCGAGCTATGGCTCGACGTTGGCAACCAAACTTGACGGTGCTCAAGACAAAGCGGGGGCAGAATAAAGCACAAGTTGTTCAGCAAGATGGAGTAGTCTAAAGGGGATGGTGGTCTCCGAAACTTTCAATGGGAAGAATGAAAGGAAAGTTGCTCCAACAGAACAGATATCCAGGAGGGATAGGTCCTAGTTCTCCAAAGGGAGAATCATGTGCAACGGGTCGCACATATTGAGAGATAGTTTCTTAAAGTAGTATCTCCACAAAACTCAATGGATCGAGCGACCGACGAAGAGTCGTCGCATGATCTTGATGAGATAATACATTAGTGGATGCATTTCGAGATTAAGTGTGAGAGCAATCCAAGACAATATTATATGAAGGCACACTTCGAGTCGATGTGGAAATTGAACTCAATGGAGGGCTGACCCGTGGAGTAGTGGACGCGAGGGCCACTATCAACTCAATGCAAATCTAGGAGCGAAGCGACTTGGGTAGAACTTGGTGAAGTATCCAAGCCATATGAAGAGAGTTGACATAGAAGATAGAACATGGAGCGAAGGCACAGAACTTTCCTTGGATAGAGATCAAGGGCATGAACTCTTTTAGAGGCAAGAGTGGGATCATGTCATTCCAAGGGTTCTTCATTCTGATGGGGCAGACTTATCTTGCATAGTGCCAAAGATAAAGGGAGCTTCCAGGCACATGCAAATTACCTCAAAGATGTATTTGATGAAGTAACTAAGATGATTCAACTTACGGAAGTGATGTTGGGATCATGATACCTTAGCACGGGGCAAGAGGACATAAAGGCATGTACTCTTGAAGAATATACAACAATATTACCATTCGAGTTGTCAGGAATAAGTGGTGCATAACGAAGATTATGCTGGTAGGGGATAGAGGCCCATGATCCAGACAATGGCACAACAATTCTAGCGAAGTCAAGGGACTTTAGGGGCTACTAGTTAAGAGGTTGTCCTAGAGCTATGCTTTATCCAGGTGTGACCCAAGAGTAGGTGGACGAAGGTGAATTGATAAGCGAGCGAACAAAAATCGGAGATAGCGGAGGCCCTACGATGTATTGGCAGAGGCCACACATAAAGAAGTCGTAGTCCAAGTTCATCACACGAGAATCTATATGCAATGAAGATGTCACCAGGAGGCGACATGGTGCAGCGGATCATGGTGGAGTAGTTCATGGCAATGCAACACAGGCGATCGTGTCCCGTGAGGGACAGAATCATACAGAGGTATGATGAGGAGTTATCAAGAGCTCCACTTTGGTATACGACACAATAAGAAGAAGGACTATGGATTTAAGGAGTGAATATCATGGTACTACAGAGGCAAGTTTTCATGTGTGCATCGGAGCTTACATTGGATGAAAGCCTTAGTCATCAGGATATGGGGGCTATATACCACCAAGGAAGAAGTCCAAGTGCAAGTACCAGAGAGTCCCATGGAGGGGGACATGATCATATGAATGATCAGGAACTGCTGGGAGCTCCACTTCAGTGAATAATGCAATGACAAAAAGGGTTGTGGATTTAAGGGATGAATGTCATGGCACCGCAGAGGCGGGTCTTCTATGTGTGCGTAATGAAGCTTACATCAGATAAAAGCCTTAGTCATCAGCATATGGGGGCTATGTACTACCAAGGGAGAAGTCAGATTGCAAGTATCAATGAGTCCCATGGAGGGGATTTGATTATACAAAGGGGCTATGTACTTTAGTGCTCACATTTACTTAAGGGAGCCCGGTAGGTCAGAGGACAAGGCCGAGTAAGCGAACATTGCTACCAAGGAATCTAAGGAGAATAGAATTGGCGCGGGCACTGCAACAAGATGACGGAGGTCATGCATGAGAGTTACAGTCTATCTTTCCATTGACCAAGGAGAACTGCTAGTAGGACACAGTAGTGTTGAAGCAGGTAGTCAAAAGGGGCGAGAAAATGACGACGAGTCCAATGAGGCTCAGCTACCCAAAAGCAAAGTGTCAGTTATAAAGGAGGTGGACTCGGAGGAGCACCATAGTGCCGCGGAGGTAGATCTACCGATCACGAAGGAAGGGATGCAGATGCAAGGCAACAGATAGTAGGGTCATGGGCTTGATAGCACTATGGTATCACAAAGGCGGGACTTCCGTGGAGTCATCGATCCCTTGCTCTCATGGGGGGAGAGCATTGGTCGTAAAAGGGGTCGAGGAGGTGAAGAATGCAAAGGTAAACTCCAAGTACCAAGACTGGGCGGAAGGGTAGAGGACAAGGAACTTCATAAGGTCGGTGTCGATGAGCTTTTCATTAAGACAGCTGAAAGCGAGGGACTCCGGGTTAATGCAAGAGTGCTTGACCAAGGAATAAGGTAGGCAATATGTGGTACTATACTTTTTCTACTCAGAGGAGTATGTGATAAAGGTGATGGAGAAGAGGTATAATCCCAGAGGTGACCAGAACTATCAAAGACTTACTCCAAGTTGGGGACATGATCATGCGGAGGTATGATCAGGAGTTACTGGGAGCTCCACTTTGGTGTACAACACAACAAAAAGAAGGACTATGGATTCAAGGAGTGAATGTTATGGTACCGCAAAGGCGGGTCTTCATGTGTGCATTGGAGTCTGCATTAGATAAAAGCCTTAGTCATCAGCATATGGGGGCTGTATATCATTGAGGAAGAAGTCCAAGTGCAAGTACCAAGGAGTCCTATGGAGGGGGATGTGATCATGTGAATGATCAGGAGCTGCTGGGAGCTCCACTTCGGTGAACAATGCAACGACAAGAAGGGCTGTAGATTCAAGGGGTGAATGTCATGGTACCGCAGAGGTGGGTCTTCTATGTATGCATAACAAATATTACATTAGATGTCAGTCTTAGTCATCAGCATATGGGGGCTGTGTACCACCAAGGGAGAAGTCAGATTGTAAGTACCAATGAGTCTCATAGAGGGGATTTGATTATACAAAGGTATGATTGGAGCGGCTGGAGAATTGGACTGCTTTAGTACTCACATTTGCTTAAGAGAGCCTAGCAGGTCAGAGGACAAGGCCGAGTAAGTAAATGTTGCTACCAAGGAAGCTAAAGAGAATAGAATCAGCGCGAGCCCTACAACAAGATGGCAGAGGCCATGCATGAGAGTTACAGTTTGTCTTTCCATCAACTAAGGAGAACTGCTAGGAGGACACAGTAGTGTTGAAGCAAGTGGTCGAAAGGGGTGAGGAAGCGACGATGAGTCTAGTGGGGCTCAGGTACCCAAAAGCAAAGCATCGATTATACAGGAGGTGGACTCGGAAGAGCACCACAGTGCCGCGGAGGCGGATCTACCGATCGCGAAGGAAGGGATGCAGATGCAAGGCAACGGATAGCAGGGCCATGGGCTTGACAGCTCCATGGTACTGCAGAGGCCAGACTTCCGTGGAGCCATCGATCCCTTGCTCTTATGAGGGGAGAGCATTGGTCGTAAAAGGGGCCGAAGAGGTGGATAATGCAAAGGCAAACTCCAAGTACCAAGACAAAGTGAAAGGGCAGAGGCCAAGGAACTTCATAACACCGGTGTTGATGGGCTTCTCATCAAGATAACCGAAAGCGAGGGACTTTGGGTTGATACAGGAGTGCTCGACTAAGGAATGAAGCAGGCAGTATGTGGTACTGTACCATTTCTACTCAGAGGAGTAGAATCCCAAAGGACGGTACAATCCCAGAGGCGACCAGAACTATCAAAGACTTACTCCAAGTTAGGGATAGGATTATGCGGAGGTATGATAAGGAGTTACTGGGAGCTTTACTTTGGTGTACGACACAACAAGAAGAAGGACTATGGATTCAATGAGTGAATGTCGTGGTACCACAAAGGCCGATCTTCTTCTGTGCATCGGAGCTTGTATTGGATGAAAGCCTTAGTCATCAGCATATGGGAGTTGTATACCATCGAGGAAGAAGTCCAAGTGCAAGTACCAAGGAGTCACATAGAGGGGGATGTGATCATGTAAATGATCAGGAGCTGTTGGGAGCTCCACTTCGGTGAATAATACAATAGTAAGATGGGCTGTGGATTCAAGGGGTGAATGTTATGGTACCGTAGAGGTTGGTCTTCCGTGTATGCGTAACAAAGCTTGCATCATATGAAAGCTTTGATCATCAGCATATGGGGGTTGTGTACCACCAAGAGAGAAGTCAGATTGTAAGTACCAGTGAGTCCCATGGAGGGGATTTGATTATATAAAGGTATCATCGGAGTGGCTGTAGAGTTGAATTGCTTTAGTGCTCACATTCGCTTAAGAGAGCCCGACAGGTTAGAGGACAAGGCTGAGTAAGCGAACGTTACTACTAAGGAAGCTAAGGATAACAGAATCGACATGAGCCCTACAACAAGATGGTGGAGGCCATGCATGAGAGTTACAGTATATCTTTCCATCAACCAAGGAGAACTACTAGGAGGATGCAATAGTGTTGAAGCAGGTGGTCGAAAGGGGCGAGGAAGCGACGATGAGTCCAGTGGGGCTCAGCTACCTAAAAGTAAAGCATCGATTAGAAAGAAGGTGGATTCGGAGGAGCACCATAGTGCTACGGAGGTGGATCTATCAATCGCCAAGGAAGGGATGCAGATGTAAGATAATGGATAATAGGGCCATGGGCTTGACAGTACCATGGTACCGCAGAGACGGGACTTTCATGGAGTCATCGATCCCTTGCTCTCATTGGGGGAGAGCATTAGTCATAAAAGGGACTGAGGAGATGGAGAATGCAAAGGCAAACTCCAAGTACCAAGACGGGGCGGAAGGGCAGAGGCCAAGGAACTTCATAAGACCGGTGTCGATGGGCTTCTCGTTAAGATAGCCGAAAGCGAGGGACTTCGGGTTGATGCAGGAGTACTCGACTAAGGAATGAAGTAGGTAGTACGTGGTATTATACCTTTTATTTTCAAAGGAGTAGGCGGTAAAGGTAATAGAGAAGATAGTATAATCTCATAGGCAACCAGAACTATCAAAGACTTACTCCAAGTTGGGAGACTCCAAGTTGGGTTAAACTTTTTTTCGCTCATTTCGAGCGAAACTTATTGCATTCCAGAAGTTCAATGACAGTGGGAAGGCAAATCATAGTAGCTAACTCAACATAAGAAATGTAAACACTTGAAGTGCTTCAGAAGTGTGAGCAAAGAGCGGGTGAATGTTAGTAACCAGCACAATGCATGAAGTATAAACTCGAGGAGGTAGGCGAAATCGAGTAACCTTTGCCTTCTCAACTTAGGAGAATGAGCGAAACTGAGTACCCCAATTCTCTTAACTCGAGGAGGTGAGCAAAGGTAAGTAGCCTTACCTTCTCAATTACGAAGAGAATGGTTGAAGTCGAGTATCCAGTAGAGGAGCTCTACATAAGTTCAGTGACCCTTCAAAGAAAGCTTATGGAAAATAATAGTTGTCAAATCCTCACCATTGGTGATCAGTACTACTGAGAGTAGATTGTCCACTTTATTTCCCAATTGAATGCTAATCGAAAGCTGGAGTGATGTAAACCTACTTAGAAGTGACAATTAAACGTGGAAGAATGATCAATTGACAAACATTGTGGAGGAAGGATCTCAAAAACCTTAAAGTTTGCAAGACGATGCTCATTAAAGTTCCAACAGGCATCCATTTAGTTCAAGCAACATGAGTGTATTACGATATTGGTGCATAATAAGGTAGGTATTTTCCTTCATCAGAAGGATCCACGAGAGTCAATAAGGATCAGCACAACTCAGCCAACCCCACACCAGATTCAGTCATTGATGAGTTGAAACAGCATGGCGGATCAGAGTTCGATTACTGAACAACAGCGGTAGAGAGCAGTTGGGAGCCAAAGAGGCGTGTTGCCGCCAAAACAGAAGATTAAAGATTCAGCAAAATGCGAAGAGATGCAACATCTACAGTGGCTTCGACGAGGACATCAAAGGAATAAGTGAGGGAGAATATCACAGACAACAATGTAAACAAAATGTTAGCCCGAGAGAGATTACATGCATATGCGCCTTGCTAGGCAATAACGACTCGATGCTGGTGGTGGTGGTCGCTTTTAAGATGACGCCTCCTCCGACCATTGATGGTGGTCTCAACTTTTTTAAACTTAAATTACATGTATAATTATATTAATAATTTATTATGAGTCAGCATGCCACATAGGTAAATTATAATATTTATTAACTCAGACTTAATGGGAGAGGTTTATATTTTATATTTTTGAAAAGTATGGATTATTTCAAACACAAGCAAAATATAAATGCTTATGTGTTCTAAGGCCAAAATCATAAAGATTAAAATAAATTATTTTATAAATTAAAATATATATTATTACATTAATAATTTATTATGAGTGAACATATTACATAATTAGACTCTAATTTCTATTAACTCACGAGAGGGACTCATATATTATGTTTTTAAAAATATAAGGATTATTTTATATACGAGAAAATCGTAAACAGTTAAATGATCGACGATCAAAATCATATAGGCTAAAATAAAAATTAACCTAAAAGAATGTGATATCTTCTAATTATTTTGCTTTGATATTATTTTAATTATCTTCACCTTTGTTATTTCATCGAAAAGCATAGATAACATGAATTCTAGTAGACGACTCTGATGTGGTAGGTCAAGTCGGCGGTCCCCCAACGATCGGGTGTCCACTTATCCTATCATACACTATCCATCGGACGCTCCTCCGTTAGTAGAACTCATTATAAAAAGATCTCCGATATATTTCTCGGTCGCTCTCAACCTAATTTAACACAACGCCTATTTTACTTTTCGTATCTTCTACTTTTCTCATTAACCTAAGCATTAAAAAGTATGTTTATCGGATACATCCCGACGTAAAAAAGTAATATTTAAGTGACAAAAGAGATATTATCGAACGGGGAGTTCAAAGCTTTGAGACAGGCATTTGGACGTGGACTGCCTGCCCATATAGTAAGTAACGTCTCCCACATGAATGCGAATGAAGACCAATCCTAGAAATATAGAATGCAACAGCAGTTCCAATATTGATTAGTACTTTGGCTTAAAGTGACCCATTAGTTGTTACTTAACCATTTTGATCGATTGTCTACTACATCTATCAGTTGTAATTGAGGTTTCAACAACGCGTTTCTATATAATCGAGTCACCTTTTTTCTCTCGGAGTAGATTATGAAGGCAGTTATGTTAATTATATTTGGAGATAGATGAGAAGAAATAGTAATTGATAGAACCGTGTGTGCAATCAACCTTCCGATGGTGTCAACTTAAATGAAGACTAAGATCGAATTAGATTTCCAATATGCTGACCATGATGTTGGTAATAAAATGAATTAGGAGGTACGAGTAAACAATCTTGTGGTCTGAGACACTTCTATGATCTGTTCGATTGGAAATAATATTCTATTAAATGAGTAAGACATGAGTAAGTATGAATTATAGCAAAATTTGTTAATACATTGGAATATTTGGATGAATATTCCCTTGTATGCTAATAAAAAGGGAATTTGCTAAGATATTATATGAGATTAATTACATAACTATATGCTCTAACATATTACATGAGATTAATTGCATAATTATTGTAACATATGAAAGACATAATTGTGAGATTAATATTATCCACGATAATGAACTCAGTCTATAATAATGAGTATTCCAATCCAATCTCTATAATAGGAGATCCATTTAGAGATATTCAATCTAATACTAATAATTTGATTAGTCGTCGAAAGAATAAAATGATGTCATATGTTTAAGTACATTATATAAAATAAAATATGACTCAAATCCCATCCTTATAATAATTTGTGCTATATAAGGTAATATGTTTCGCTAGATATTGCTCTATACAAATCTTGATAGGGGTTTTGCCTATATGATAAAATCTATAATCATATTAGAATCTGATTTAAGATCTCTTATGAATAAATGATCATTAACATACAAACTCATAAAAATATATTGAATGTGAATGTGAAAGAAATATGGTTGAAGTTTGATTCGCTCTGTTTTTTTTTTTTTTTGTCTCTAATTATTATTATTATTATTATATTATTTGAAGAGAAATTTAAATTTATATGGCAATGAAATAAGGAGAGAAAAGCTCTTTTTTTTTTTAATTAAACCAGGATTTTTAATCCCACATCGTTGCAAGAGAGTTTTCTTCCTTAGCCTTTCCTATATATATATATATATACGCGAAGCAATCTAATTTATTTTTCAACGTCAAGAGAATTCGACGTTCTCACATCTTTAATAATCTTTGGTGCTCAAGTCGTCTTCAAATGCTACTTTTTTGTGTTTAATTCTTCTAAATTAATTAATAAGTTTAATAATTTTTAGTATTTTAAATTAATGTAATTAATTGTTTTAATTTTAGTTGGTTTTGCATCATTGCTCATTTATTATTCTTTAGATGAACAATTTTTTAACCATTCAACTTTTATGTTGTTTAAGCATCAGACATATTTGTTGACTTCATATATTTTTATATATCAAAATAGCTCATGGAGTTATTACATTTTTATTATTTAATATAAACTAACATATTTATAATAATACTTATTTATTATAAATAAATAAATAATCATATTATCTATATTTGTTAGTAATTAATATATACTTGAATCTTGATAGAATATTTAATGCTATCAAGATAGCATCGAGAGGGATAAATCCTCCACCAATAAAGAGATTTTGAGATGAAACGATATACAAGTAGATGTAATTGCATCTCGAACCTTCGAAGTACCCATCCTCCTCTTTCTCATCAGGCCGAAAAAATATCTTTTTTCAGTTTATCCAAATCCATGACTCTCAATTAGCTAATAGTCGAGAGGATCAAAGTCCTGATTGAAGCCAATCCAAGAGTAGGAGAGGGGCTTCGTTTTCCTTCTTGGAGAGGAGGATCCTAATCAACCTTTAGATCATTAGAGACCTTTAATCACAAATACACCCCCCAACCCTCCCCTCTCCCCCCTCCTCCTCCTCCACTTCTTAAGGTTAATGAAATTTACCTTTACAGAGGGGTAACTTAAAAAGGTTAGAAACCTCATCCATCATATCATGAGAAAAATGCCTAAAGAAGTGATACATACATCGATGATTGGCTAGTTGGGGTAGACCTATGTCATCCTTCTTAAGGCATTTTTCTCTTGACCTAGTGGATAGACTTCTAATATTTTTAAGTTGCTCCTTTGTAAAAAAGAATTTGCTGACTAAAGAAGAGATGAGAGGCCTCCTTGTCTAAGGCTCCGAGCTCCTATGGATTGACCTCCACCATAGCAGAGGTTCCTGCACCTCAACCCATCGAACTAGCTACCCTTGCACCATCATCAATTGGGTAAGAGTCTCTAGTGTAGCACAAGGTTAGGTCATCGCTAGTCGCCTCGACCTCTCAAAAGTGGGAAATTATACAAAAAGGGAGAAACTCTAATATCGAAGGGAGGCAACCCTCGAGCTCAATGGAATCTTCTCGGAAGATGACCGAGAGGGGCAAGGTTTGTGACCTATGTTGGCATTGCTCAATGTTGTTTTTGTTGTGTTGAAGATGAAAGACATTCCCAACTCGATAGAGAGGGCCCCATTGGAGCCACACTATGACGAGCTTGGGAATATCAAAGAGGGTGGTTCGGGCACTTATTTGCTTGCCTAATGATCGACTTGCAATAAGACTATATCTAGGTGGGGTGACCCGTATTAGTCCCTCCGACACTCAAGTTAAAGCTAAAAGGAAAATGAGTTCACGAGTAAACAACAATTGACATTTATAACAATAAATGAACGAGCCTTTATAGTGGGTGAGGCCCAAGAGAATATTCTAAGGTATGAGTCAAATATTTCTTTTTGAGTTTACTATTGTTGTTAGGTTTAGGTAACCATCACATCACTTGGGTCCCTCTCTTTGTGCTGATATTCGTGATGAGTTACAATTTAAGGTATGTTTTCTCCTATCATTTGTCTTGCTTTCCAATTTAGGGGTAAGTTGGCGACCCAAATGACGCCTTGCAAAAGCACGGATGCTTATAGAGGCATAACATTGCCCACTATGTTTAAGGTGGCGGTCACTTTGCATCTTAAGCCTCATCTTAATCGTTTATTTTACTTTTTTTTTGTCTCCACTTTACAGGTTTTACCTTTGAAGTACTCATCCTCTTGAAATACATCACTAACCAACATGCTGGTGAGAACCTTCAAAAAAATCATAAAAATAATTTTAATATTTATAAAACATATATAAATATTAATAATTTAATATAAAATAATATATCAATTCATTATCAAACTCATGCAATATATTTTGATGACATATATAATAATTAAATTTTACTAACTATGTCCCTTGGTGGCTTTAGTGCCCATAACTCCTTTTACATATATGAACTACTGACATAGTCACATATACTACAACATAATAATCACATCAATATCATAAACTTAAAAAGATAAAAAAAATTTAATAGACCTTAATCAATCATAACTCTAATTGAAATAGAACAATTGATTTGAATCCAACTCAATTTAATTACGATATAATAAAAAGATTTCAATAGATTTAAACTAGTTAATCTGAAATCATTCTAATCAACTTGAAGATCATTAGGGACCTTCAAACTCCGACGTATGAGTTCCTGGAGCACTTACGTCTCATGTTCCCAATTCCGTAAGATTCTATCATGACCCATGAGTTCTTGGAGCACTTACGTCTCGTGTTCCCAATTCCGTTTGTTTGAGTACTAGATGAAGATACTTTTAGTCAAACAATGCCGATTTGGTTCGACGGATGAAATATTTAACCCATACCACAAAATATTCTTTTGCATCCAATGATCGTTAAGACGACAAACAAAACGAAAATGATCATCAAGACCGCAAAAGAAACTAACTACTCGAGACGTGGGTAGAAAACCAGGGGATAAATTACATCAATTTTGACAAATAGTTTTCCTTCGAGTTTTACTGATTGAATTTTTATATTTATAAAATGCAGGAGAAAAAGGAAGACAGCAAATGACGTGGGCTCCTGCTGCCATTGTTCATCTTTAAATGCATGCAACCAGAAACAATTTAGCTGAGCCCATCATCTGAATGTATTTTGCTGGGTGTTCTGTCTCTTTCAAGAAGAATGAAAATGTACCATCTGCAATGTATTGAGATAATAAAGAATTTTATTGCCATAGACCATCTTCTACATTTCAGCTTCCCAACGTGTATCTCAGTGAACACTCAGTGGAGAAAATACATTCAGCCTAAAGAAGAGAAACAAATAGCAGCAGATGCAGAGGATGAGAGTGAAATTGTTCTCGTTGCATGCATGCAAAACTATTGCACAATTCAATCTGCTTATGGCTTTAAACACAATATGGTAAATTGATTTAAAACTCCATCAAACTATTAAACTAGAAAATACCTTAAACCAAGCATTCGTACTCATTTAAGGGTGTAGAAAAAGCAGATTAACCCGCATGAACCTCAAAAGCGCATTTTAGGATATTCATAGGGGTATTGCCAATATGTGAATAAACACACCCGGTACCAGTGGTTCAAACTTCACTGAATATTTCATGCTCCTAAGAACAATAATATTATTTTCGATAAAAACTAGTTAAAGGCCCGACCAGACCAACCGACTTTGCTAATTACTTCCAAACAACAGCCAATTTTGAATTTTCAGTTTTCTCTAATGGTTGCATAGCACATACGGAACCACCCCCGCGCAGGGCAAGCACAAGATGGAGGACAGAACCACCCTCGATGTTGTACTCCTTAGCTGTCTTATCATCAGCTAGCTGCTTACCAGCATAGATGAGCCTGCATTTGAGTTGAATACTCCACACATTTTAGTCAAGCATGTAAATATCTGCACATATGAATTAATCTTGCTAGAGAAACTTTATAAAGAAGCAATAAAATGCACAGCTATCTTGAGAGAATAGGAATAAGAAGAATATAACCATATTGGTTGATCCAGAACCATTGATTGGTACCTAAAAATTATAAGCAAGGGACCTATGGGGCTAGTAGATGAATAACCTCCTCCTTAAAACAAGACACCTAAATCTCTCATGAACAACAATCAGTATATCTCAAGAGAGTTAAGGACAAGAATTGACTCACCTTCTACAACAGGGTTCAGACCATAGAAAAGTTAGCAAATTTTATAATTCAGGGAAAGAATCACTCATGTTGTAGAGAAATTTTCTTTTATAGGCCAAAAATATGCCAATTTACGGGCACTGTCCATGGTGAGTTCTTATACTTCAGTGTGTGACCGGTGGCTCTTAACGAGTGCAAGCACAAACGTAAACCAGCATTTCAGACCAAGGGGTGAAAAGATAACCACTTAAGGACCTTAGATATGCAGCTCAGACCTCAATAAGCAAGCAATAAGAAATTTATAACATATTGAGAAGTTCTCATAACAGGTGGTGGTACTCTGACATATGTTTGAAACGAATGTCCAGTTGACATCATTTTAAATTACAATTCAAAATCTAGTACTACCATGTCATGTTAATGCATAAGGTTGATCAAATTTGCAGAGGAAACATAATATTTGTACTGTATTTTCTTTTGGCCAGTGGCATTTACTAATAAATTGGCTATTTTGATCAAAATTACAAAGTGCAAAAATATCTCCTGCATATGGATGTAGTGAGAAGGATAATGCTGTTGGGAGGCGGTAAATGTATTCTGTGCACGTAGAAGATAAGTACAGAAATAGTAAAGCAGTTATGTGTTGCTATAGATCATTGTGCTGTTTCTAGTATGAGGTAGTTTGATGCATTGAGATTCTGTGATTTGTGAGTTTGAAGGAATTTGATTATGTAGTTGTGTTAAATGGGTGGTCTTGCATATTTTTTGATTAGAGAGTGGTTTAGCACGCAAGGTGGATGCATATATCCAATCATAACCTAGCAAACAGAGAAGCTATTTCTAACCAAACTCTTAGTCATTTAGATTGCATGGGAGCAACCATATCTGATGCCAAGACTTACCCTCAATTACCAAAAAAGGAACTGATTAACATTGTATAAATGTGTTGGGATACTTTAGAATTAAAATGTAAGCAAAACAATTTTATGTTAATAATTAGGTTCCAGAAAGATGAACACAAGGCTGCATAACTAACATGGACAAAAACACACATGAAAAACAAAGGAGACAACAAAATCACTCTATGATCTACAGTTGAGTGTGCACCAAAGCGAAAAAATCCTGTTGTCTTTTAGGAAAATGCTACAGAATCTCAACGGATGGTCAGAGTCTATCTCAAAGATATAACATTATTCTAGCATACTTACGAAACCCAATAGCAGATCATAGCATACATTTTCAATAAGTGCCATGTGACACCATCCATCTAAATTATAATGAAAAACAAAGTAACTACAAGTAAATTGTACATCAGCAGTAGTGCACACAAAAAAGATCTATACATCAGCTGTGTACTGAACAACAGAAGGAGATGACAGTGTTTACATACGTCTAAATGGACAAACATCAGTTTTGCCAAAAGAAAAATAGATGAATAGTACTGTAAAGCAAAAAATACTTCCTATTAACACTATCATATCCTTCTTCAGAACAAATAAGGAACTTGTCATCTAGATTGGTTTATAACAAATCAATAGCGCAATACGAAGCATTAGTAGATTAGCAACAGATAAATTCATTCTAATGTAACCAAAGACAGCTCCATAGATGACAGAAAAAAAAGGAAGATGTGATTAGTTAGCTTTGAATGCATTAAAATAGAAATATAGAAGGCTAACTAAAGTGGAAAATAAATCAAAGAGAATACTAAATAATAAGAGAGGAGAGGACACCTTTGCTGCACAGGTGGAATCCCCTCTTTCTCCTCTACCCTTTCCTTGATCCTGTCGATGGTGTCAGTGGGCTCGATGTCGATCTCGATTTCCTTCCCAGTAAGCGTCTTCACCTTGATCATCATTCCACCCCTGAGCCTCAAGACAAGGTGAAGAGTCGACTCCTTCTGAATGTTGTAATCAGCCAAGGTGCGGCCATCTTCCAATTGCTTTCCTGCAAAAATCAACCTTTGCTGGTCTGGGGGTATCCCCTCCTTGTCCTGCAAAAGAGGCGACTTGCTAATTGCCGTACGTAATACCCTGCAAGCCATTATCTTTGAAAAAACATGACATTGTTGCTGGTGACACAGGGTACAAACCAAAAGCCTCCTCAAGATCCAAGCCAAAATCCTTCAAGATCGAACAAAGAAGCATCTATTGCGACCCTTAACAAGAAGAGGAGGGAAGACCTGGATCTTGGCTTTGACGTTGTCGATGGTGTCGCTGCTCTCGACCTCGAGGGTGATCGTCTTCCCCGTTAGGGTTTTCACGAATATCTGCATCTCCCGCGCTTGTAGTCGTCCTCTGCTTTGGTTATCCGCCCTCCTCCTCTGGCGGAGAAGAAGATCGAAGGCAGTCGTGGTAATAAAGCGGAAGGAGACGACCAAATCGATCGCGTAGAACGAACGCTGACAGAGGGCTCGTCCTCGTCCTCGTCCTCGTCCTCGACAAGCCAAATAAGGGAAAATAATAATAATAATAAAGAAATCTTATTATCAGAATCTCTTTTAAATTTTTCATGGTTCACAATTATTATAAAACACAAATCATAAAAAATAACTACTATATATTATTTAATTTAGATTTTATTGTCTATCATAAATAATAATATTTTTTCTTTTGTTTTACCTTCTTTTTTTTTGTCATATCCACTACACAGGATTTATGCGATGAGTTTACGATAACGTGAATAGGAATTTTGACAAACACATACGAGGCAAAGTGAGTCTACACATCGGCACGGGTAGCCGACAGGTAAGCAGATAAGTATAAATATAAAACAGTGGGAATTTTGACAAACACATACAAGGCAAAGCGAGCATATACATTGGCACGCATAGCTAAGAAGCAGATACATCTAAATATAAATCACTATGGGAATTTTGACAAACACATACAAGGCAAAGCGAGTTTACACAATGGCATGCGATAAATCTAAATCTAAACACTGAAAATTTTGACAAACACACACGAGGCACGCATGTCGAGAAGCAAACAATTCGAAATATAAACACTATGGAAATTTTGATAACCAAATACGAGGCAAAGCTAGCATACACATGGGCACGCATCGAACACATTGACTCGAGTAGTCGAGAAGCATGTTTCCGCTACTACTTGAGGAGTGTTAAGAGACGGGACTTTTTAGTCCCACATTGCTCGGTTAAGAGGATGGGTCGGGCAAAGCTGCTATATAAGTAGTGGAATGTCCATCCATCAAAGTTACGCAGCTGCGTGGTGAGCACAAAGCGAACTATTCTTTCGCCTTTTACTAAAGAATACCGTGTGCTCGCCACATTAAGCAGCATACGCCAATTTTTGGAGGGATTCTTCTCTTAAAAGAGAAAGGGCCCCAACAAAACTTGAATCAAAATAATGGCTTGTTGACATCACATTTGAAGAAAGTATGGCAAAATGGGGCTAATGGTTCATTCGCTCATTCTTTATCTCTTAAGCTAATCTAGAATAGCTAGCAATATGGTTTCCTTATGGCACAGTTTGGTTTAACAGCTACTAAGCATTAATATTATTGTAGAATAGGACACAGGCATCATTTGGTTTCCTTATGGCTAAATTTTTCTGAAGATCTGATTACTGATAACAGTTCCAAGTCATTCTGTCCACAATAGAAATCCTGCCTCCTGAGGATGAAGTGTTGTGGCAGCAGCAGATGTGTCTTCCACAAGATTATGTTATGTTCCTCAGAGTTAGCCTTCATATTATAAAGAGAAAGAAATTTGATACTAGCAGACATTTTTGCCATGCCAACAACAAAGATATTTATCAATTTATAAGCTTTTCCCTGATTTAGTCATGATTTTGGTGATCTATCTGCCTTAAAAATTTAGCTTAGTATGAATTCCAAGTCAATTCAGATTCGAGATTTATTTGGGCTTCTGTTGTGGTTCTTTATGCCGACTTCAAGATGTTGTCTTGGTTAGGTTCGATCCGAATGTACAAGGGTGCTCGTACAACTCTGATGTGCCAAGGAGGGCGCATGACAGACTAATCTTGGAGAAGAGCTCAAGTCATATGAAGGCGGTGAACTCGGAGGCCAAGCGGATCTTCGGACAAGCAAAGGGGGTCCCCATCAAGATCGGGACATGGAGCAGGAGCACAGACTTGATGGTGGTGCCATTGGACGACTTCCAAGTGATTCTTGGAATGGAGTTTATGCACACAGCAAAGTTGGTGCGAATACCGTTCCTGAACTTCTTGTGTCTAATGGGAGACGATGATCCCTGCATGGTTCCAGTTTCTCGAGGTGGAACCAAGGACCTATAACAAATATCGGCTTTACAATTGAAGAAAGGGGTGCGAAAAGGTGAATTAACCTTTGTAGCTGCTATGAAGCTAGAGATACTTGACGGGGAGGCCATTTAGGAACCTGCTGTTGTGGCGAACATCCTTAAGGAGTTCTCAGATGTGATGCCAACAGAGTTGTCGAGAACTCTACCACCATGCAGAGGCGTGGATCATCAGATTGAGCTGGAGCCGGGAGTTAAGCCTCCAGTGAGACCACCATACCGCATGGCCCCTCCAGAGTTGGCAGAACTGAGGAAGCAGTTAGATGAACTGCTAAGCGGTGGTCTCATCCGCAGTTCCAAAGCACCTTTCGGAGCTCCAGTCCTCTTTCAGAAGAAACAAGATGGGAGCCTTCGATTATGCATTGATTATCGAGCCCTTAATAAGATGACGGTGAAGATAAAGTACCCTATCCCGCTCATCGTGGACTTGTTCGATCAATTGGGCAAGACAAAGTACTTTTCCAAACTCGACCTTCGATCAGGGTATTGGCAGGTGCGTATTGCAAAAGGTGATGAGGCGAAGACTACCTGTGTGACCAGGTATGGAGCATTCGAGTTCTTGGTGATGCCTTTCGCAACCAATGCTCCGGCCATATTCTGCACTCTCATGAACTAACTGTTCAAGGAGTATCTGGATAAGTTTGTGGTCGTCTACTTAGACGATATCGTCGTCTATAGCCAAACATTTGAGGAGCATGTTAGACACCTTCGAACAATTTTCAAAGTTCTCAGGGAGAACACCTTGTTCATGAAGAGGAAAAAGTGCTACTTCGCCCAAACATAGATTTTATTCTTGGGGCATCGAATTGGGAATGGGTCCATTCGAATAGACAAGGCTAAGGTGCAAGCTGTGGTGGACTGGCGAACACCAAAGAAGGTGTCAGAGTTGAGATCCTTCCTTGGGTTTGTCAACTATTATCGATGCTTCATAGCTAGATATTCGAAGCGTGCAGCTCCATTGATGGAGTTGCTAAAAAAAGAGCAGTCCTAGAGATGGTCGGACAAATATGAGGCGACATTTTAAGACCTGAAGATTGATGTGTTAGAAGAACCTGTACTCAGATTACCAGACTATGGAAAGTCTTTTGAAGTCCATATCGATGCTTCTGACTTTGCTATTGGAGGAGTTCTTACGCAGGAGGGTAATCCAGTAGCCTACGAGAGTCGCAAGCTCAACGAGACCGAGCGGCGATATCCTATGCATAAGAAGGAGATGACAGTAGTGGTCCACTATCTACGAGTGTGGCGACACTACCTTCTGAAAGCACCATTTGTGCTAAGGACAGACAATGTCGTATTGAGTTACTTCCAAACTCAAAAGAAACTCTCCCCAAAGCAAGCACGATAGCAGGAATTCTTGGCTGAGTTCGACATAGTGATGGAGTATAATCCCAGAAAAGCAAATGTCATGGCCGATGCATTGAGTCAGAAAGTAGAGCTAGTGAATGCTATACAGTTGGAGGGCGGAGGCCAAGCAAGTCAATTGTGCTCCAACTTTCTTTCCAGGATCAGGGATGGACTATACCGAGATCCTCAGGCAGTGACTCTGATTCAACTCATCAAAGAGGGCAAGACACGACGATTTTGGGTCCAGGAGGGACACATCTACAACAAGGGGAATAGAGTTTATGTCCCACGAGTGGATAACTTGAGGCGTGAACTCTTGAAAGAGTGTCACAATTCCCTTTGGACTGGACATCCGGGTATCCACCGAATAATGGCTCTCGTGGAGAGGGCCTTCTATTGGCCGAAGATGGGGACAAATGTGGAGGAATATGTTCGAACATGGCTTAGTTGTCAACAGGACAAGATGGAGCAGCAGAAGCCAGTGAGACTTTTGGAGCCGCTGCCCATACCAGAAAGGTCATGGGAGAGCATTTCTTTGGACTTCATATCAAGCTTGCCCACAGTAGGGGGACTTGGATCGATACTCGTGGTAGTTGATCGATTTTCGAAGTATGCAACATTCATTGTGGCACTCCTATATTGCTCAGCGGAGGAGGCGGCTAAGTTGATGATGAAGAATGTGGTTAAGTATTGGGGAGTCCCACACAACATCATTAGTGATCGGGATTCTCGGTTCTTGAGACGATTCTAGACCGAGTTGTTCAAGTTGTTGGGGACTAAATTATACTTCTCCACAAGCCTCCACCCTCAAACAGATGGCCAAACAGAGAGAATTAACTCGTTCTTGGAGCAATATCTTCGGCACTACGTGAGTGCCAACCAATGAGATTGGGTGAAGCTATTAGACATAGCCCAATTCTCCTATAACTTGCAGCAGAGCTCTATATCCAACAAGAGCCCATTTGAGATTATTACGGGACATCAGCCATCAACTCCTCATACCCTGGTTATTGGTTATACAGGGAGTAGCCCATCAGCCTATCACTTCGTAAAGGAATGACATCGCAATACAGATATTGTGCGGGCTTACTTGGAGAAGGCGACCAAAAAGATGAAGAAGTGGGCAGACTTGGGAAGGCGACCACAAGAATTTAAAGTTGGTGACATGGTGTTGGTGAAGCTCCAACCAGCATCACTCCAGTTCTTTAGACACAAAGTGCATAAAGGATTGGTACGCAACTATGAAGGGTCTTTCCCAATCATCAGCAGAGTAGGAAATGTCCCATACAAGTTGCAACTACCAACATGGTTCAGAATTTACAACGTCTTCTATGTGAGCAACTTGAAAGCCTACTACTCAAATCCGCGAGATGATTCTCGAAATGTTCCAACTCGACTACCCCCCACCAGAGCCTCTTACGAGAAGCGAGTTGAAACTATTCTAGCGGATCGTAAGATAAAGCTACCCAATGGAGCGCAACAAATAGAGTACTTAATGAAGTGGCAAAAGCTTCCTCAAACAGAAGCCAGTTGGGAGCCAGAAGATGCCCTGCAACATGAAGAAGCTCGCGTCAAAGCCTACCAACAAGCGTCGACAAGGGCGTTGACAGTTTAAGTAGGGGAGAATGTCACGAACGATCGTCGCTCAACCGCAATGTCTTTGCCCCTTGAACCGTTCGTCACTTTTTCCTACTTGTAAATATGTTTGACAGCTTGTTTTGCCTTGAGTTTATGTGTTTTTACCTAATAAATGTGAGCGAAAGTAGTGTAGAAGGCTGCAGAACGATCGCTCGCTGCACGGAGCCAAAATAGCCTAAAACAGCCCTATTTTTGGGTCTTTTTCGTGTGCTGCGGCAACCTTTATGAGCGGTGCGAAATGTCAACCATTTCAACACCTTGGAACCCCCCGGGTGGCACCGGGCTGGATGGGGTTCCGGGTATATGTCGGGCGTAAGCGTTCATCGGCAATTGAACTTGTCTTGCGTTCGATACCTTGGGAACCGTCGTTTGTGGACTTGCGACTGTTCCTACAACCCTCCAAAGTCCTATTTCGCTCTCTTTCTCTCTTTTCTTTACTGCACTCAAGGTGTTCAACAAATTGCTTATATAGCTTTCCGCTTTGTGAGACGTCGGGACGTTGTCGTCGCTAACTTCTAAGCTAATCAACTTCTTCTTTGCAGGTCCTACGGGACCTTAAGAGGTTGTAAGAGGGCTGACCCTTTGCGGATAGATAATGCGTTGGGCGTTTTATGACTTAGGTAATCCCAACTAAGTCCGGAATAGTGGGCAAGGTTGCTCCACAACTTAGGCAATTTTAGCTAAGTCTTCGGGAGTGCCACGAGGGTGCCGCACGACTTAGGCAAATTCAGCTAAGTCCGTGACACAGTGGACACCTCCTTATATACCTCAGCTCAATGGTGTATTAGAAAGGAGGAATCACATGCTGTTAGATATAGTGCGGTCTATGATGAGTTTCGTTGACATACCTGTCTCATTCTTGGGGTATGCCCTAGAGACCACAGCTTATCTTCTGAACAAAATTTCATCAAACTTGATAGTGTTTACATTATATGAGATATAGAAAGGAAAGAAGTCCTATCTTAAGGTAGTTAAGATTTGGGGCTATCCTGCCCACGTTATAAGACACAACCCCGATAAGTTAAAATCAAGGATGGAACGGTGCACATTTGTGGGATACCCTAAGGAGACTTTTGGGTATTATTTATATTATCCTGAGGATCAAAAGGTCTTTATTGCTAAGAAAGCTATGTTCCTTTAGAATGAACATATTTTTGGTGGAATAGTAGGAGTGAGATAGAATTGAGCGAGATTGGAGAACTTAGCTCAAGCACCATTCCAGAGTTTGAGTTTGTTGAGGTACTTAACACACAAATTCTAACTTTGCGTAGGTCTAACAGAGTATCTTACCCTTTTGAAAGATATGTGGGACATATCAGTAGAGAAGACTCTCAGGATATTAATCCTCAGACCTACGAGGAGGCTATTATGAGTATAGACTCCGAAAAGTGGTAAGAAACCATGAATTCTAAGATGGATTTCATGTAATATAATAAGGTTTAGAACCTTGTGGATGCATCAAAGGGTATCATACCCATGGGCTGCAAGTGGATCTTTTAAAAGAAGATTGGAGTCGATGGAAAGATAGAGACCTATAAAGTAAGGCTAGTAGCTAAAGGATATCGTCAAAGACAAGGAGTTGACTCTGATGAAACCTTTTCACTTGTAGTCATGCTTAAATCCATTAGAATTCTTTTGGCCATTGCAACACACTACGACTATAAGATCTGGCAGATGGATATTAAAATGGCAACATCGAGGAGGAGGTGTATATGATATAGCCAGAGAGATTCATATCCAAAGAGAGTCCAAATAAAGTGTGTAGGTTGCTCAAGTCCATTTATGGACTAAAGCAAGCTTCCTAAAGTTGAAACATATGATTTGATGAGACGATTAGAGCTTATGACTCTATTAAGAATGAAAATGAACCCTGTGTATAGGAAGGTAAGTGGGAGTGCTATCACCTTCTTGGTATTGTATGTGGATGATATTCTAATCATTGGGAATGATGTAGGAATGCTCTCTACAGTAAAGACTTGACTATCCAGAAACTTCTCCATGAAGGATTTAGGAGAAGCATCATATATTTTGGGGATTCGGATCTATAGAGATAGATCTAAGAGGATACTTGACTTGTCTCAGTCTAGGTATATAGACTCTATTATCAAAAGATCTAGCATAAAGAATTCCAAGAGATGTCTAATACCGATGAGATATGAAATATCACTTTCTAGAAGTATGTCCCTAAAGACTCCTAAAGAAAGGGAAAACATAGATAAGATACTATATGTCTCATCTATAGGGTCTACCATATATATTATCCTATGTACCATGCCTGATATAGCATATGCTCTAAGTGTCATGAGCAAGTATTAGGCAGATCCAAGTTTAGAACACTGAAAGGTAATAAAGTATATCCTTAAGTACCCGAGAAAAACTAAGGATCTTTTACTAGTATATGGAGGAGGTAGCCTCTAGGCTGAGGGCTACATAGACTCAAGTTTCTAATTTGATATTGATGATAGCAAGTCAAACTCAGGATATATTTTCACCCTGATTAGAGAAGTAGTAAGCCGAAAGAGTTCCAAGCAAGATATTACTGCTGACTCGACCAAAGAGATGAAATATATTGTTGCAGCAGAAATAACAAAGGAAAGGATGCAGATGAAAAAGTTCATCAGAGATTTGAGAGTCGTACCATACAGCGTGGAGTCGATTCCAATATATTGTAGCAACAATGGGGCAATCGCTTAAGTAAAGGAACCCAGATCTCATCAGAAGTCTAAGCATATTCTGAGGAAGTTCCATTTGATTAGAGAGATCATAGTCCATAAAGATATAGCAATGGAAAGAGTTCGATCCGAAGATAACATTACAGATCCATTAACGAAGCTATTGGCTCAAATCGTATTTGAGCGTCGTAGGGGTCTGATGGGGATTAGACACATAGGTGATTGACTTTAGGTTAAGTGGGGGATTGCTAGTTACAGGTGCCCTGCAAGCCAATCACGTGAGTGATGACACGTGTGATACACTACATGATCTTTTTGCTTATGATTAATATTGACATATTCTTACATTGTATTATATGTTGCATATATATATATATATATATTGTGATGTCCTTAGTTCTGTATAATGAGAATCGAATTATGATGAGATCATGATAATGAGATTGATTCACCTTTAAACACAGATCCAGAATAATCCCGGTCATAGGTTACTCAAGAGGGACATCAAGATAACTGGACAGACCGGTGTACTATATACCCATCCATATAATGGAGGTAGCTGGCTTATAGCTACTTATGTGGAGATACTAAGAATATAGTACAAGTACTCATTGGAGAATGAGTTTACTAATTAATCCAGTTATATAATGCTATATGTTGATGATACCTAATGTCAAACAACGATTTCATAGTCCTAATTGTATATTTGGTCCTATATTTTAGGGATTCTGATCTATAAAGATAGATCTAAGAGGATATTTGGGTTGTCCTAGTTTAGGAACATAGACTTTATTGTCAAAAGGTTTGGCATGAAAAATTCCAAGAGATATCTCATACCGATGAGACATAAAATATCACTTTCTAGGAGTATGTTCCCAAAGACTCCTGAAGAAAGGGCAGACATGGATAAGATACCTTTTGCCTTAGTGATAGGGTCTATCAGGTATACTATTCTATGTACTAGCCTGATATAGCATATGCTCTGAGTGTCACAAGGAGGTATTAGACAAATCCAGGTTCAGAACACTGGAAGACGGTAAAGTGTATCCTTAAGTACTTGAGAAGGACTAAGGATCTTTTACTCGTTTATGGAGGAGGTATCCTCTAGGTTGAGGGCTACATGGACTTAAGTTTTCAGTTCGACATTGATGATAGCAAATCGAACTCAGGGTATATTTTCACCCTGAATAGAGGAGCAGTAAACTAGAAGAGTTCCAAGCAAGATACTACTGTTGACTCAACCATAGAGGCAGAATACATTGTTGCAGCAGAAACAACAAAGGAAGAGATGCAGATGAAGAAGTTCATTAGGGATTTGGAAATCGTTCCGAGCAACGTGGAGTCAATTTCTATATACAACAACATCGATAGGGCGATAGCTCTAGCAAGGGAACCCAAGTCTCATCAGAATTATTCTGAGAAAGTTATACTTAATTAGAGGGATCATAGCCTATAAAGATATAGCAATGGAAAAAAGTTTCATATGAAGATAACATTGCAGATCCATTGATGAAGCCGTTACCTCAGATTGTATTTGAGCATCACATGGATTTGATGGGGATCAGACATATAGGTGATTGGCTTTAGGTCAAGTGGGAGATTACTGGTTACAAGTGCCTTGTAAGCTAATCACATGAGTGATGGAACATGTGACATACTATGCGATCTTTTTACTTATGATTAATAATGATATATTCTCACATTATATTATCTGTAGCATATATATTGTGATGTCCATGGTTTTGTGTAATGTAAATCGGATCATGATAAGATCACGATAATAAGATCGATTCATTTTTAAATACAGATCCTAAATAATCCCGGTCATAGGTTACTCGAGAGGGAGATCGAGATAACTAGACATATTAGTATACTATATACCCGTCCATATGATGGATGCAGCTAGTCTCATAGCCATTTGTGTGGAGACACTAAGGATATAATATAGTTGCTCATTGGAGAATGAGTTTATTGATTGATTCGCTTATGGAATGTTGTATAGTTGATGATACATAATGTCATATAATGATTCCATAATCTCAGTTATGTATCTGTCCTTTGACTTGAGACACCAAAGATACCTTGTATGAGTACTCTTTTCTTTGACGCCAACCTTACAAGTTTGAAAAATTCTAGATATGATACAATTGGTTATCGAGATTGGTAGTCAATCTTATGAAGGTAATTGAGTGTCAATAGAAGATCATCCACTCTCGGTATCATGAGAGAAATATCTCATATGTGCTTGCTCAGACAAATCCCTAGCCAGGGTCATTCGAATTAAGAGAGAAAGAGTTCTCCGGTAAAATCCGATTAGAGCAAGACAAACTGATTCTGTATGTGACCTGACAATACCCATGTCCAATATACGGTCTCTGGGATATTAATTGGATGAGGGATTATAGATATATATTAATTGTGGACAGATAGCTCTGACAGATTTGATCCCCTGTACCGTTTGAGGATTATGGCGTAGTGGCCTAGTACGTCCATAGTCGATGAGTCGAGTGAATTATTATGGAGATAATAATTTACTATATCAGAAGGAGTTCTGATAGAAGTGACTCACAGCCAGCTCAGTATCGGGCCTAGAGGGTCACACACATATGGTGGATGCTTCAATGAATAGAGGATTGGATAGAGATCCAATTAGCCCCCATTCTCATTAGATGAGACCCTATGCCGATGAGCTCCTTGCTTAAGGCCCAGTTAGAGGCCTAAGGAGATTATTGGATAGAGATCCAATAATATAGGATTAGTGGGTTATTAGATAAAGATCCAATACCTACTAAGGCAGGATCTCTAGGGTTTTGGTGGCTCTCTATAAATAGGAGGAAAGACTTATGGTTGATAGGCTGTGTAGCCTTGGTCTCCTCCTCCTATTCCCCTCTTTCCCTTTGCAAGAGTTGCAAGATTAGATTGGAGAAGATTCGATACAGAGATCCATCGTGTGGATACCGCTAGAGAGGAAGATGCTTGACTTCCATTATCCTCTCCATCCGGATTTGGATTACAGGGATATACAATCTCCCTAGGTAAAATAATCTCTCACATGATGCAGTTTTTTTATTTTTAAGGCTTTCTTATAACTCAATATTTACATAACGATTTGATCTGCGTGGGAAATCGATTTTTGTTTTGATTTTCACTATGCATGTGATGCTCCCACTAAAGTTTCCCGACATGAGTGTCTTCCTCTAGGTGCTCCCCAGGGTTTAGTGGTTGTTGGTGCTCTTGTGACATTGGCCCTCCTTCTAGTGCCAGAGAATGTTGTGATTTTTTATGCCGAGTTCGAGGCATCGTCTCGGTTAGGTTCAATATGAATGCGCAAGAGTGCCCGCATAGCTCTAACATGCCGGGGAGGATGCGTGACAGATTGATGGCTCTGCTTCTGAATATTTAGGCTATCTTCTTAAGATATGGGTGTCATCTAGCTTCTCCTTCTTCTCTTTGGCATCCGTGTCCTACAAAAAAGGCTTGAACCAAGTGGAAGATCCTCTCAATTTGACCCATATGATGGCAAAGTTAGTCCCGAGCCTGAGCTCTCCCAAGAATATTGTGGGGATATTTTCTATGTATATCCTCCTCCTCATACTGTTTATTGGGGTGACTTATATACCTCATAAGAGGGGGGGTCACTATACAAGGATGTTTAATGATCAGAGGCCTAGCGTACATGAATATTAATGCGTGCTGGCACTTGGGGATAGTTTGAGCAGACTTTGGTGTCGATGTCGTATGGACTATGTTGTGCATTATCGTATTCCTTGGATGATAGGATGAACCGACGATCTGTCTGTTGATGTCGTCTAGGCACATCACGTCTTCCTATGCTCCTTGAGCGGTGGGAGAAAGCGACGCCTGATCCCAAGGTCTCAATCTAAATTGAGTTGAAGGTATCTAATTAGCTCCGCTATAATGATTTGACGATCTATGTCAGATGGACCATAATATACCCCCATCAGGTTCAAAGATGGTGTAACCAACCAAATAAAACAGCCAATGAATTCTCATAAACACGAGTAGCATCCACTGAAAACAATTTGAGACAGTAGAATGTCTCAATTTGAGACAGTAGAATGTCTTCTCAAACACTGAACTGAGTGTATGATGCTTCATGCTCCAAAGATTCCTTTTGTCCATTGATTGAATGCTCTGCTACAGCTCATCACTTGAAAACTGCAGAAGCTTAGGACCATAGCACTGAGACCAAATACAAGAAAACCGAGTCAAGGAGAACACAAGATAACATATCACCTGAGTTTGGCCCCTCCAGATCAAGAATGTTCTCCACTTTAATGCCAGGTTGATTTGGATGAGTTTGATTCATCACTCGTATCTTTGTGTCCACATACACAGAATTTGACAGCTTATACTGCATCCAAGCGTTACCTTCCAAAGTTAAAGACAGGCTAAGGCTGCTCCACATGAGACTCTTTCATGCCACCTTGTTTCCAAACTCAAGGACATAGGACACACTGCAACTTTCCTTTACACCCTCCATTTTTTTTCTGTGTTGCGAAGCTTATTCCCCATCCTTTTGTTTTCACTTGATTGCTGACTCTCTTTACCCCTCTGAACTCCTCGTCGTAAGAACTTGTGACAGGTCTTTTCTTAATGTTTGCATGATATGCTGAAGAATCTTGTTGAAGAGCTGAAACCATGCGAGCAGTGGGAAAGCGTGTGCAGACAAACCTTCTTTGAGATGGCTTTTGGTACTGAATGCATTTGCTGCACTAATTTCCTTTGAATTCCAGAACCATTTCCAAATAAACAGATCTTTATGAATTGAGTCATTGTATTGGCACATTTAGGACATCAATTAAGTTCTTAATGGTGATGATACAAGGATTCCACCTGGTTGAAGAACAATAATGCAATATAAATATGAACCCCACTGATGTCTGCTCGAATTAAATATGTGCTAACATGTCAGGTAATGTCTTAGATACTGAAACATGAGATCTAGACACTCAGATTGCAGTTAATGGACCTGATTTATTTGGCCTCTACTGTTCTCTTTTAATTAGACACACCAGATCTCCACAAAGAGAACTGAGAAATAACCAATCTATATGAATGGAGATAAATACTTTCTAGTGTTGCTATTTTGACAAACAGAAAGTGAAGATCAAGTGAAAGAATTAAGGGACAAATATGGATTAGAAAACCATCAAACTTTTCCTTGAAGCTTAAAATTTTCTTGTTCTTGAAAGAAGGAAAACCACAAGCTTTTTTATAAAGGCTTGTGTGTGTTCCCTTTCCATTCCATCCCATAGTTCCCAGGGAAAACACCCATAGTACCCTTTTCATTTCATCCCCACCATCATCATCATCATCATCAAAGCCTCTCAAGAAGGAAAGGCGCACCTTAAGCATGATAGAAACACAAGAAAGGAGGAGGGGCAGCTGATGGAAAAGGCAAAAGACCAGTCTTTTCTCCACCATCACCACCTCAATTCCATGTTGCCTTTGCAATGGAAAGATCCTCCAGCCATTCAAACACCCTACTCCTGCGCACAGTTTCACCCCTCTTTAAGCTCATCGTCTCCTCCTTTTTCTTCTTTGTTGGTATGGCGATTGGCTCCAGCGCATCCGACGAGCACTTGCAGCTGAACCCACGACCCCCGGGCCGCGGAGGTGCCTTCTTTTGGACATTTGCCTCGATTCTTGTACCTCTCGATGCCTTCTTCGCTTGTTTGGTCTCCACGTTGCTCTTCCTGCTGCTGAAACCGCAGCTGTTCGACCTTCGCGACATCATGTCGTACAATTCGATCTCGGGGGCCTTGGCGATGCCCAGCCGAAAGATCCCCCACCCTGGCGGCGCAGAGCTTGTGCTCCGCCGCCCCGCACTCGCCTTCCTAAGGACGCGAACCTGCGGCGGAGGACTCGGAACGGCGCAGAAGTTGCTGGGAAGTGACACCCGCGGGTGTTCACTGGTGCTGCTCGAGTGGCTGTTCGATGAATGGCTCCTGCTGATGCAGCTGCTACTGCTCCTGCTGCTGCTGCTACTCCGGCTTGCACAGTTGAAGCCCAAGCCAAGGATGGTAGATGAGTACTGGTCGAAGGAGTCGGACCTCGACCTGCTCCAGCTCGGCCTACAGGAGCTGATGGAGGGCCGCAGTGGAAGAATCTGGCCCTGGAAGAACACTTCATCGGCGGCGCACATGTCGGTCTCCGCGGCATTGGAAAGGAGACCTCCCGCCACCGATATCCGGAACTCGAAATCCTCGTCCGAATCGCTAGACTTGCACTCACCATCGTCATCTTTGTCGATGGCCACCTGGAGGCCAGAGAGCGACAAGGCCTCCTCTTCTTCCTCAAAGGCCTCCTCCCATTTCTCTTGTGCTGCCACTGCCATTTTCATTGCTTGGGCTTCTTCCACCTTTTCTCAGGAGGAAAGGAAGGTTGGAGATTTATAGGAGGCGCTGAAGATTGGAAGAGGGTATTCCGATGCCTGAGACATTCCCATGGTGTTGGCTTGTGGGCGGGCCCTTGCATGTCTCCTCTACAGGCAGCCTTAAGAAACTTCTTCCCCACCCCCCACTCAAAGGTCAGATGTGGCATGGATTTTGGGCAGTGAAAGTAGTTAATGGATAGAGTACCAATCGATAGGTTGGCCTCAGGAGAAAAAAATCTACGAGAAAAAGAAGATCTATGTCAAGTAGGAGGGTCTTTTTGATCTCCTTTCCAGTCTCTCCATGTTCCTGTAGATGCCATGGGGAGCAGGTGGGACAGCAGCTCTTTGGAAACTTGTAATTGAAGAGAGACCAGACTGGTTTTGATGTTCTTCAGTTACTGAATGCCTCTGTCACTAAACTCCACTCCAAAAAGGAGAAAGAGTTTATCCATGTCAACTACAAAAAGGAATTGATGCATCACTTAAATCTTGGAGACATTGCCCCTCACAGACGACACTTGAATCACTCACACTTGCAATTAGGATGAGCTTGTGAAGCAGTTGGGG
The DNA here is from genome assembly GCA_021527575.1 of Ensete glaucum. Classification (NCBI taxonomy): domain Eukaryota; kingdom Viridiplantae; phylum Streptophyta; class Magnoliopsida; order Zingiberales; family Musaceae; genus Ensete; species Ensete glaucum. The sequence goes on from CM038553.1 coordinate 14,009,482, forward strand.
CCCCCCGTAGTGGGGGGGGGGGGGGGGGTCCAGTGTTGGATCTTAACCTGACCAGAAAGGTGATTCATGCATGGAGGTTTATGTCTTTTGGGGTTTCACTGAGGTGTCATGGAGAATGTGATGCTGGAGGTTTTGGAGGTTAGCCAATGGAAAGAATTGTGAGGTGGAAGATGCTATGAGTGCATCATATACACTATGTAATGGCCTGGTGAAGCTAAGTTGTGCTGTCATGCAAGTATTTTTTGCAAGTAAAGCAAGCAACTTGGTAGATGTAGATACTGGTGCTTTCATTATGTTCCAGTGCTCAGATCAAACTTTTAGGCTGCCCAGAACATGACAGGCTACCATTTCTTGACAAATGGGTGCAATGTTTAGCTGTTCTGCCTCGCAAAGCATAAGTGTGCATGTACAAATCCACCATGAGAAATCAATCCCCCATAGTGGTGGACAGTTTATGGTGATATTTTGGTGGCACTACGGATGGAGAAATCATTGAGGAAGATGGCAACTTTGTGGATAATAATTGCTCAAGTGTGATGAGGTTCTGCATGGGGGAGAGTTGGACAAGGACTCACTAGGCAGCATCTCATGCATGTTAAATCAAGTTGGATCAGGCTCGAGTTGGACCAATAAAATTACATGATTCTCTGATAATAATGTAATACTACGACTAAAATGCAACAATATGTTGTAATGCATGATGACTTAATTTGGGTCCGATATTTAGATCGCAAACAAATCTTGGAATTTGAGTGACTGTGACCTCCAATATTCAGTGTTTTGTTTGTCATGCATTTTTTCTCAACATCAGAAAAAGAATCTATCAATTGCGATGTGTCATGGACGGTCGTCGCTCAACTGTAACACCTTTGCTCAACGGATCGTCCGTTGCTTTTGCTTCCTTGTATAGTTGTTTGGCAACCTGTTTTGCCTTGTTTTTAAGTGTTTTTGCCTAAGAAATACGAGCAGAAACAGTCTGGAAGGCTATAGAACGATCGTTTAGTATGCATAACCAAAACAACCCAAAACTGCCCAGTTTTGGGCCATTTTCGCGTGTTGCGGCAAGCTTTTTGAGCGGCGCGGAATGTCAGCCATCTCAGCCCTCTAGAACCCCCCGGGTGGCACAGGGCTGGATGGGGCTTTGGGATAGTAGTCGAGCGTGAGCACTCAAAAGAAATTGAAGTGTTTTGCGTCTGACACCCTTGGGAACCATCGTTTGTGGACTTACGACCGTTCTTACAGCCCTCTAAAGTCCTGTTTTCCTCTCTTTCTCTCTTTTTCTGTTGCACTCAAGGTGTTAAACGAATTGCTTGTAAGAGTTGCCCTCTTTGCGAGACGTCGGGACTTGTTCGTCGCTCGTCTTCAAAACTAATCAACTTCTCTTTTTGCAGGTCCTTCGAGACCCGCACGAGGTTGCAATTTGGCTGACCCTTTGCGAGCAAATACGCTTCGGCGTTTCATGACTTAGGCAATCCCCGCTAAGTCCGGAACATTGGGTAAAGGTTGCTTCGCGACTTAGGCAATTCCAGCTAAGTCTACAAGTTTGTCGCAATGGTGCCACACGGCTTAGGCAAATTCAACTAAGTCCGTGACATTGTGGTATCAGAGCAGACATGCAATTCGAACAAGCGAGCAAAGAAGATTCGCAAACTCGCCATGGCGAAGCACCATGGTGAATTGAGCAAGATGGGGCAAGCCGAATCTTTGCCCCAAGCAATCGCAGGTGGGCTGCAAGTGCAAACTCACTCGCAAACTACTAGAGCCGCTTATGAGGAGCGCGACAGTGAGCATGACGAGCGTGAAGTTAGGTACTCTCTGCGAGCGAAGGAGGCACAATCTGGTGCGCCAACTAGGAAAAGGAGCCACAAGGAGAGACTTTCAACGGTTAAAACCTACCTCGATGTTTTTGAAGCGAACTTGGAGAAACTCTACCAAGGCCAAGGAAGGCTCCTTGTGGTAGAGAGCTCACAAGAAGAAGAAGAATCTTGGATCGATAGGGTCGAGTCCCTGGTCGACCGACTAACGGAGGGCACCAAAGACTCCGTACGACATCTACATGAAGTTGTAGCGGAACTCACGGCCAAAGTGACGTTGCTCACTAGAACTCTTTATGCGGGAGGGAACAATACCTGTGCTGCACAGCCACAAAACTTCAGGGCACTAGACCCGCATTACTACAGGGGTGCCAGAGATGCCAAAGAGCTCAAGAATTTTCTGTTTGACATGGAATGGTATTTTCGTGCTACGAGACCCGATTCGGAGGAAACCAAAGTTTCTATCGCAACCATGTATTTGAATGGAGATACAAAACTTTAGTGGCGAACCCGTTGGGAAGAGATCCAACAAGGTCGATATCGAGTGGATACATGGAAAGATTTAAAGCGTGAGTTAAGAACTCAGTTTTTTCCCGAGAACACAGAGTTTATCGTAAGAAGGAAACTGAGATAACTCCGTCAAAGTACTTCCATGCGAGACTATGTAAAGCAATTTTCAGCACTGATGTTGGATATACAAGACATGTCCGAAAAGGACAAACTATTCAGCTTCCTCGATGGCTTAAAGTCATAGGCACAACAAGAACTAAATCAGAGGAATGTCACTGACGTGGTCGGGACAATTGTAGCCGCAGAAAGGCTAGCTAATTTCATTTCTTCGGAGGACTTGGGAGAGAAGAAACAATCCTCGGGAAATTGCTCAGCAAAATACTCTCGTGCAAAGGAGTCTGGGGGCGAACAGAAGAAAAAGAGCTTCCACAAGGGACTAAGCTCGAAAGGCAAAGCCTCGAAATCTGACGGATGCTTCTTGTGCGGAGGACCGCACATGGTAAGGGAGTGCCCGCAGAAGCAAGCACCTAACGCTTTAGCGACATCAATACACCCCCACAAGTCGGACAAGGGCAAAGTCGTCACTCTTAGTCCGAGCATCTCTGAATCCAACAGCGACAACGAAGAATCGCAAGGGCCCCGAATGGGAGCGATGCATTTGTTGAATGCATTACGGGGTCAGGTGGGGGAGAGAACAAAGACAAAGGCGTAGAAGGCAGCAAGTAGCGAGCTGATGTATGTGGACATCAAGCTTAATGGCCGAACAACCCTTGCAATGGTAGACACAGGAGCTACCCACAACTTTATTGACGATCGTGAAGCAAAGCGACTTGGACTTGTCTTGGAGAAGAACCCAAGTCACATGAAGCCTGTGAACTCGGAGGCCAAACAGATCTCCAGACTAGCAAAAGGGGTCCCTATCAAGATTGGAATATGGAGCGGGTGCACAAACATGATGGCAGTGCCACTGAATGACTTCCAAGTGATTCTTAGAATTGAGTTCATACACGCAGCGAAGTTAGTGCCAATGTCGTTCCTAAACTCTTTATGCCTAATGGGAGGCAACGACCCCTGCGTAGTTCTAGTTTCTCGAGGGAGAACCAAGGACCCACAGCAAATATCGACACTACAATTGAAGAAAGGGGTGTGAAAAGGCGAATTAACTTTCGTGACTGCTGTGAAGCTGGAGCCACTTGACGGGGAGGCCATTCACAAACATGCTACGGTGGCTAACATTATGAAGGAGTTCATAGACGTCATGCCACCTGAGTTGCCAAAGACTTTGCCACCATGCAGAGGTATGGATTATAATATTGAGTTGGAGCCGGGAGTTAAGCCTCCAACGAGATCATCATACCGCATGGCCTCTCCAGAGTTGGCAGAACTGAGAAAGTAGTTAGATGAACTGCTAAGCGGTGGTCTCATCCGCAGTTCAAAGGTACCATTCGGCGCTCTAGTTCTATTTCAAAAGAAACAAAATGAGAGCCTCTGATTATGTGTCAACTATCGAGCCCTGAACAAAGTGACGGTGAAGAACAAATATCTTATTTCGCTCATCGCGGATTTGTTCGATCAGTTGGGCAAGGCCAAGTATTTCTCCAAACTCGACCTTCGGTCGGGGTATTGGCAAGTGCACATTGCAGAAGGTGATGAGGCGAAGACTACCTGTGTGACCAGGTATGGACCGTTCGAGTTTCTAGTGATGCCTTTCGGCTTAACCAACACTCCGACCACATTCTGTACTTTGATGAACCAACGTTTCAAAGAGTATTTGGACAAGTTTATGGTCGTCTACTTAGACGATATCGTTGTCTATAGCCACATGCTCAAGGAGCATGTTGAACACCTTCGGACAATCTTCAGAGTTCTCAGGGAGAACATCTTGTTTGTGAAGAGGGAGAAGTGCTACTTTGCGCAGACAGAAATTATGTTATTGGGGCATTGAATCGACAGTGGTTCCATTCAGATGGACGAGTCAAAGGTGCAAGTTGTGGCAGAATAGCGAACACCAAAGAAGGTACCTGAACTAAGATCCTTCCTTGGTTTCGTCAACTATTATTGGCGCTTCATCTCTGGATATTCGAAGTGCGCAACTCCACTAACGGAGTTGCTAAAGAAGGAGCAGTCTTGAAGATGATCGGACAAGTGTGAAACAACTTTCCAAGATCTAAAGACTGCTGTGTTGGAGGAACCAGTACTCAGATTACCAGACTATGGGAAGCCTTTTGAAATCCATACAGATGCTTCTAACTTTGCTATTGGGGGAGTATTTATGCAAGAGGGCCATCTAGTGGCCTACGAGAGTTGCAAGCTCAATGAGACCGAGCGGCGATATCCAGTGCATGAGAAGGAGATGATAGCAGTGGTCCACTGTCTACAGGTCTGGTGACACTACCTTTTGGGAGCACCATTCGTGCTAACGACGGACAATGTCGCATTAAGTTACTTCCAGACTCAAAAGAAACTCTCCCCAAAACAAGCACGATGGCAAGACTTCTTGGCCGAGTTCGACATGGTAATGGAGTACAAGCCCGGAAAGACAAATGTCATGGTTGAAGCATTGAACCGAAAAGTGGAACTGGTGAACGCTATACAGTTTGAAGGCAGAGGCCAAGCAAGTCAGTTGCACTCCAACTTTCTTTCCAGGATCAGGGGACTGTATAGTGATCCTCAAGCAGTAACCCTGATGCAACTCATCAAAGAGGGCAAGGCACGACGATTTTGGGTCCAGGAGGAACTCATCTACACCAAAGGGAATATAGTTTATGTCTGCAAGTGGATAACTTGAGGCGTGAACTCTTGAGAGAGTGTCACGATTCCCTTTGGGCAGGACATCCGGGCATTCATTGGACAATGGCTCTCATGGAGAGAGCCTTCTATTGGCCAAAGATGGGGACAGATGTGGAGGATTATGTTCGAACATGCCTTACTTGCCAACAGGATAAAGTAGAGCAGCGGAAGTCGGTGGAGCTTTTGGAGCCGCTGCTCATACCGGAAAGGCCATGGAAGAGCATTTCCTTGGACTTCATATCAAGCTCGCCCGTAGTATGGGGACTTGGATCGATACTCGTGGTTGTCGATCGATTTTCGAAGTATGCAACGTTCATCATTGCACCCCCTACATTGTTCAGCAGAGGAGGCGGCCAAGTTGATGATGAAAAATGTGGTGAAGTATTGGGAGTCCCACACAATATCATTAGTGATCAAGATTCTCGGTTCTTAGGATAATTTTGGACCGAGCTATTCAAGATGCGGATATCTAAGTTATATTTCTCTACAAGCCTCCACCCCCAAACGGATGGTCAAACAGAAAGAATCAACTCACTCTTGGAGCAATATCTCCGACACTATGTGAGTAGCAACCAACGAGATTAGGTGAAGTTGTTGGACATAGCCCAATTCTCCTATAACTTGCAGTGGAGCTCTACGTCTAACAAGAGCCCCTTCGAGATTATCAAATGATAACAGCCGTCGACTCCTCACACATTGGCTATTGGTTATATGGGAAGTAGTCCGTCAGCATATCACTTTGCAAAGGAATGGCATCGAAATGCAGATATTGCTCGGGCCTACTTGAAGAAGGCGGCCAAGAAGATGAAGAAGTGGGCAGACTTGGGAAGGTGACCACAAGAATTTAAAGTTGGTGACTTGGTGTTGGTGAAGCTCCAACCAACATCACTCCAGTTCTTTAGGCACAGAGTACACAAAGGATTGGTGCGCAAGTATGAAGAACATTTCCCAATTATCAACAGAGTAGGCAACGTCTCTTACAAGTTGCAGCTACCGTCATGGCTCGAAATTCACAATGTCTTCCATGCAAGCAACTTGAAAGCCTACCATTCAAATCCGCAAGATACTTCGCAAAATATTTCAACTCGTCTACCTCCCATCAGAGCCTCCTACGAGAAGCGAGTTGAGACTATTCTAGCGGATCGAAAGACTAAGTTATCTAGCGGAGCAGAACAAACGGAGTACTTGGTGAAGTGGTAAAAGCTTCCCCGAATAGAAGCTAGTTGGGAACCAGAAGACGCCCTACGACATGAAGAAGCCCGCGTCAAAGCCTACCAACATGTGTCGATGAGGGCGTCGACAGTTTGAGTGGGGGAGAATGTCACGGACGGTCGTCGCTCAACCGCAACACCTTTACTCAACGAACCGTCCTGTCACGTACAATAATGTAAACAAGGTGTTTGATGAAATACTCATGTTTGTATGTGTCCTTCGGTTTATGTGTATACCTTGTACAATAAGTAGCGGGCTTGCAGTAGGCTTAGCAGCCCTATTTTGGTTTACTTTGTGGTCAATTTTGGCTTGTAAATACGAGTGTGTTTTGTAAGCACTTGTGGGGACTTAGGTCTGTAATAGACTATTTTCCTTTGTGTGCAACCTCTCTGAGTTTGTAATGTCCATGGGTGTAATTTGTATATGGCTTTATAAAGTGTTTGCTCGAGCAGTTGCTTGTGGATCCCGTAGGAATTGCTTCTTCTGGCCCGTTTTCTCTTTTGTAAGTCTAAGGTACTCTAGGAGATCTCGGGGAGGGCTGACCTTTGCGGACGGACATGCATGGGTGTCGCACGACTTAGGCAAAATCAACTAAGCCCATGACAATGCGGTATCAGAGCGGGACAAGCATACGCAGAAACACTCGTCATACAAACGTGGGGGACCTAACTGGGCTATGTGGAGGACAGCCAGCACGTGCAACCGTTTGGAGGGAAAACGAACATTGAGATGTAGGGAAAGGAGTCGTTCAGAGGAGTGGGTATCTAGACTTGGGATTCAAAGGAATGGCTAACTCTTTGCGCGAGAGGCACCACGAGGACAAGCAAGCGAAGAAGAATGTATAGCACACAAAGATTGGGATGGTTGAGTTCGAGCTATAACTCGACGTTGGCAACCAAACTTGACGGTGCTCAAGGCAAAGCGGGGCGCCTGGTGAAAGATGAGACCGTGCAAAGTAGGAGGTGTTGCGTAATGATCGAAAGAGTTGTGCAAAGCTCACAGAGGTGAGGGGAATTGCTAACTCGAAGGATTCGATACTCATGTAAGGGTTTGTACATGGACGACGGAGTGTTCGTGGTCATCCTAAGGTGTGATCAAAAGTGCCATTGAGCATCAGAACTTTCTCTTCGACATGGAAAGGATACGTCCATAGGCGGCTGAAATGTGCAACAAGTTCAGCACGTTGCTAGACCCTAAAGGGTGTAGTGGAGACTGTATTGGCGAAGGGTCGCAATCTAGCAGGTGCATTTGCGGGGGTAAAACAAGGCACAAGTTGTTCAGCAAGACAGAGTAATCCAAAGGGGATGGTGGTCTCCGAAACTTCCAGTGGGAAGTATGTAAAGAGGAAAGTTGCTCCAACAGGACAGATATCCAGGAGAGATAAGTCATAGTTCTCTAGAGGGAGAATCATGTGCAACAGACCGCACATATTGAGGAAGAGTTTCTCAAGGTAATATCTCCATAAAGCTCAATGGACCGAGCAAGTGACATGGAATCATCGCATGATCTCGAATGAGGTAATGCATTGGTGGATGCATTTCAAGATCAAGTGGGGGAGCAATCCAAGGCAACATCATATGAAGGCACACTTAGAGTCCATGCAAAAATTGAACTCAACGGAGGGCTGACCCGTGGAATGGTGGACGCGAGGGCCACTATCAACTCAATGCAAATCGAGGAGCGAAGCGACTTGGGTGGAACTCAGTGAAGTATCCAAGCCACATGAAGGGAGTCGACATAGAAGATGGAACATGGAGCGGAGGCACATAGCTTTCCTTGGACGAAGGTCAAGGGCATGAACTCTTATAGAGGCAAGAGTGGGATCATGTCGTTCCATGGGTTCTTCATTTTGATGGGGAAGACTTATCTTGCATGGTGCCAAAGATGAAGGGAGCTTCAATGCACATGCACCTTACCTCTGAGATGCATTTGACGAAGTAACTAAGGTGATTTAACTTGCAAAGGTAAAGTTGGGATCAAGAGACCTTAGCACGGGGCACGAGGGTACAAAGGTGGGTACTCTTGAAGAATATGCCACAGTGTTGTCATTCGAGTTATCAAGAACAAGTGGTGCATAGTGGAGATTGTGCTGGTAGGGGATAGAGGCCCAGGATCTAAACGATGGTGCACCAAGTCTAGCGAAGTCAGGGGGACTTCATGAGCTACTAAGCGACGGACTGTCCTAGAGCTATGCTTCGTCCAAGTGTGACCCAAGAGTGGGTGGACGAAGGTGAATTGCCAAGGGAGCGAACTAAAAATCAAAGATGGCGGAGGCCCTACGACGTGTTGGCAGAGGCCACACATGGAGAAGTCATAGTCCGAATTCATCACCCGAGAATCTGTTTGCAATGGAGATGTCACCAGGAGGCGACATGGTGCAACGAATCGTGGTGGAATAGTTCGTGGCAATGCAACACAAGCGATCGTGTCCCGTGAGGGGTAAGATCATGCGAATGTATGATCAGGAGTTATTGGGAGCTCCACTTTGGTGTACGACACAACAAGAAGAAGGGCTATGGATTCAAGGAGTGAATGTCGTGGTATCGTAGAGGCGAGTCTTCGTGTGTGCATCGAAGCTTGCATTGGATGAAAGCCTTAGTCGTCAGCATATGGGGCTTGTATACCACCGAGGAAGAAGTCCAAGTGCAAGTACTAGTGAGTCCCATGGAGGGAGACGTAATCATGTGAATGATCAGGAGCTGTTGGGAGCTCCACTTCGGTGAACAATGCAACAGCAAGAAGGGCTGTGGATTCAAGGAGTGAATGTCATGGTACCACAGAGGCGGGTCTTCCGTGTGTGCACTTCGAAACTTGCATCAGATGAAAGCCTTGGTCATCAGCATATGAGAGCTGTGTACCACCGAGGGAGAAGTCAGATTACTAGTATCAGTGAGTCCCATGGAGGGGATCTGACTATACAAAGGTATGATCAAAGCAGCTGGAGAGTTAGACTGCTTCAATGCTCACATTCGCTTAAGGGAGCCCGACAAGTCAAAGGACAAAGCCGAATAAGCGAACGTTGCTACCAAGGAAGCTAAGGAGAATATAATCGACATGAGCCCTACAACAAAATGGCGGAGGCCATGCATGAGAGTTACAGTCTATCTTTCCATCGACCAAGGAGAACTGCTAGGAGGACACAGTGGTGTCGAAGCAGGTGGTCGAAAGGGGCGAGGAAGCGACAACGAGTCCAGTGGGTCTCAGCTATCTAAAAGCAAAGCGTCGGTTAGAAAGGATGTGAACTCGGAGGAGCACCACAGTGCTGTAGAGGCGAATCTACCGATCACGAAGGAAGGGATGCAGATGCAAGGTAACAGATAGTAGGGCTATGGGCTTGGCAGCACCATGGTATCGCAGAGGCGGGACTTCCGTGGAGTCATCGATCCCTTGCTCTCATGGACGGAGAGTATTGGTCGTAAAAGGGGCCAAGGAGGTGGAAAATGCAAAAGCAAACTCCAAGTACCAAGACAGGGTGGAAGGGTAGAGGTCAAGGAACTTTATAAGACCGGTGTCGATGGACTTCTCATCAAGATAGCCGAAAGCGGGGGACTTCGGTTTGATACAGAAGTGCTCGACCAAGGAACGAAGTAGGTAGTACGTGGTACTATACCTTTCTACTCAAAGGAGTAGGCGACAAAGGTGATGGAGAAGATGGTACACTCCCAGAGGTGACCAGAACTATCAAAGACTTATTCCAAGTTGGGGGACTCCAAGTTGGGGTAAATTTTTTGCTCTTTTCGGGCAAAACTTCTTACATTCCAGAAGTTTAATAGCAGTAAGAAGGTGAATCATAATAGTTAACTCAAGGCAAGGAGTGCAAACACTTCAAGTGCTTCAGAAGTGTGAGTAAAGAGCCGGTGAATGTTAATAACCAGCTCAATGCATTAAGTACAAACTCGAGGAGGCAGGCGAAATCGAGTAACCTTTGCCTTCTCAACTCAAGAGAATGGGCGAAACTGAGTATCCCAATTCTCTTAACTCGAGGAGGTGAGCGAAGCCAAGTAACCTTGTCTTCTCAACTATTAAGAGAATGGGTGAAGTCAAGTATCCTAGTTCTCTTACTTATCCAGCAGAGGAGCTCTACATAAGTTCAGTGACCCTTTAAAGAAAGCTTATGGAAGACAATAGTTGTCAAATCCTCACCATTGGTGCTCAGTACTACTGAGAGTAGATTGTCCACTTCATTTCTCAATTGACTAATCGAAAGCGGGAGTGATGCGAACATACTTGGAAGTGACAACGAAACGTGGAAGAAGGATCAATGGGCAAACATTATGGAGGAAGGACCTCAAAAACCTTAAAGTATGTGAGGCAATGCTCGTCAAAGTTTCAACAAACATCCACCCAGTTCAAGCAATATAAGTATAATGCGATACTGGCGCATAATAAGGCAGGTATTTTTCTTCATCAGAAGGATTCGCAAGAACCAACAAGGATCAGCACAACTCAGCCAACCCCACACTAGATTCAGTCATTGGTGAGTTGAAGCAGCATGGCGAATCAGAGTTCGACTACTCAACAACAGCGGCGGAGAGCGGCTAGGAGCCAAAGAGGTATGTTGTAGCCAAAGCAGAAGATTGAAAATTCAGCAGAATGCGAGGAGATGCAGCGTCTATAGTGGTTTCGACGAGGACGTCGAAGGAATAAGTGGGGGAGAATGTCACGGACAACAATGTAAACAAGGTGTTCGATGAAATACTCATGTTTGTCTGTGTCCTTCGGTTTGTGTACATACCTTGTATAGCAAATAACAGGCTTGCAATAGGCTTAGCAGCCCTATTTTAGTTTGTTTTGTGGTCAATTTTGGCTTGTAAATACGAGTGTGTTTTGTAAGCACTTGTGGGGACTTCGGTCTGTAATGGACCATTTTCCTTTGTGTGTAACCTCTCTGAGTTTGTAATGTTCATGGGTGTCGTGGGAATTGCTTCTTCTAGCCCGTTTTCTCTTTTGTAAGTCTAAGGGACTCTAGGAGATCTCGAGGAGGGCTGACCTTTGCGGACAGACACGTATGGGTGTTACACGACTTAGGCAAAATTAGCTAATCCCGTGACAGTCCGTTGTTTTTGCTTCCTTGTATATTTGTTTGGCAGCATGTTTTGTCTTGTTTTTAAGTGTTTTTGCCTAAGAAATGTGAGCAAAAACAGACTAGAAAGCTACATAACGACCGTTCAGTGTGCAGAACCAAAACAACCCAAAACTGCCCAGTTTTGGACCATTTTCGCGTGCTGCGACAAGCTTTTTGAGCGGCACGGAATGTCAGCCATCTAAGCCCTCTGGAACCCCTCGGGTGGCATAGGGCTGGATGGGGCTTCGGGATAGTAATCGGGCGTGAGCACTCAAAAGAAATTGAAGTGTTTTGCGTCCAACACCCTTGGGAACCGTCGTTTGTGGACTTGCGACCGTTCTTACAGCCCTCTAAAGTCATATTTCGCTCTTATTCTCTCTTTTTCTGTTGCACTCAAGGTGTTCGACGAATTGCTTGTAAGAGCTCTTTGCGAGACGTCGAGACTTGTCTGTCGCTCGTCTTCAAAACTAATCAACTTCTCTTTTTGCAGGTTCTTCAGGACCAGCACAAGGTTGCAATTGGGCTGACCCTTTGCAGGCAAACGCTTCGGCATTTCATGACTTAGGAAATCTCCGCTAAGTCTGGAACATTGGGCAAAGGTTGTTTCGCGACTTAAGTAATTCCAGCTAAGTCTACAAGTTTGTCATAAGGGTGCCACACGACTTAGGTAAGCTAAGTCCATGACAGATGGGCAAATAACTAAGTCTATGACAGATGGGCAAATAATGATACATCACAAGGAAACAGGTCGTGGAACAATTAAGCAGTTAAATAGAAGTAAAAAAAAAATCTACAAGTGATGAGAAACTTCTTATACTATATAAAAATAAAATAAATAAGTATTTGAACCCTGAATTGCCCTATGACTCTCACATTACACTTTTAACGGGTCAAACAAAAAAAGAAAATTCACTGTTTTTTCCTGCCCCTAAACTAGATTAAATATTTAAATAATGGTAGACTGGAAATGAAAGTAAAGTCCCTTTCTCGCATTTGCTCTCTATTGCATTGGCGGAAGAACAAAACAATATCAGATTCTGAAATCAAGGAAAGATATTGAAAAATAGATTTTTCAAAAAATAGATTTTCGAAATAAACTTTTATACGTAGCGGAAAAGAATATCAACCTGTCAAGCACGCTGTGAGGAATCTGATGGTACTGCTGCTGTGTTTCTGATTGCCTTGTTACCAAATTGGATGCCCTGGAAAGTGACTTTCGAGGACAGGTACTTACAGACAATGCACTACCAAAGCCCCAACGAAGACCAAATCCCACTCCGCAGCCTCAGCCTTCTCATGTGAAATTTTAGCATTAAAGTACCAAGCAAGCGATGTTGATCCATTTCCAGGCCAAAGATATGCAGGGTCATCCCTGTAGATATTTGAAAACTAAAAAAATCCATGGATTAATAGTTGTATGAAGAACAAGAACACCTGACCTAAGTTAAAAGACCTATACATGGGCCTAAAATACTGAAAAAAGTGTGGTGCGGTCATACATCTTCCACTTATGTGAGATTTTGCAATAATTCATTTATGTGGCCTTAATTCTACAAAGGGAAAGATTGTGTTTGCGACTTAAATTTGATCATCCAGATTGTAAAGGAGCTACTTTATCATCCATCACATTCAGAGTTTATCCTGACAGGGATAGACAATACTACAGAATAAAAATTTATGTGGAAACAACATAAAGAATATGGATTTACATGTTTGATTTTCTATCATTTATGGTGCCTCTCAAGTATAATATGATACCTGCATCCAGCAACATTAGCTTGGTCACACAAAACAGTTTGCAGTAGCAAACCGTTCCCCACTATCAGAATATAAGTACATAGCCGGGATGCCTCAAGGATATGTGAAGCTGAACCCTCTTTGTCATTGGGGAAGAAAAGAGTGTGCAGCTTCAGTTCAACTAGAGAGTAAAAGAAAGCATATTGGGCCTCTTAGTAGGTGCAGAAGAGCACTAAAAGAATGAAATCTCTCTGGCTTTCCCCATCTTAACTTTTTTAATCTTCCTAACCTAACAGTCATTCTAGTTGACCATCCAACATCTCAATTTTTTTAACAAAACTCTGCTCTAGTTCAGCTATAACTCCAGCAACTATTTCCTCTGGTCTACCGCTACAGCACCATTTCCAGCTATAGAAATCATATTTAAATTGTTTAAGAAAAATTCATATCTTACGCCTGAATAATTGATAACTAGAATGACTATCGACATATTAAATGTTTCTTCTTTTGGAAGATATATTGACAGGCATAAAGCATATTACTTTTGCCATCTCTTCTCTTCATCCTTGATCTAAAATCTGCTAAGCGTTTCTTGAAGACTGCTAAAATGTGAATGAAAATTTTAAACTGGTTTAGAATTTTGAAGCTAGTGTTTTTCAGTAATCATTTATTGTTTAGAATTTTGAATCTTGTCTCGTGCTCCCCACCATTTTTCCACTGCTCTCTTTCTGGTATTAAGTTTAGCTAACATCAAAAATAGCATTAATCCTTTGAATTAGAAAGATCCTAAGCTTCTATAGCAATTACATTTATCATCATACTTTCCGAATGATAATCAGCTATCCTCCAAGACCACAATAATTTTTACCCATGTAGTGCCTTGATACTCATTCTAGATTATGACATGCATCTCTAACCTTTGTTGCCTTCTCAAAAATGGGCACTAGCAATCTTTGTGGAATGAGAAACAGAATGTCTACATCTTTAACGAATGTGATAGTTATAAGTGGTGAAACTATTATCATTAGCGGTACGAAAAAATGTAGAGAAAGAACTAAAAAGACTTCAATATAAACTATAAATAAAGATCTATATACTCTAAACTTAATTAAACATATAGTTTTTTATAGATCTCAATGACGACAGCAAAAGATTCATATAGTTGACCCCAAATGGTTGGGACTTACAGCTTTATTGTTATTGTTGTTTTAAGCTTTATTTTTTACTTTACTAGTTTACTAGTTAAAATTTGAGCTTATAAGGAAGTATATAAAATTTTCTCCTATATGATATGATAGAAAGAACATCATCAACCAATCACTATCCAATGCATGGCTGTCAGTGTGGTAGCTTAGTCAACCTCGGGGGTAGAACTTGTCCCCCCCCCCCTTTGTTTGCCCATGTGGATATGAGTCTAAAGCAGACAGTTATAAGCTACCTCTTCCCTTGTTGCCAACATGGACAAAAAGACAAAGATAGGTTGTTAGAGAGGGTTAAGAGCTACCTCCCCACTACATATTCTGCCCCTCTATTGACAGGTATAAAAAACTCTCGTTTTGGCACAATTACCATGGAGACCACTTTTTTACCACTCGTGATCACACTCACCCAACGAAGGGTTATAATTTAGTTTTCGTCTAGGCGACATCCTGGGAGCTCGGTGTTTCCACCTCGGAGGCACCTTGACTACCCTTCGGACATCCGTACGCACACAGGTCAAAACCACGTCGAGCTGACTAGTACGTCAACGACATATTTCTATAACATAATACAACATAATGGATCATGAATCTCCTTTTCTTTCTTGGAGCATGGCCAGGTGATGACGACAAGCAAAAGCTGAAGATATCATCCGTACAATGGGTAAACTAAGTGTATATATGTGAAAGGGTGAAGACGAGATAATTTATACTATGAACAAGGAAGGATTTAGAGTTTTCTTTTCGATGACAAAAAAATCTCAGGTGGATACTAAAATCTCTAAGATCAATAGCACTAGATTAAGGTATATTAGGTGGTCCAATGTCTTTTTCAAGTACTGCCTCCCGCATATCTTTTCCTTTCCTTTTTATCCATACTCTTGTTTTCCTGAAATCGATCGAGGCCCTCTGAGAAAAGAAACAATTTCCTGCTAAATTAATTCATCAGATTGCACATCCCAAGATCTTATTACCCCAGGCTATACATCTAAACCTTATTAATCCACACTTCGTAGCACAATAAACTCAAAACCCTAAAAGCTGAATCATTAAGATGACAAGAGAACACCTCCCGATCACCCAATTCTCTCATCAATTACTTTTGTTAGTCGTTCTCAGGAAGCGCTTCTTCCCACCTTGCCATGGAACCCCAATTCAAGCAGAAACCCACACTGTCAACTATCCGCAAAAAGATCAAAAGGAACAAGAAGGAGAAGAAAATTACCTCCAAAACCCCATTCAACTCCAAAGCCACATCCAACGCCGAATACTGAGACAGAAAACGATGGCCAAGAATTCCTACCAACACCAACACCGACGCCATCGAGCTACCTACCGAGAACCAATGACTCCTTGCGGGCAAATCGACCACTAGGCCTCGCGGCGAAAGGGGAGGGGGCATTGCGTGACGGAGTGGAGGGCGGCAAGGAGGCGGACATGCGCTCTTACTCGTGCGAGGCAGTGGACGCTCACCAACAGTGCAACAGTTTGGCCAGATCGGGTGAAACCCCCACGCAGCCGAGCACTGAATGAGCTCCAATCCGTCCGCCCCAACACGAACCTGAATTGGCTCCGCCGATTCCCTTTCGACGATGTGCAGGTTATATAACTGTTCACTCTTTCTCTACAAAACTCCTCGTGATCATGTTTGGATCACTCCAAATCAATAGTAACCATTTCCAGCTCAATGAATAGATGGTGTCCTCGAATTGCATTGTCGTTCCAAAAAAAAAAAAAGGGGTCAAATTGGCTTCGATTCCCTTTATATTTCACGAATGATCAAATTTTAGATTGATTCACATAATGTACGTAAAGTTTCACATACTATATCTATGATACATTTCAGAGTATGTCAAATTATGATTGTCCAAGACACGTGGGATACGTTCAAAAACTAATTGATATCCACTTTAGAGTTCATCTTAGATCAATGTATCAGATAATTGAGAGAATTGTTAAGTCAAATTAAGATTGATTGTCCAATAGGATGAGGTGGGTTTAGAATCAATCGAGGTTTACTTTCGAGTCCA
This sequence comes from Ensete glaucum, assembly GCA_021527575.1. Lineage (NCBI taxonomy): Eukaryota > Viridiplantae > Streptophyta > Magnoliopsida > Zingiberales > Musaceae > Ensete > Ensete glaucum. The sequence continues at coordinate 14,025,839 of CM038553.1, forward strand.
TCTAGTCAGAACGTTTTAAGTCAAGATATCCAAAAAAAAAAAAAAAACTATATTTGGGGATGTAAGTATAAAAATTTATTATTATATATATTTTTTAATACTATAATATAAAATTAAATAATAATATAACTAAAAAAATTATATATACTTGGTATCAATATCTTTATTCTGATTTGTAAATATACCATCATCTAATTGAAGAAATGATCGGTAACGAGAACTAAATTTCTCCTTTCTTTTTATTTTTATGAGGATATATCTAATTGATAAATATCATTTTCTTTTTAAGAAATATTTAGAGGATAAATGATTTTCGAAGAAATATTCAAGAGAATAGGGTCATTTATAGGATATAGAGACTCGACTCCTACATCAAGGAAAGCTACTTCTAAAATACGACAGGGAGCAACTCCTTTCCTTTTTCACATCAAACACGGGTAAGATATATTTAAAACATTTGAACGAGATGTGTTTCCGTTGAGTGACAAGTTAAGTGCTTTATCAAAGATCATATTTATTTATAAATAAAAACATAGAGTCTAAAATAAATAATTAAGAGGGTCATTCTGCCATCCAAATAATAATTCCTAAATTGATAGATAATTTGAATTCAATCAAAATTATAATATATTTTTATCTAATTAAACATAATCACATAATCCAATAAGGATATTAGATAAATCTTCTTTGATACTTAATTAGTAAAAGGGTTCAAAGAATTCAATCAAATGCACTTAATGATAAATATTTTTCAAAAAAATTATATATCAATTGACCATTAATGAGTTCGTAAGATCATACATACATTAAACCGTCCAAAATACCGGCATGAGTAACGGTCGTGTCGAACCAACTTCATTATAAATCAATACTGTATGTATTAATCAACCACGGGTGCGACTGACTCCACATCCTCTCCGGTGCGGCATTGCTTATATTATGAGATTGGCTCTGTCCAACCAACCAACCATCTTAGCATATGCAACTTCTCATCAATCAATCTTCCCATCTCTCTACCAAGTATTTCTTTTTCCGGATATGTTCAACTTAATAATAAAACAAAGAAAAATACATGCCTACTCCACGTCTTAGCATATGCAGCTGCATCGGCATTGATTGCTTTTCACGTCTTTTCCACTTTCGTGAATATATATATATATATATATATATATATATATATATATATATATATATATATATATAGTTTATTATTAAAAGCAAGCAACTGCACAAAAAAAAATTAAAAGAAAAGAACATCTTGCATGTCTCCTCCCAAATAAGCGCCACCTTTAACCTTATCCACCTCTTCCTCTCTCGGCTGTCGTTCTCCATCGGACAGCTCAGCGAACTCCATCTCGCTCACTGGCCAAGGTGTCTCCCACATTATATATATATATATATATATATATATATCGAGGCTGGACTCAATCTCACATGCCATGATTTGCACAGAAATCCACATTTATTTATAGCATTTTTTATTTTTCTTCTATTAAAAAAGAAGGAAAAATATTAATTAAACGGAGTCTGACCAAACTTTCAAGTCAAAATAGCCAACTAATGGATAACACGAAAACAATCCGACCTCTTAATCCGTCTTATTCTCCACGTCATTTTCTTTTCATTACCATCCATATTTACATATGTTGCCCCTCCTCCGGTTTATCTAATGCCTCTTATTGCTATTATCAAAAAATATTTTTATACTCAAATTATAACACTTCGATGGCTACAGCGTCATGACTTGCTGTCATTAAGGAGCCTACATGATCATCTAAGGTACGTAATTGTTGGGTATAAGTATATTGACCGGGAAGCGCATAACTGGCCTCCCTCCCAGAACGCTAAGCTTCGAAATCTCTGTAACTAACATCAACGCAAAGCCATTATCATCAATCTCTCTCTCTCTCTCTCTCTCTCTCTCTGGCGAATTGAAATCGAGACGCAACGCCATGAGCTGGTGGTGGGCCGGCGCCATCGGCGCCGCGAGGAAGAAGACGACGGGGGAGGACTCCGACGCTCCCTCCGCCAGGTACCGTAGCGTGGCCCTCGTCGTCGGCGCCACCGGCATCGTGGGTTCCAGCCTCTATGATATCCTCCCCCTCCCAGACACCCCCGGCGGTCCATGGAAGGTATACGGCGTCTCCCGCCGACCCCCGCGCCCCTCGCTTCTCTCCCCCAACATCGCCGACGGTGTCGGTCTTCCCGTCGTGCACGTTCCCTGCGACGTCGCCGACCCCGCTGACGCCCTCGCCAAGCTTTCCCGGCTTGGCGACGTTACCCACATCTTCTACGCCGCTTGGTGTCGCCGATCCACGCTGGCGGAGACCCGAGCCACTAACGCCGCCATGCTCCGCAACGTCCTTGACGCTGTCCTCCCTGCCGCCCCCAACCTCCAGCACGTCTGCCTTCAGACCGGCCGCAACCACTACCTTGGCCCCTACGGACCAGCCGGCGGAGTTGTCGCTGAGGTGGGGCCGGCGATCAGACGCCACGATCCACCCCACGACCCTCCCTTCCCCGAGGACATCCCCCGCCTTGCCACCCCCAACTTCTATTACGAACTCGAGGACGTCCTGCTCGAGGAATTGGCCAAGAAAGAGCGCGCCGTCACGTGGTCCGTTCACCGCCCCACCACCATCTTCGGCTTCTCCCCCTGCAGCCTTATGAACCTGCTATGCTCACTGTGCGTCTACGCCTCAATCTGCCGCAAGGAGGGCGTGCCCCTCCGCTGGTTCGGCAGCGAGGAGGCGTGGTACGGGTTCAGCGACGCGTCGGACGCCGATCTTGTCGCCGAGCACCAGATCTGGGCCGCCGTCGACCCCTACGCCAAGAACGAAGCGTTCAATTGCAGCAACGGCGACGTGTTCAAGTGGAAGCACCTCTGGCCGGTGCTCGCGGAGCAGTTCGGTGTCCCGGCGGTTGGCTTCACGGACTACGACGGCCGGTTCAAGCTGGAGGATGCGATGAAGGGGAAGGAAGCCGTGTGGGAGGAGATCGTCCGGGAGAACGAGCTCGTGCCGACGGCCTTGGACGAGGTCGGGAACTGGTGGTACGCTGATGCCGTGCTCGGCTTGGAGTTTGAGCACCTTGACAACATGAACAAGAGCAAGGAGCACGGGTTCTTGGGATTCCGGAACTCGGTAAATTCCTTCAACACTTGGATCGACAAGCTGAGGGCTTACAAGGTCGTTCCCTGATGCCTCTTGTTGCACTTGTTTGTTGTTGTGTCATGGGAAGCTAGTAGTACGAATAATGTATTACTACTACAAATGAAATGATTCAAACCGAGTCCACAATGAAATTTGCAATTTCTGCTTTAAAGAACTGTGTTTGTTTTTATTATATATATTTTGAAGAAAAAGTATGGTTTGCTGCATTCATTAGAGATGTATTTGGAGATATTTACATTGCAAAAACAGCTGGGTTGTTTTCATGGTTATAGAGAAGTTAATCTGTTCTTCTCTGAGCATGAATATGACTGGAACTATGATGAAAGATGGTCTCTGTCTTTGTCAGGTGAAATCCAGTTTCTTGACACAAGTACCTACCTCTGAGCATAATGAGGACATACTCAACATTTATAATTCTACGTCTGGAAGCTTCACTCTAACTCCTAGTGAAACCAAACCTTTTCTTTTAATTTATTCATTTAATATTTGTTATTTTTCTTGAATGGATCCACATACTTTAATTTAATTTCATTATTATTATTATTATTATTATTATTATTATTATTATTATTATTATTATTATTATTATTATTATGTACATAAGCCATGCGCCATGTGACTGATCTTTGCCTCTTCTTATTATTATTGTTGCTGGATGATCCATCGTGTTTGAGGAGTTAGCACGATATGGTCCGACTTATATACGCATGAGTAACTGATTTGGTACTCGGGGAAGATGTAAGGTGTCTTCTAGGCTTGGAGATATTATGATCATCCAAAAGTTTTTTCTTGTTGCATGGTCGGGTACCTACAAGAGAAGATCTTCGTCGGGAGAGGGCCTCGCGACGAGGTCTCTCCGATGGCTAAGTTAGCCTTGTCGATAGGAGTATCTCCTACGCCTTCTCGGTGGTAGAGCTTCTTATGTAGGTATTCTCAGCCTCTCCTCTTTGAGAGCCCCCCCAAGGGAGGCTTTTATACATGTCCATCGACGGTCGATTATACCTTTCTCATCAGTCTTTACAGCGTCATTCATCAGGGTGTTTAATGTTGTAGGCACTGTCGGTGTCTCTTCACACCATGGATGGGCATGTCGCGTATGGTTCTAGCCCTACTGTCGTATGATATTTTCTGACCCACAAGATTTGATGGAGATTGCGTGGTGCCCGATGATGCTTTGCATCGGGCTTCTCCCCTTGTTGTGGCGCATCGTTTGCGGGTGTTATGGGGCACATCTAGTGCCTAGTCAACCGATTCCGCTCCATGTTGTGTTTGGAAACCTCAGTGAGAGCATCACATACGCAGCGAAAACCAAAATAAAATCGGTTTCCCAAGCAGATCAAATCGTCATGCAAAAGATTGGGTCGCGAGAAAGTCACAAAAATGATAAAACCAGGTCATATGATAGATTGATTACCTAGGGAGATTATATATCCCTATATTTCAGATTCGGATGGAGATGATGAAGTCAATCAAGCATCTTCCTCTCTAGCGGTATCCACACGATAAATTTCTACAGCGAAACTCCTTCAATCTGATCTCTCAACTCTTACGTAGAGGGAGAGAGGAGGGGGTGGCCAAAGCTACAACCTATCAACCGTGAACCTCCCTCCTATTTATAGAGAGCTACCAAAAACTCTAGGGTTCCTGCCTTAGTGGGTATTAGATCTTCATCTAATAAACCACTAACCTTGTATTATTGGACCTCTATCCAATAATCTCCTTAAGGCTCTAATTGGGTCTTAAGCAAGGAGCCCATCAACATAAGGTCTTATCTAATAAGAATAGGGACTAATTGAATCTCCATCCAATCCTCTATTTGCTGAAGCATCTACCATATATGCATGATCCCTTAGGCCCGATATCGAGCTAGCTGTGAGTTGCTCCTATCAAAACTCATTATGATATACTGAATTATTATCTCCATAATAATTCACTCGACTCATCGACTATTGGCGTACTAGGCCACTACGACATAGTCCCCAAATGGTACAGGGGGATCGAATCCATCAGACCTGTCTGTCCTCAGTTATCGTGTACCTATAATCCATCATCCAACTAATATCCCAATGATCATATATTGGACATGGTACTGTCGGGTCATATACGGAATCCGTCTAAGTCCTGCTCTAATCAAATTCTCCCGAAGAACTCCTCTCTCAATCTGAATAACCTTGGTTAGGGATTTATCCGAGCAAGCACATATGAGATATTCCTCTCATGATACCGAGGGTGTATGATCCTCTATTAACACTCAATTGCCTTCATAAGGTTGGCTACCAATCTCGATAACCAATTGTATTGGATCTGAAACTTTCCAAACCTGTAAGTCTGACATCAAAGAAAGGAGTACTCATACAAGATATCCTTGGTGTCTCAAGTCTAAGGACCATATACATAACTGAGACTATAGAATCATTGTTTGACATTATGTATTATTAACCATACAATATTTCATAAGCGGATCAATTAATGAACTCATTCTACAATAAGCACATGTACTATATCCTTAGTGTCTCTATACAAGTTGCTATGAGACCAGCTGCATCCATCATATGGACGAGTATATAGTATACCGGTCTGTTCGGTTATCTCGATGTCCTTCTCGAGTAACCTATGATCAGGATTATTTATGATTTATGTTTAAAGATAAATCGATCTCATTATTATGATTTCATCATGATCTGATTCCCATTGCATAAAACCAAGGATATCACAATATATATGCAATAGATAATATAATATGAGAATATACCAATATTAATCATAATCAAAAGGATCGTGCTACGTGTCACACGTGTTATCACTCATATGATTGGCTTACAAGACACCTGTAACCAGCACGTTGGGTCTATTCGGGAGGGGGGGCCCATCATTATCCCTATCATCCCAGGAGGAGGCTACCCCGAGGTTTTGCGAAGGCGCGGGGAAGGGTCCTTCATGTGCAGAGTTGTAGTAAGAGAGTGATCTGCATACCTGCACGGGGTTGTGCCGCTTTAACTATTGGTTGGTCTGGCATTAGCGTGGTTATCAGGTAGCTATCATGCTTTGCATAGGAAGCCTTCGGGGAAGTGAAAAGTTCGCTTGGAGATACTTGGGACTGCATGCCTTTAGGCAAGGCTGAGAGCTTGCTTTGAGATGTTTAGCACTGAAGGTCCTTGGGTGAGATTGAGAGCTCACTTGGAGATGCTCGAGACTGAAAGCCCTTGTTCGGGACTGAGCCTTTCGGCAAGATTGAGAGCTTACTTGGAGATGCTCGGGACTAAAATCCCTTAGGCGAGGCTGAGAGCTCGCTTGGAGATGCTCGGGACTGAAAGACCTTAAGCTAGGCTAAGAGCTTGCTTGGAGATGCTCGGGACTAAAAGCCCTTGGGTGAAGCTAAGAACTCACTTAGAGATGCTTGGGTAGTTGAGGGCGTTACACAATTGGTTTTCTAACAGGGAGATTTTCCTTGGAATCGATGCTGATTCGTTTGCTCATCAAACCCTTGGGCAGGTGACGTGTGTCCTGCATAGTATCTCATCTGGCACGAAGCATTATAATGAGCTATCCCACTCTTTGGGTAGGTAAAGTGCCAACCGGTGCCAGGGTCAGGTATTAATCCCTCCAGTTTATTTACAGTCTCTTGCTACTCTCTCTCTATGGCTGCTGATTGTCTTCGTCATCTCTGATGCTGGCTGTGTCGTTGCCCACTACTTTCAACCCCCTTCTTTGTGCTCCCCAATGGTTTCTTGAGCAGGTTGGATATCCTTCGCCTCCTCTCATTTTGAGTCTCGTACAGTCACAATTTTGACCCGTAGGCCTAGGGTTTTAGATCGTCCCTCCAGGGACTCTGGGTTGACCGTCGTTGTCTTGTCGTCTAGGGGTGCGGCTCCGATTGACCCTGGAGCCACAGATGCCTTAGTGGTGATGCGATCCTTTTGTTAATGTAGGTTCGGTCGTGACGACCCGTCGGTTGACGGAGGTGAGGAAGAACTACTTTGTTCTTTCAGAGTATGAACTCCATGCGCCCCTGCTTAGGGAGCGTCCTTACGACGCCTTTCCGAGTAGTTTCAGTCTATTAAATGATGCCCTCGAGGCGGGCCTAAGGTTCTCGCTACACCCTGTGATCGAGGCGTGCCTCGAAGGGTGGCAAATGTCCCCTTCCCATATGACGCCCAACTCGTGACACTATATGGTGGCTTTCCGGTGGGAATGCTATAGGTCGGGCATAGTGGCAACCTGAGATTTGTTCATATCTTATTTTTGCCTAAGTCAGGGACAGGCTGGGTATTACTTGACCTGAGATTTGTTTATGACTTGGTCTCGATTGCCGAGCTTCATGTGAAGGAGCTGGATGAGGATGCCAATAAGCTGAGGGCAAAGCTAGAGTCCCTTAAGAGCCAGCGAAGAGATTTGGAGCAGGAAGTGAGGGTTTTGCGTCCTAGCTTGGATGAGGCTCGGAATGACCGAGCTCGCCTCGAGGGGGACATACTATCCTTGACCGAGGTGGCGACACTTCTCAAGGTTGAGCTAAAGGCCGAGGGATTGAGGGTGATGGCCGCCTATAAGGCGTCTTGAGGGTTTGAGTCAGACCTTGAGAAGGCGGGGAAGGTCAGCTATGAGTTCGGATAGCAAGTGGCGCTCGAACGGCTCCGAGGGAAGTATTTGAAAAATAATGATTGAGCAGGACCCATTCGCTGAGTGTCCCGATGACGCCAACATAGAGATGGACTTCAACTAGCCCTTCGATGACAACACCCCCTCTAAGAAGTAGCTGACTTTGTAGCAACTTTTACTTTGTATGTCGGGCGCTGAAGCTATATCTCATGTTTGTTGCTTGATCGGCTTGGTAGTCTTCTCCTTAATGGAATAAAATTGCCCCCTATTTGAATGTATTGCTTTATTTGACATTCAAATAAAATTCTCCTTATTCTGTCATTCTAGGCATAGAACTTTTTCAAATTTAACACATGCCAAATCCAAGGGAGTGTCTTCCCCTCTATTATCGCTAGAGTGTAAGTCCCGTCTCGGACGACTTAGGTGACGCGATATAGACCCTCCCATATTTGGGTAAGTTTTCTGCAGGAATGCTCAGGTTCACTGACCTCAGCCTTCCTGAGGAATAGGTCTCCTGTGGCAATTGGTCAGGGTCAGATCCTCCGATTGTAGAGTCGGGCGACTGTCCTTTGGTAGTGTAGGGTTTTTAAGCATGCCTTGGCTCTACTCTCTTTGAGCAGATTAAGATTCTCTCTAAGGCTTGTTTATAATGCTTCAGGGGTGAAGTCCTCGATCCTCAAGGTTAGGAAGACCACTTCCGGTGGTAGAACGACCTTAGTGCCAAAGGCCAGACTATAGGGTGACTCCTCCATAGGGGTCTTCGGTGTTGTCTGTAGAGCCCATAAGACACTTAAGAGCTCCTCGACCCAGGATGTTAGAGCTCACGACACTCGCTTCCTTAGTCTTTAGAGTATGCTTTTGTTGGTTACCTTGGCCAATCCGTTAGCCTGTGGGTGGGCCATCGAACTGAACTTTAGTTGAATCTAATAGTTTTGGCAAAAAGCCTGAAACTTAGGGTTGTTGAACTACGTCCCATTATTTGTGACTATGATCTTTGGGATGTCGAGCCTCGTTATGATATTCCTCTAGACGAAGCCCTCCATCTTCTTCTTGGTGGTTGAGATTAAAGGTTTGGCCTTGACTCATTTGGTAAAATAGTCTACCCCGATGATTAAGAATTTGCGCTACCCCGCGACTTGCTGGAGTGAGCCGAGAAGGTCCATCCCCATTACACAAAAGGCTAAGCACAGTGGGTCGGAGAGAGTGACAAAGCCGGTTGGTGAGGAATACGGACATGTTTCTAACATTCCACACACTTCTGGATGTAAGTTTTTGCATCTGCCTGCATGGTCGATCAATAGTATCCAAGGCAGGAGATTTTGAAAGCCAGGGTGCACCCTCCGATATGTTTGCCACATATCCCCTCATGGACCTCGGTGAGCACCATATTGACCTCGGATTCTAATAAGCATCGTAGTAGGGGTTGGCTGAAAGCTCTTCTATAGAGGCACTCGTCAATGATGTCGTACCATGCTTCAGTTCTTTTGACCCGATGGGCGGTCGCTTTATCCGTCGAGAGAGTCGCATCCCTCTTGTAGTGTAGGATTTCCTCCCTCCAATCGGGAAGGGGGATTGTGGTTGCCCCTTAATGGTTGCCGACATCAGTCAATGGAGGCTAGGGATGGCTGACAGCACACTAGTAGTGTCGGTGAAGGCTGACATGGCTAAAGCGTGGGCCCTGGAGTTCTTGAGGCACGAAATCTGGGAGATTTTGAAGTACTTGGTCATACCTATCAGTTGGTGGGCCTTAGTGAGATAGCAGACATGTTCGATTTTTGAGCCTCAAAACTCTTGTTGACTTAGCCGGCGACCAGTTGGGAGTCGGTGAACACCTCCAAGTGCTTTACTTGCAGCTCAATTGTCAATCGTAGTCCGAATAGCAAACCCTCGTATTCCACTTCATTGTTAGTAGTTGAGAACTCTAGGCACACGGTGTGCTCCCAAATTTGTCCAGAGGGATCTCTTAGGATTATCCTAGCCCCTCCCCTAGAGGCATTTGTCGATCCATCAATGTGGAGGGTCCAAGTAGGCTCCTTTTGGACATACTCAGGGGCGGTTAGCTCCGAGGAAAATTCAGCGATAGCTTGAGCTTTAATCGCCCTTCCCGGAGCATACTCTAGGTCGAACTCGATGAGCTCTACTAACCACCTGAGCATCCACCCTACAATGTTGAATTTAGATAAAATTTGACGCAGTGGTTGATCGGTGATTACCTTGATAGTGTAGGCCTGGAAGTATGGCCACGAGGACCAAGGCGAGGGTGAGCTTCACTATCGGAGAGTATCACTCCTCGGCACCTTGTAGGACATGGCTAGAGTAGTAGACATGCTGTTGGTTCTTCCCATCGAGCTTCATCAGGATCGAGCTGATGGCTCGCTCCGAAGTAGCGACGTATAGCTCGAGCTGGTCGCCCAGGCTGACTGAGGACATCCGAGGTAAGGTCGTGAGGTGGGCCTTTAGCTCTTGGAAGGCTTGATCGCACTCGAGGCCCCAGTCAAAGCTTCTATTCTGTTTCAATACTCATAAAATAGGGTAACTTCGGTCGCCAGCTTGAGATATGAACCACCCAATTGATGCCAACCTCCCGATGAGGCATTGAACCTCCTTGATGGTCTGGGGTGGCTTCATGTCGGTAATGGCTCTTATCTTTTCTGGGTTCACATCTATCCCTCGTTGGTGAATGATGAAGCCAAAGAATTTTCCCGATGCCATGTCGAAGATGCATTTAGTAGGGTTGAGCCTCATTCCGAACTTCCTAAGGGTTCGGAATGTCTCAGCGAGATCGACGTGGTGCTCGATACTTGTTTGCTTTTGATAATTATGTCGTCCATATAGACCTCCATATTACTACCTAACTGATCTTTGAATAACTGATTGACCATTCTCTAGTAGGTGGCTCCAGCGTCCTTTAGTCCAAATGATATTATTTTATAATAGTAGGTTTCTTGATGCGTGATGAAGGTCGTCTTCTCGTGATCCTGAGGGGCCATTTGGATTTAGTTGTACCCTAAGAATACGTCTATAAAGGAAAGAAGTTCATATCCGGAGATTAATCCTTGGTAGTGGGTAGCAGTCCTTTATGCAGGCCCGGTTGAGATCGGTGTAATTGACACACATGCGCCATTTTCCATTAGCCTTTTTCACAAGGACTACATTAGATAACCAAGTCGAGTATCTAACTTCTGCTATGAACCCAACCTCTAGTAGATGATCAACTTCTTCTTCAATGGCCTTCTGTCGGTCGAGGGTGAACTTTCTTGGCCTCTACTGCACCGAGCGAGCCCCTGGGGCGGTGCTCAATCGGTGCTGGGCGATTTCCGAGTGTATGCCTAGCATGTCGCTTGGTGACCAACCGAAGATGTCTGCATGGCACCCAATGAAGTCTATGAGCTGGATGCGTTGATCTTCGGACAGAGCCGACCCATCCCGGACCGTCCTCTCCGGACGTTATTTTTCCAATGGTACTTCTAGTATCGGTTCAATGGGCTCGAGTCGAGTGTCCGGTTTGCAAGGTTCTCGGGGGTCATGGACCGAAGTCTCCTTCTTGCCTCTTTTGGGGATGATTATTTCCATTAGGTAGCATCGCCTTGACTCCTGTGGGTCGCTCCTAACTTCCCTTGGCCCTGCGCTGGTCGGGAACTTCATACTGTGGTGGTATATGGAGATGACTGCCCTTAGCTTGTTGAGAGTCAGTCGCCTGATGATCACGTTGTATGCCGAAGGGAGCTCGACCACCATAAAAGGAACCATGAAGGTCTTGGTTCTTGGCTTGTCGCCAAAAGTCACAGGGAGGGTTGTGACGCCCACTGGAGTTATCATGTCCCTGATAAACCCTGTCAAAGTTGAAGTCATGGGAATGAGATCCTAGTTAGTCATGCTGAGTTTTTGAAAAGTGTCACATAGTATGTCGATGGAGCTCCCTGTATTTATCATGATGTGTCTGACGTGGGCGTTTGCAATGCAGGCTGTGATCACCAGGACGTCGTCATGGTCTGGGTATTCATTATCGGATTCGAAGGTGATCTCAGGGTTGCCCCATGCTCCGGGTCTCTTCTGGACTTCTGTACGGGCATAAGCTTTCCTTACCGAAGAGTTGTCGCCACCCACGATCGGACCGCCTATTATAATGTCTACTTGTCTCTCCACGGGGCCTTTCGAGTGGAGGTATGGCTCGCATGGCTTTCTTATATACCATTCAAGGTGGCCACGACGTATGAGGTCTTTAATCTGGTTCTTTAAATTGTAGCACTCCTCGGTGTCGTATTCGTAGTCACGGTAGAAGTGGCAGTAGCATCCGCGATCTCATTCCTTAGCTCGAGTCCTTATCGGGTTGGGGGGTTTTGAGGAGTCCTTTCTCCTGGATCTGGAGGAAGATCTCAGCTCGGGTGGAGTTAAGCGGAATGTTGGGGAGCCAGGGAACAACATGCTCGACTCTCTCCATCCTCTTCCTTGGGAGCCCAAGAGATGGGCTCCCGAGAGGACTCAGCCCGCGAGCACTTTTGATCTTCGCACTTCTCTTCTACCAGAGCCTCAGCGGTGACATATTGGTTGGCCTTTTGTAGCATTTCCGGCACAATTATCGAGTGTCACTCCACAAGCGATCAAAAGAGGTGGGAAGGCCTGATCCCGATCATGAATGCTTGGATAACCAACGATAGATGCGCATCAGGAATGGCCATGATCTCCTTTGTAAAATGGGCGAGGTACAAGCCGAGATGCTCATCTTCCTTCTGCCTCATCCAGAGGAGGGACGCGGTGGTTGGCTTCGGCCAGGTGCTAGTGAGAAAGTTTGCCTCGAACTCTCTTGTGAGCTGGTCAAAAGAGTGGATAGAGGCAAGCGACAGCCGACCGTACCATCCTCGAGTGATCCCGCAGAGAGTCGTCGGGAAAGCCCGACACATTATGGCGTCTGACGTGCCATACAAAGCCATCTGCGCCCAGAATGCGGCTACGTGCTCCATTGGGTTGGAGCCACCATCATATGCCTCCAGCGTTGGGAGGCAGAAGTACTACGGGATGGGTGTATTTTATATTTCTTAGGTAAACGGAGAGCCACAAAGGGGACTCTCGCCATGCTCGTCCTTCATCCTGATGGCATTGTGGTTATCATCAATTCTTTGGTTCATCAGACACAGTTGCACCCTCAGGGAATCAGTGGAATTCGAAGAGAGTGTATCAGGGTCTGATAAGCTACAGACTGATGCACTGGGTGTAGATGTCGTGCGCCTAGCTGCGTCGCCCGAAGGGGCCTGGTCTAACTCCAGGGGGAACCGAGGAAGATCATCTACAGGCTGGGTCATCGGAGGTTGCCCTTCTGGTGATAGCGTCTTCTCGGCCTTGGGCAAGGAGGCTGCTTGGGGCTGTGAGCTTGGCTGCTGGGTGAGCTATGAGATATAGGGGATAATTGCTTGAAGTATTTCTGCTATTTCCTAGACCTAGTTGGTAAGCCTTTGAAAAGCCTCAGGAGTCACCATCGGGGTCCCGGGATTAAATGAGGGTAGAGTTTGTCTGGGATCATTGAATAGGCGCTAGTACCACCCTGGGGTATGGAAAGGCAGGTTCCCATCTTCGAACAAAGGGAGTGGAAGCGGGGATTGTGGGACTCCCCCCGAGATTGGTTACATCGTTGGAGGAACATTTTCCTTGAGATTACGAGGGGCTAAACGTTCTTGTGACATCAGCCCCTCCTTCTAGTGCCAAAGTGTTGTTGGATGATCCACCGTGTTCGAGGAGTCAGCACGACGTGGTCTAGCCTGCACGCGCAGGAGCAGCTCAATAAGATTTGGCGCTCAGGGAAGATGCAAGGCGTCTTCTGGGCTTGGAGATGTTCTGGTCGTCTAGAGGTTTTTCCTTGTTGTGTGGTCAGGTACCTACAAGAGAAGAACTTCGTCGGGGGAGAGCCTCCCAACAAGGTCCCTCCGACGACTAAGTTCTCCTTTTAGATGAGACTATCTCTGATACCTTCTCGGTGGCGGAGCTTCTTATGTAGGTATTCTCAGCCTCTCCTCTTTGAGAGCCTCCCAAGGGAGGCTTTTATACCTGTCTGTCGGTAGTTGGTTATACCTTTCTCATTAGTCTTTACAGCATTCTCCATCGGGGTGTTTAATGCAGCAGGCACCGCCGATAGCTCTTTGCATCGTGGATGGGCATGTCGCGTGTGGTTCCAGCTGTACTGTCGTATGATTTTTTTTGACCCACAAGATTTGATAGAGATTGCATGGCACCCGATGACGTTGTGCATCAGACTTCTCCCCCTACTGTGGCTTATCGTTCGCGGGTGTTAAGGGGCACATCTAGTGCCTAGTCAGTCGGCTTCGCTCCACGTCAGGCCTGTTCAAGTCATGTCATTCGGTTTGGGAGGGAGACCCATTATTATTTCTATCAATCATCAGTAAATAAATTGTACAAATATGAATTAAACTATTCAATACTTATGGTGCATGAATAGCAAAGTTCAATAAAAGTGGAACTAAAAAATGTCAATTGATGGTGCCGGCTGTGCCAAATGAATATCCAGCACAGTTGATGGCCGAGTTACTTAGACTACACTAATGTCTTCGTTCAAACAACATATAGCCCAACAAATGAGGAATTAAAAATGTCAATTTAGGACGCATAAAGAAAATAAAATATGAATCAAGAGATGCATGGAAACCAGCACTATTCACTTTAAACATTTTAATCGCATGTTACTTTTCGTTCATCAGTTCAAGCTAATTTTGTTTAATTTTATTTCTAAAAAATTACTCGATTCTTGTAAAACAAATTAAACAACGCCAGTGTTCCTTTGTTTCTTGATCAATTATGCCAACGTATTCTGCACTCATACAGCACAATTGGACTGAAAGATTCGCAATGCGCACATCTTAAAGTATCATTTGATATAACGGACGGATACAACACCGGCCTATGGTATATTTGTAATGTTCGTGGTAATATACTGCTGGAGTGGATGGTTACGATTCCTTATGTACCTACCCATTGGGCCACCTATCTTCGTACGATTTAAATCGAACGGCTCCAGATCTTCCTCAACCTCGAGGAAGAAGCTCCCCACTCTTATCTCGTCTCGCCTCGGGTCACTCTCCCTCCATTCGGATCCTCTCGTTTCCCCAAACCCTCGCTTCGGCCTGTACCGGAGATCCGACTATGGCGTTGTCGATTGGCTTCCTCCCCGCATTCACCATCGGCGACGGGGCATCTGGCGCGGCGCTCCCCCGCCGAGCCGTGCTTCTCCCCAGCTTCGCGCCGCCAAGGAGGTGCGCGGTCGCCGCGGCTTCGCGCGCGGCCGTGGAGGCGGCGCCGGATGCGACGGGGAAGCGGCGACCGAGGGGCATCACCAAGCCCAGGCCAGTGTCCCCCGAGCTCCAGGCGGTGGTGGGCGAGGCGGAGATCCCGCGGACGCAAGCCCTCAAGAAGATATGGGCTTACATCAAGGAGAACAATCTTCAGGTCCTCTTTTTATCCTTCACTTATGATCGTTGTCATCTGGAAGATAATTTCAACCGTTTGCTGTGTTATTTCTCGTTCACATGTTATTTAGGCGATACCTTCAGTCAGAACTTACGGACTCAGGAGTTTGATTTATGTTTCTATAATTTCTTGGAGGATGTGTTATCTGTTCATCCTCAATTGTAATTAAACGATCACCGTCATCGAAGCATTTCTAGTAAAAACATGGTATTGTTGGCTTTAAAAGAGGACTCTTATACCGCATGAGATTCATGAATCTGTTGCCCTTTGAGAGGACACCTGATGGGGCTTCTTCCAGAACTAGTGTATGAGAAGATTTACGATGTTGACTCTTATAATCTTGAATGAACATAGCATGATATCCTCGTAAAGCATGATGACCATGCCGGTGAACATATACTTGCTTAAGGTTGATGGGTCCTAAAGATATACGTACGTTTTATGGATAGTAGAAAACCCATCGAAGCATGCTGGAAAAGAGATATGGGTAACAAAATTAACACAAGTTTGCCTTTTTCTTTTTACAGGAGTAATTGCCATACAGGTCATGAACCAATAATCCAGTCCTTCCTTCTGTTGCCTGCATTGTTAGAATTTCTCGGTTTTATATCCTCTCTCTCATTTGGTCTACACCTGTTCTTCCATTATGGTTGTCATGATTATTAAGTTCCCTTCTCAGTTATCCAATACCTTCCTTTCATCCTTGTGTATCTGTTAACAATGTAGCCTTCTGCAGTCAAACCATCATCTCGATTTATGTAACCTGCATAGGACTTTTCTTGTTTTAATATTTGCATTTATGAAGTTGGTCATGAGTATAACCTGCTGCAATGCCCATCTCATCCTAGATTGATTTAAACTGCACGTCTGGCTTTTAGTCTTTTTTTCATTTTGTTTGACTTCCAGGTTCCGTTACCGGACAAAGTTCTAATGTTGCTACTTTCACAGCGCTTTAGCCGACGATATTGATAGTCATCTAATAGATACTTTGAGAACATCCTTGAAGTTCTACTACAATAATACTTTGAGCAGGTTTTTAATTCACACTATGACAAGATACTTTTGCTGAACTCTGTGCTAATTTATCTAACTTTTCGTTGAATAGCTGTCACAAGTGGAGCATGTTGCATTTTGTTGGCTAAATTTTGTTCTTTAGAAGTAATGAATTTCTGTGATCATATCTTTTCATCGTACTCTGAACATATACATGTTCATGCATCTTAGCCTATGTTGGTTGCACATGTACTATCCTGTGATTCGACAATCTGGTCCTTGCCTCGTATTACCTTGGTATGTTAACTTCCATTCCTCTTGTCAAAATAAGAACAATGTAGGGAATACATTTGACACTAATATTTTACTAATCCATGTAATCCTTTATGATGATACTTTTTTAATATGCTTCTATCATGTACTGTTTGAGATATAATCCTGCATTATATTGGTTGAATACTGGCGAAGCGTCCTGAGGATATGAAGTGTTTGCTGTGTCATGCTTGTGTGTTGGATACCAATGGTTGTCATGTGCTTTCTGGAAAACATTTCACTTGATGTACTGGTGATACTTTGGATAAATCATTTAATTCAGTATGAACAACATGTCTATGTTGGGAATTGCTTCTCCTAACCAGGTCTTTTATGATCAACAAATGTATATTCTTTTACTCCTAATTTTTATATTTATTCATGATCACATCCATTCCCAACCCATTGCAGATTCGACATTGCAATTTTAAGGAACCTGTTGAAATGTGTCTGTATGTGTGTATAAATGCATGAATATACTGTGAAACGTATATTTGATGTCTTGAAGAATGTATTGTGAAGTTTGGAGAATCGAAAACAGGATAATCGTGAAACACATCCATCGGTATCAGCAGAGCCTAACAGAGCATACACTTCATGTCAGTATTTCTTTGAAATGTAAACGAATGTTGCTACTGGAAGCAACTTGTCCTCCCTAAATTTCTATACGTTTTAAATCGTTTTGCTTGCGGAGTCTTAAGTGACTTCAACTACTGAACAGTTGCTGTAAAATCCTTTCTGCAGGATCCAGACAACAAGCGGATAATAGTGTGCGATGAGAAGCTAAAGAAGGTGTTCGGAGGAAGGGATCGGGTTGGTTTCTTGGAGATCTCAGGACTGCTTAATCCTCACTTTGCAAAGTGAAAATGTTTTCTTCTGTGGCCATGAACATCTCCATCTTTAACAATATGTTATAATCTGGACACCACGACCAATTCAATGCTGTACTGCTTAGCATCAGCTTCTTGATCAGTCTAGACAAAGACAGCTTAATGTTTTGCCACTTATCTGCTATAGATTTGTAGACATGAACTTGTAGTGGTTGAACTATTTGTACCTCTTTTTTTTTTTTTTGTCGTTTTCTTATTCCTCTTCAAACTACTAAAGTAGCCGAATTGAGTCAATCCTTTAGCAATTCCAAATCGAGCCACAATTTTAATTGATTTTGTTGAGTTCCAGTTGTTCTGGTCAATGGTGGTTCTATTGAGTTCTAATTAAAAACTCAAATGTCCTTACTGATGTATTCGATGTGTATTTATATTCAAATACGTAAACTTAGAATTCATGAGTAAGTCAGATGTATTAGATGTGTATTTATGCTCAAATACCTAAACTAAGAACTCATGCGGGAACTTTTAGAAGGGCAAAACGGGAATAAAATAAAAGAAAACTATATACCTCCTTGGATGCAAATGCCTCACTTACCTATTCTTCTTTTTCCGACGTAAATGTATATTAGAGCGGCATTGAAGGAAGAAGAGAAGATAAGAGTGGTGTGGCGTCCATACCTTACTGCTTTGCCTTCTTTTCTCCCTCATTGTCGGTGTTTGGATCAACATCAACAAAGTTGATCATTGTGTCGTCATCGTTGATCACGACTACAATAATCACCCATGGCGTTATCCTCCGTTACTACCATTGAAATTACCTTTTTATCAATTGTATTCGTGTCATTCATGCATGTATTATCATGTGTTATATTTTTCGTTGATAAAACCGACAATATTAAGATAAATGAGATAAAATCTTATTTTTTTATAATTATAAAAATCTCAATATAATTTTTTTAAACCTAAAAGACCATAATACTAAAGAGATCAAACCATACCACGTTTGTTGGTAACTGAATTAGATTAGAGATTTTTGGCTATGAAAGTTTTGGATAGTTTATGAATTATGTCTCATGATATATATATATATATATATCGTACTATATAATCTGATACCAATTGATACTAATATCTTTATTATTTTTTTATATTATGTTATGCGATAACAGGCTGAAACTTATAAATTTTAATATGTCAAGTTGAAACTTACGATTTTATTATTATCGGATATAAGATTTTATTATTATTATAGGATATTATGATGGCATCAGCATGGCCACGACCATTCTAGATCAATCAATTAATTGTTAGTAAAAGAGAAGACATCCCTACCGTACATCAGATTTTTCCACGAATCTTAAAAACACTAATCAGAGAATGCAAGTATAGAGAGAGCTTCAAAGAGAAATAAAACGGAGATCAGCTTAAAACAGTTCAAAGGTACTCATCAGTTACATCATCCTCAAGTACAGAGCCATTCGTGTCGATCCCATCCCCACTTCTGCTCTTCGGTTTCAACAGCTTACCGGAGGCCTTGTTCTTCGTTTGGGGTTTTCGGCCCTTCTCCGCCTGCAACTCCATCCCTTTTGCCGACGGCTTCCGCTTCCGCTTCAATCCTGCAGTCCCAACTGCCTCTTCAGGTGTCGAATTACCTACCACTGCATAAGAAACAATCACACACTTAACTCAGAACGATAATTGTTTCATTCAGTCTCATCATTCTGACATTTGATTACTGAATTGTGGGTTGAGTATAGTTCTTCTTCTGATTGCAACATTGTTCAGTCAGACCAGAATAAACTACACTGAATTTAAACTTATCTCCGTAAGAACTTAAGATATAAAGGAAAAAGATACCCCACCTAAATCGTAATTTATACCTAACAGATGGAGAGAGATGCATTCATTTATTAGGTCTATCAGACGAGAAAAGAATGTGCAACCAAAGGATATTATTACCTTCGAACGGGCTTGAAGCAGGAAGAATGGCCTGACCATTCTGTGCTGCTTCCACTGAAAACGGCGAACCAGTATGATTGCTGTCCCCTAACTTCAATGAACTCCCAAGACACTTGTCTTGTTGTTCAGGAACATCTGGCAAAGGGACTGCAGGCAAGAAGCACAGTTCTTCCTGTGATGCATCCGAGTCGCTGAATGCTGAATCTTTCTCCACTGTTAAAATGTCAACCTCCTCATCTTGATTAATCACCAACTCTTTCACCTGCAAATAAGCATTTTCAGGCACATCTAATCATAACAGGTTAACACACCAATCAAGGTGGGTGCTTTGTACCTTCTCTGATTCAGGCATCAGATCAAATTCATCCTCTCTCTCGACATATTCTTCATTCTCTTCAAGCTCTTTAAAATCAGGAGCAAATGCACTCCAGTTCTCTGTGTAGTCTTTGGCCCATATATACACCAAGCCAGCAACTGAAACTGAGACCACCAATGGGCGAAGAGGGTGCCAAGCAAGATCAATAAGAGCTTCTTTAGGACCTTCAAGGATTTTCACAAGATGGCCGGCCCTATCCCAAATGTACAGCTTGTGCTCTCCTTTGCTAGCAGAAGCACCTATGACCCATTCACCATCACCACTAAAACAAGGTGCTTTCCATTGTATCTTTGTCACAGCATCCTGGAATTCTCGAGATAAACGCAGACACTTGGTGCCTACTTCTTTTAACTTTTCTATCCTGGGAAATTTATCATTGGTGTCACTCATTATTTCAAGTTCCTTTGCAGCACCCTTTGTTGGTAGAAGGTTCTCATAGACTCTAATGACTCGATCATTAGAATTTGTGAGCAGATACTGCCCGTTCCTACTAAAAACAATATCTTTGACAACAGAACCCCCAGGAATAGGTATTAGTGCATTTACCCTAATGTTATTTGAATCAACAATTAGTATCTCCCCTTTGGAGTTTCCCAGGTAGATCAGATCTCCATGTTTGTCAAAAGTTGCTGCAGTTGGAGTGAAAGGCAGCGAACCATCAGAAAATTTATTGCGAGGATGAGAAACAGCATTTCCATTTGTATTATCCGTTACTGAAACGGGCAGAACAGTGGAGCTTCCATTGTTCAGATCAACAAGAATAGGCGCAGAAGAAAGGGGACAAGCCAAGCAGAGGGATGGAGTGCAAGATCCTGGGTGAAGGCGTGCATGTAGAGTAGTTTGCTGCAATGTTATATGTGTGATCTTCTCCCCATTCATGACATTCCAAAGTGTCAATGACTTGTCAGTAGCAGAAGCAAGTAAATAGTGACCATACTTGGACCAGCAAACACTTGTAATAGGTGCTACACAAGCTTTATCACGAAGCTCCTTGGCAACCCCCCTAGTCTCGAAGTCCCAAATGACACAGCTACCATTGGCACAGCCAGCTAAACCAGACAAACAGGATGCATTCTTTTAGACCAAAAGTCACTAAAACTAAGTGCAAGATCTTGTTAACAATTATATACAAGCAAAATAAAAGATAAAATAAATCAACATGAAATATGAACTGCATGATTATAAATTTATAATAGAAACTTAAGTATATAACTCAATCATCATACATAATCTTCATTCAGATGTGACATAGGAACCAACAAGGTATGAACAGCTAGGTGTTCATAAAACTAAAACGGTGGCAATAATGACATAGGCAGCACAGTCACATTGTGTAAGTTATCTTCCGAAAGCAAGTGTGGAAAGAAGAAAAAAGCAAAATAAAAAAAGCAAATGCAACCAACTATTATCAGAATTCATTCTTCTCTTGTGTTTGCTTCTAGTAAATAAAAGGGGAATCATTTCTCCATAGAGGTTCCACTTAACATTTGAACTGTTTGTGGAAAGACTTTGAACTTTTACAAACAGCTGCTTAAAGGCCTCTCCATAAATCAGGTCCAAGAAGATCATCTTATGAATCCTCGCATGAGCAATGACACCAGCAGAAAGGTCAAATATAAAGTTGGGTCAATGAGGGACGATTCTGGTGCCCAGAGCATGTTTCACCTTTGTGATTGCTTAGAGTGGGTCATGAGATATGGATTCAGTCATTTATTATGCCTATGCTCTAGCAGTACTTATACAAATAAAAAAGAGTAAACATAGGTGATGAAAGAGAAAGCATGAGAATTCCAATAAAAAATGCTCCTGTTAAGAGAGAGAGAGAGAGAGAGAGAGAGAGAGAGAGAGAGAGAGCATGAATGAAGATCCTCTAAGTTCCAAGATATTCAGGCTAAGAAAGTTCAAAAGTTGAACCATGATGTGTACAGTTCAGCATAATAAATCCACCAATCAAGGAGACTACAAAACAAGAATATGAACATTTACACAAACCAGTACTTTTTTGTGAAACCAAACAAGATGGTATGATTTGAAAGAGTTTGTGAAACCAAACATGAACATTTATACAAACCGGTCAGGTCATAAAATTGGAAGATTGTGATGCCAAAAGAATTTGTTGATGAACAAACAGGCAGGTGGACATCCCAAGATGTTCAGAGAAGTATGTTAAAGGCAAAGCAAAACATGAAAAGATTAGTTAATAGGAATGTGTGAGAAGCACTAAGCTGCCTGTTCCAACTTTCCATGAGCTAATGTCACAACAAACTCTAATATTCTCTCAAACATGAGATGTTATAAAGAAAGGATGAAATGGTGGCACCACTTGGTGTCATGAGGGAAGGCAAACTAGAAATCTCAAATCATTCCAATCAAAATCTGCTTTTTATGAAAAATCCAACAGATGGCCAAACTTATCCTTATTTCTCATTGCAACTATGCCATGCAGATGTAGCTGGAAAGGAACAGCTTGACACAAATTCACTTTTCAGCCTCTTTAAATGACAACTCTTCTTCTATGAAACTATGAGCGCTAAATTAACAAATGAAACTAAACGAACAAAATCGGTCAATCCTAGGTTAATACTTGTGTATACTATCACTAGAATAATAAAAAAAAAGACATAGTTTATCAAGGAACAATGACAGCCTTAACAGCAGAAAACCTCCCAGGATGTCAGATTTCTCCCTCTCCCTCTTTTTCCCAAGTTTCATCTGAATGGGCATAAACTAGGCTTGAGCTTAGTTGCCTTGCTCAACAGACATTATTGTCGCATAAAAGAGGACGAAACCTTATTGTCGAACAAAACATATTATTGTCTATTCGCCCCGTCAGAACTGTTTCCACCATATCAAAATCGGCTCTTTTACAAATTTTTGCAATCGCAGGCAAAAGGAGGTAATCGAAAAAGGAAAAAAGTGGAAGAATGAGGTACCAGCAAGAAGAGTTCCCCGGCGATTGAAGGCGATACATTTCATGTTCCCATGCTGCAAAAACTCTTCGATTACTTCCGGGAAATCACCCTGCAACGGATCTTCACCCATCCAAACACCCAACACCACCCAAAAACAAATTTACTAGTAAAAAACCTCAAATTTCTTCAGATTAAAAGAAAAAAACAAGAGAAGCGGAAGAAAAAACGGATCTTTTATCTCAGAAAAAGAAGCAAAAGGAAGAATAAGGGCCAAAAAAACCCACCAATTATTGGGGCATTCATGACGTTCGGCCTTCGGAGCAAGGAAATAAACCGAAATCTCAGCAAACAGCGGTTCCCCTACCGCATCATCTCGAGGCGGACATTTTCCCTGCCGATCGCACCGAACTCAAGGGAGAAGATAGCCCGGCCGAGAACGCTTGCTTCTGCAAAAGAGGGGCGGATCGAAGCCGGAATCGAGCAGCGCTCCTCACGGAAGAACCCAAAAAGGCTACCCGGATCGCGGGAATCACCGAAGCAAAAACCCTACCTTGCATAATTATTTCTGATTCCCATTAGTTTTTTATTACGACTTTAACCCGATTTCGTCTTCCTCTCGGCGCAGCCGTGGACTGGATAAAAGACACAGAGAAGATCGATCACGACCGTCCATTCGATTACAGATTTGATCGGACGGCTAATGATCTTCCTCACACCGTTTCGGCCTCGAAGAAAGGATTAATCCGAGTAGGAATTGGATGAGAGTGTGTGATGGGCTTTGTATTAACCTTATATTTGACTGTAGTATTAGGAAAGATTAATCTGTAATTTATCCAAAAAAAAAATCTGATATTTATCGGATAGTGTTCATCTATCTATCGAGAATTTATCGTCTTTTCGTGAATCGATGAGTATGTTATTATCCTTTTTTATTTTTCGTTTTATTGTGATTTTTGGCAAGATTGAAGGGTAAGTAAGTTAAAGTGAATCGATCAGCTAATTTGATATTCTTGGCGCAGATTATTCTTCTCCCACTTTTGTTAGAACATTAAATGTTTGATTATATTTTTCAAATTTAAATTAATATCATTATTTTATGTCAAAAAGCCAATAGTATGATTTGACATCCAAAATAAAATGGAATTTATGCAACGCATCTAACATAATTAAAAGATATAAATCATAAATAATGTTGAAGTTAACGAGAAATAGATTATAATTAAGACTGTGGGATCAAATAGTCTCAAGATAGGAGAGAATTCCTCATGTCAATTCATATTACAACAGTTCATGCATTAATCATCATTGGCTCTCCTATCTCTTAAACCACTGAATCAAAGAATAGAAGCACAATCTCTTTGGTGGGTGTGGATGCTTACATCTAAGCCATGAACGATTTGTGGTTTGCTTGATCAACATGTATTTGTCTGCACCAAATCAAGCATAACTTTCCACCAGATTAGAGAGATTGACAGATTTCAAATCTTTGCTTCGGAAATAGGAGAATACAGAGTCTAGTATTAATTAATACGAGAAGCTTAGTGATTCAGGTATCAGAGAAGATATCAGAGCTTCATGACATTTTCTCTTGGGTGAAGAAGGTTGGTTTCCTGTGACTTGGTTGCGAAACCCTAAACCACTGAATTGCCAGTGGAGGAGAAGCTTTTCCGGACAGCCCAGGCAAGCCGAGAATGCAAAGAACTGCCTTGAAGGATGAGGTAGATGACAAATGACACGTACATCGCCAGGGCGGCACAGAGAATGGAAGTCATGAGGGTGCCATGCACTTCAGCAGAGAGGAAATTGAGGAGAAGGTAACCATTGATGCTTATCAGAAATGCCACCACCACCCAGGTGACAACCTGCATTGGAAAATACATGAAACGTAAGAAGCATGGAGATCATCATTGAGGAACATTTAGGAGATAGCTGTTCTGTGCAAACAGTGATCACCATCAAAGGAAAGTCCCATCACCTGATACATGTATTCTGATGAGGGGTCAATGCTACTAACAATAAAATAAAATATAAAAAACAGTGAGAAATCATACACTGGCAAAGGAGTTGAGAGGCAATCACAGGCATGACCAAGGCCCAAAGTTTCCAAATTGAAAAGCTTAAACTTGTTTGATGTTTTAAGACACATCAGGGAATTGTAGATCAGTCATTCACAAATAAGAATATAGATGTGATGAAATTACTGAAATAAGTAGCGTAATGCGTCCCACAAGCTAAGGCCAACAACATTGTTTTAAAAATATATCGATCGGTCTATTTCTGATCCTTTTCCTACTATAAATAGTCCTTTTTTTTGCTTTATGAAGAAAATTCTATTTCGTTAAATGATGTACATGATGCTCAAGTGATCCTTTTCCTATCAGAAATATGGATCAGAAATATTTGCCTATTTCTATTTCTTTTTCTATCACTTGTACAATAATGCACCGACTAGACTAATCTGATGATTCAACAAAGACCACTACAGATAGTCTTAGGCCTCTCCAAACTGTAAAGGGCTCATAATACTTCAACATGCATCCGAGTTGATTCCACCATTGGCAAAACCCTATATTTGATGTTCCTAACATTAGCAAAACATCATTATCATGATTGACGCATCAGGTTTTTGCACACAGCAATTAATTAGCAGAAAAAGTAATGGAGCATCAAACATCTATTCTATTGTCTCTTCATAGCTTTTATCCTTGGCAAGTTCCTCAATTTTTAACCCTGCATCAATATGAACCATAAGCAGCAGACCTACAAACATCAGAGAAGTTGCAAATAGAAAAGCAAAAAAAAACTAAATACTGAAGAATTGAAAGTGTCAGATTATTAAGAGGATGATGAAAACTTACTTCAGTAACACGGCCAATCCTGAAGGTTCCCATAACCTGTTCCTTCGAAACCAGTGTTAGAAGTGGAATTAGTGCAAATGGTATCTGAATTGCTTGAAGCACATTAAGCCACTCATTCAAAATATCCATGGTAGCTTCCCCGGTGTCGAAGAACAGAGCAACTACTATGGTGGGAACAATGGCACAGCTTCTGGTGATCAGTGCTCGAACCCACTTCTTCAACCGAAGATTCAGAAACCCCCCCATGATAAATTGTCCAGCATAAGTGCCTGCTATGGTGCTGCTCTGCCCAGATGCCAATAACCCAATTCCCCATATGTATAGGATAGGAAACATCTTGCCACCGTACTTCTCTTGCAAGAAGTTACCAGCATTCTCTAGGCCTATGTTCCTTCCTACCTCGCTGCCATGAAATCCCTTTGCAAACACTGCAGTTACACAAACATTGATCAAGAACGAAATAAGGAGAGCGACAGTGCATTCAATGGAATAGTAGTTGATTGCTTCTCTAATGCGGCTTTCCTTTCGTGTATCGACTTTTCGCGACTGTACAAGAGCAGAATGCAAGAACACATTATACGGCATGATCACACAACCCACAACTCCCACGGCTTGCCGTATGGTTCTTGAACTTAGTTTTGGTACTACGACACCTGCCAAGATGAGTCTAACTAAATCATTTAGGAGCTGAAATGGTCAGCAGTCCATGAGTAGTAGTAACTGAGAGAGAAGACAGCAGAGACCAGATACCTATTAGAAGCTCGTTCACATCGGGCTTGGTTTGGCCGAACATTACGGCGAATGAAACCGCCATTGTAGCAACGAGAAATCCAAAGAAAGCTTCCAGTTTCCTCACGCCATAGTTCTCAAGGAACAAAAAGATGAAGCTGCCAAGAACATTAAAGAAATAAGAAGTACATGTTACTATGTCATGATTTTCTCAAATTGAAGTACCGAAAACAAGCATCGGATTCATCTGAACTACGATAGATGAACTCCAAATAAGAGAAACAAGAAGAATGATTTCAATAAACAAGTAAAAAAAGATTCGAATTTGGCAGGGAAAACAAAAAAAGAGATTCTTTCCCAGATCATAGAGCAGATAATTCTAATCCATCTGAGATGTGATAAACTAGCATTAACACATACTTCTTGGAATTTATTATCTATTGCTGGTGAGCTTAACATCAACCAGAAAATTGTTATTAGTGGAAGAAATTGACACCGATAAAAAATAACCAGTCATTAATCCCAATTAAAAAGGTACAATCCATTGAAAAGCTTCCAAATTTATTAACGACAGAAGAGATACGATCACCGAGTAGTAGCGACGCACAATTGTTGCCCCCCACACCAAAATACGAGCAACGAACCTAAGATCAACGTACTAAACAAATCTATACCTGAGTCATAATCAAATCAGTAGACCATTTAAGAGAGAATGAAGATAAAGAAATCCGACATAAAAGTCAATCACATTCAAGCTAATGGAACAAAAGCCAACGAGAAACAATTTGATCAATCACAAAGCAAACTGTGCTAAAGAACATAAAGAAGGAAGCCTTTTTTTTTTTTCTCGATTGAGTAGAAAAGAACCAATCTTTCCGCATCAAGACCACGAATTCGGATCTCACCAATCCAAAGCAGTGATGACTACCCCAACCCAGAGCGGAATCGCCCCACCACTAAGCGTTTTGATGGCGATGGAACTCCCGATGACCTCCTGGATGTCGGCACCGATCAAGGCGGTCTCGGCCATCAGCCATAGCGCCAACCGCGCCCACTGGGGGTGCTCCTCTCGGCAGAGCTCTGCCAGGTGCCGACCAGTTGCCACCCCTAGCCTCGCCGACAGCAGCTGGATGAGGAGCCCCATGGCGGTCGCCCAGAGGAGGAGCCAGAGGAGGGAGTACCCCGCGATGGCCCCCGCCTGGAGATCGCCCTCGAGGTTCCCGGGATCCAGGAATGCAATGCACATCAGAAAGCCCGGGCCCATGAAGCGCCACAACTTCCGCCACGAAAAGGGCCGCGGGGGCCCGTCTAGGGCGCCGGCCGCCGGTGAGAACTCGTCATCGGAGGTGGAGATTTCCACCTTCTCATCGGATTCGTACGCTCTCTCGGACTCATCGTCGGAGTCACGAGCGCCGGAGGAGGAGAGGAGGGGCGCCGCGACTTCCTTCCCGTGGGACGCCATGTCGGATGCCCGAGAGACGTATCCGGTGTCCTTCGTTTCCGAACCGAACGCAGAGCTTATAGAACCCTGATACCGTTTCCCGGTTTAAGTTACGATTGTGACGGTGGACTGACGTGGCATTCACGGAGGGGAAAAGTTTGCTATCCGGGCTCGAACAACCGTGAGTTCAATCGTATGTTGACAGGATGTGTCGCGGTTCCCAGAACTCGGGTAGGTTCTGGATGTCCTACGTGAAACGATGTGAACCAGGAACACGCAAGGTGTCCACGTGTCGTGATCATAATTCAATCGTTGGTGAGAACCACGATGAACGAACACCTGGCGCATCTTCCGTTACACAAACAATATGTTTTGTGTCGTCATCGAACAGCTCATCAATCTAATACACCGAATGGTGATCCTCTACGTAGAATGTGAGCCACGCAGGACGCCAGCGGGCTTTAAGGTTTAGTTATTTTCTGCGTCAGTACGGTTCCCCGTCCGGCAAAGCTGTTGTGCGCAATGCAGAAAGCGCGGCCAACGGGAGATTAGAGGGAGCGGAGGCACGACGTACCGGGCGGTGGAATGAACACCACGAGGGGGACGCAATGACGCGGCGGAAGTCGCGTGGAGAGAAAGGGACGCGGGCAGAAGCTGCGAGGAAAGTGCGTGTCGGGCCGGTGGTGGGGAACGGGCGATAGCGCTTCGCCCCACCGTTCCCGCGATCTCTGGGAATGGAAGCATTTGATTCACCGTTGATATGACTACCGTCGCATTGGCACCAATCGACAATCGTAAAAGCACCAAAGAGCCTTAAGACTCGTACGGCACGTGGCGTCGACACAATACCGCGGACGCTTATGTTGTCCAAAGCCGCACAAAGACGAAGTTACATAATACATAACCATTATGAAAATCTCATAGTGGCGTCGTGGGGACGATCCATGCAGGTCTACCGGCGTTCGCATGAAACATATGAGTCGATCACCCGACAAGTCATAAATCATTAACAGATCATGTACGATCAATCTTCATTAATAGGTATAAAAGTCATCCTCCTCCTGATCAACTTCAAGGGGGGCTTCGAACATTCAAAACTTCATTCACCATTACATCCCTCTAACTCAACCTTCTGAGGGGTCGAGTCAAGAAATCCTTCCGACTTTGGTCTATGTGTAGGAACCTGATGAGGAAGAATCTCCCTAATCAACGCAGAAGTTAATGATCAGACCTAACCCAACACTAACCTCCTTCGAGAAATCGCGTGGATGATCTTGTGCATTTGGGATCGGACCAAGTCGTAGTGACTTCTCGGCCACGACGTAAAGTTGCACGATATTTTTGGTGTTAGAAGGAGGCTCCGATATCGCAATAACGCCCACATCCAAACAACGTATGCGTGTGTCCAGGGGAAGAGATATCAACTACTCACCCGACCCTTGTGCTTGTAGGACCATTGCCCTTTCCTCCACATGTGGACGGGAACACCTTAATCCCCACCCTGAACCATTGCTAGTGATTGTTCAATGATCTCGGGCTCTCACGCCTCGAAACCATCGTCGGATAGCCCAACGTTTCACCCGAGGCATTCCTCAATCACACCCATTAAGTGCAAGCCCTTATAGGAATGATAGAAAGCGTCATTCCTCTCATCTCGCTAATTGTTCAGCAAAACACAACACCTCAACAACCATCTATAGCAAATCAACCACCCCTATCATCTCTCCACCAAATCTCCCCCCAATCGGCCAGCAACCCAGAGCTATAAATGCCCTCAGTCGATGGACCCAAGGCCAACATCAAAACACAACACCCCTAGAACCATCAACCTAAGCCACCTCAAGCCTAACACCCTCTCCTTCGATTATGGACTCCCTCCGAGCTCAATTACACTCGGTCAATTGGTGCTTGGATGAGGTTCAAAAGAAGTTTCACAAATCAAAGGAAGAGCTCAAGGATGGCTCCTTAGTAGGTTCCTCTTTCGTCAAAGAAATTTAGGACAAATCGATTCCTTTTCACTTCCACCTCCCGATGCTAAAGGCCTACGGTGATGGCTCCAACCTAACGGAGCACATCGCTGCCTTCCGGGCTCAGAGGACCCTCTATGACACCTCTAATGCTTTGACGTGTTGGGCTTTTCCCACCACTCTCAGAGGCCTAGCTCAAATGTAGTACAATCAATTGAGACTGACCTCGTTCTCATCTTTTGATCAACTTGCAAGGGAGTTCGAGCTCAATTTCCTAGCAAGTGTGTGGCCCAGGCCATCCAAAACCGTGCTTCTCGGTCCAAGTCAAAAGGACAATGAACCCTCTCTCACTTTGTCGCTCATTTCACTATCTAAATCTGAGGGTTCCTAGATGTCCACCCTTTGCTAACCATGTAAGCGTTCATGATGGGCTTACAACCATCTAGATTTTTCTGGTCGTTGGTCGAACGACCGATAACAACCATTCTTGAGATGCTCCAACACACAAATCAATATGTTGCTATCGAGGCTCTAGTGGCAGGAAAGCACGAGGACTACAAGAGACCCTGCATAGAGCAATCTCAGGGGTAGCCCTCAGGGCCTCCAAGAAAGAAGCTCGATCGACCTGAGCCATCACTCCCAAGGCCCCCTCTACCATAGTTGAACTCATCCATAATAGAAATCTTTCTCTAGATGAGGGAGAAGGGGCTGTTAAAAACACCCAACCCAATAAAGACATCGCAAGAGCTCAAGGACCTGTCTAAGTATTATCAGTTCCACCATAATTACAGCCACAACATCGAGGAGTGTCACGACCTAAGAAATCAGATTGAGGAGCTCATCCACAAGGGGCATCTCGCGTGTTATGTCAAGAAGCCACGAGAATCCTCCCCACTCCCCATGGCTCAGTGGAAAGACAGATTAACATCATCATTAGTAGACCAGCTTCTAGAGGAGACAGCACATTAAGGTGCATGACCTATGCCTGAGCAGCCGTGGATAAATGTCCTAGATAGGTGGACGAGCCCGAGATCAACTTCCGGGCAAGAGAAGCCGAATACCCCGACCATGATGGTGCTTTGGTGATCTTGGTTAGGATCGCCAATGCTAGGGTCAAAAGGATAATGATGGACACTAGGAGCTTGGTTAACATCTTCTACCTCAATACTTTCCAGAAGTTTTACTTAACTAAGAAGGACCTCAATCTGATAGCTTCAACCCTCACTGGGTTCACATGGAACTCTATCTCCCCCCTTAGCACCACCACCCTACCGGTCACCATTAAGGAAGAGCTGAAGTCCAAGACCATAATGATCACTTTCATGGTTGTCAGTCTCCTGTCGGTATACAACATCATTCTCGGTTGCCCAACCCTTAACAAGTTAAGAGCGATCGTCTCCACATACCATTGGATAATGAAATTCCTGACCCGAGCAAGGGTCGGATAAGTAAGAAGTGATAATTAGGAATCAAGGTAGCTACTTGACAACAATCGCATTGCCTAAGAAGCTAAAACTCGAACTGCCCATGGTCAACCCCTGAGACATGGCTAAGGTTCCACCTCATCCCGAGTCCACCGAGCAGATACTCGAGGTCCCCCTCGATAAAGACCAACCAAATAGAGTCATGAAAGTTGAGTCTGTGTTCCCAAAGAGGGAACAAGTCCTGCTCATCGACTTCCTAACAAAGAATGCTAAAGTCTCGCTTGGTTGCCAAAAGACATGCCAAGGATTGATCTTAGGGTGGCACAGCATTGCTTGAACATCTTTCCCGAAGCTTGCCCAATAAAGCAAAAGCCGCAAAAATTCGCTCCCGATTGACAAAACATAGTTAGGGACGAAGTAGACTATTTGATGGAAGCTGAATTCATAGCTGACGTCAACTATCCATAGTGGCTGTCTAATGTAGTACTCGTTAAAAAAAAACCCAATGGAAGTTAGAGAAAGTATGTTGACTATACTGATCTTAATCGAGCTTGCCTAAATGATTGCTACCCCCTCCCGAGGATCGATTAATTGGTGATACGCCCTTGAGACACGAGCTCCTTACATTTATGGATGCTTTCTCGAGCTATAACCCAATATAAATGGCTCCTGAGGACTAAGAGCATACTACCTTCATTACGAACCAAGGGGTCTGCTACTACAAGGCTATGCCCTTCGGCCTGAAGAATACTAGAGTAATGTACCAAAGGATGGTCAACCATATATTCAAGCATCAGATTGGGAGGAACATGGAGGTGTTTGTTAACGAAATGATCGTCAAGAGCAAGCTTAGCGGCACTCATCTAGTAGAACTTGCTGAGACATTTCGAATGCTCAAGAAGTTTGGAATGCATCTCAACCCCGCCAAGTGAATCTTCAGAGTCAGCTCCAACAAATTCCTCGGCTTCATCATCCACCAAAGGGGAATAGATGCAAATCTCGAAAAGGTCTAAGCCATAACTGAGATACAATCCCCTCGATCAATAAAAAAAGTTCAATGCCTTGCTAGTAGGTTAGCCTCCCTCAGCCGATTCCTATCTCGATCGAGAGACAAATGCCTTCCTTTCTTTTGAGCCTTAAAGCAAACCAAGGACTTTAAGTGGACTTCAAAATGTGAGGAAGCCAGTAGAAAACTAAAGGTGCACCTCACCCACCTACCCCAACTCGCCTCGGCCACCCCGAGTGAATCGCTCAGCCTACACCTCGCGGCCTCCCAGTATCCAGTCATCTCTGTCTTAGTCAAAAAGGACACATAAAGGCAGCGACCCATTTACTATTCCAGCCATGTTTTGAATGGACCTGAGGAATGATACCCACTAATTAAAAAATTAGCATTAGCTTTGTTGCATATGCAAGGAAGCTATCCCTACTTCCAGGCCTATACAATAAGAGTGGTGACCGAGCAACCACTCTGTCAGATCCTCTCAAAATTTGATGTAACTAGTCGGATACTCAAGTGGTTGATCAAGCTCAGGGAATTTGATATCCAATATGTCTCAAGAACATCCATCAAGGTCCAAGTAATAACGAAGAGCTGGCCCCCTCTGAGTGCAATGATGGCCAATATATCAAGCAAAAATGGACCCTATATGTTGACGAATCAGTAAATATCGAGAGAGGAGGAACTGGCCTCGTCTTGAAGGGATCGGTCGACTAGCTATACAAATACATAATTTGTTTCGAGTTCAAGGCCACCAACAACAAGGCCGAGTATGAAGCACTGTTGTTGGGACTTTGCCTGGCCTTAGAATTATATGTGAAAAAGTTTGAAGTCTTAATTGACTCATAACTGATCGTGGGCTATGTCAATGGAGAATGTGAAGCTCGAAAAATGACCATGGCAAGATACTTGTCCGAGGCACACCGACTCATCAGTCGCTTCTAGTTCTTTAAAGTGATGAGAGTGCCTCGAGCAAAGAACACGTAAGCAAATGTGTTGGCCAAGCTTGCCTCGATGCATGGTTCAGTAGAGTACCCCTCAGAGATTGAGAAGCTTCCCTTCCAAACCATCGCAACTCAGGGTGTAGCCACAATTGAAGCTATACC
This sequence comes from Ensete glaucum, assembly GCA_021527575.1. Classification (NCBI taxonomy): domain Eukaryota; kingdom Viridiplantae; phylum Streptophyta; class Magnoliopsida; order Zingiberales; family Musaceae; genus Ensete; species Ensete glaucum. The sequence continues at coordinate 14,058,988 of CM038553.1, forward strand.
AAATTGGATGGAAGAGATCCTCCACTACAAGGATGAAATCTTACCTACCAATCGGGTTGCCTCTCGTCGACTCAGGTGAACTTAGGCCCGGTATTACAAAATCATTAGCCAACTCTAACACAAGTCATTTAGCCAACCCCTCCTTCGGTGTCTAACGCTTGTAGAAGCCAAGATAGTTATGGTCGAGGTCCATGAGGGCATTTACCGAGAGCATATCGACGATTGAAGTCTAGTCTTCAAAATCCTTAGACAAGGCTACTATTGGCCGACTATGCGTCGGAACCCCATAGCTTACATGCAATGATACGTGCAATGTCAAAAGCATGCTTAGGTCTAGCATGACCCCATGGTTCCCTAAACTCCGATCGACTGCATATGGCCTTTCGTGCATTAGGAAATGGACCTCCTCGACCCTTTTCCTCTTGCCTCGAGACAACGGAGATTCCTTATGGTCGGGGTAGACTATTTCACCAAATGGATCAAGGCCGAACCCTTGACATCCATCACTGAGAAACAAGTCGAAGGGTTTATTTGGAGGAACATTATCACCCAGTTCTATTGGAAAACTATGAAAAAGCATCACATGTGCAATGAAAGGATAAACCAAAATTGATTTCCCACGTTTATCATGTTATCGTGCAAAGATTGATGCACGAAAAATCATAAAAACCAAAAGTTACAACTAGTGTGAGATTGATTACCTAGGGGAATCATATATCCCTAAATTTCAGATTCAGATGGAGAGAATGAAGGAGGTCAAGTGTCCTCTCTAGTAGTATCCACATAATGGATTGTTGTAGTGATGCTTCTCCAATCGTATCCTAAAAATTCGTAACTCTTGCGTACCTTCTCATAGCACTTATGGAAGAATATATGTTATCTTCTTTATTGCCCTCTCGCAACAGGGAGAGGCTGGTTGACTGAGAAGATGGGGGAGGGAGGAGAATAGGAGGGGGCGGCCAAAGGTGCAACCTATCATTATTGTGTTGCCATTGTCTCTTATTTATAGTTTATACCTTAGTAGATATTGGATCTCCATCCAATTACCCTCACTTCTTATTATTGAATCTCTATCTAATAATCTCATTTGGCCTCTAATTGGACCTCATACAAGGGATCTATTAATAATGTTATGTCTCATTTAATAAGATCAGGAGCCAATTAGATAACTATATCCAATCCTCTACTTGCTAAAATCATCCACCATATGTGTGTGACCTTTTAGGCCCAATACTGAGTTGACCATGAGTTCCTCCTATTAGAACTCCTTTTGACTCAGTAAATTGTTCTCTTATAATAATTCACTCAACTCATCAAGTATGAAAGTACTAGGCCACTACGGTATAGTCCCTAGACAAGACAAGAGATCAAATTCATTCTATCTGTTCTTAGTTATTGTATATTTATAATCCCTCTTCTATCTAACATCCTAGAGATCGTATGTTGGGCATGGTACCGTCAGGTCATATATAAAATATATCCAAATTTCATTTTAATCAGATTCTCCTAGAGAACTCCTCTCTCAATCTGAACGACCCTGACCAAAGATTTACTTGAGTAATAACATATGGGATATTCCTCTTATGAAACTGAGAGTGGATGATCCTCTATTGATATTCAATTACCTTCATAAGGTTGGCTACCAATCCTGATAACCATTTGTATCGGATCTGAAACTTTTCAGACTTGTAAGTTCGACATCAAAGAAATGAGTACTCAAATAAGACATCCTTGATGTCTTAAATCTAAGGACTAGGCACACAACTGAGACTACGGAATCACTGTCTACATTAGATATTATTAACCATATAATATTTCTTAAGCAAATCAATCACTAAACTTATTCTCCAATGAACACCTGTATTGTACCCTTAGTATCCCCACACAAGTGGTTATGAAACCAATGAACCTCCATTATATGGACAGGTATATACTACACTAATCTATCCAGTTATCTTGATATCCTTCTCAAATAACCTATGATCGAGATTATTTAGGATCTGTGTTTAAAGACGAATCGGTCTTATTATTGTGATCTCATCACGATTCAATTCTCACTGCACAGAACCAATAACATCACAATATATATGCAAAAGATAATATAATATAAGGAAATATCGATAATAACAATCTGTAAAAAGACTATGCAGCGTATCACATGTGCCATCACTTATGTGATTGGCTTACAAGACACCTATAACTAGTAGGTTTGGCATCCCAAAAGCCATCAACACCGACAATAGAATTCAATTCAATAATTTAAAGCATCTTGCCAAAGCTATGAAATTCAACTAAGGTTTAGTTCAATAGTGCACCCCCAAACCACTAGCTTGGTTAAGGTAACCAATAGAGCTATACTTGACAGCCTTAAAAAAGGGGTCATCGGAGCCCTCAGTGCATGGGTCGATGAACTCTCGAGCATCCTGTGGGTGTCCTGGACTACATCGAAGATTGCCACAAGTGAATCACCCTTCAGTCTAACATTCGGGACTGAGGCGGTGCTACCACTCGAAGTAGTTTTCCTAACCCTTCAGATCAAAAACTTCGAAGAAGGCTCATTAGAGGAGGGGCTTCGAGCCAACCTCGACCTCCTCAAGGAGCAAAGAGTTGAGGCACACCACCGAGCTCTAGCATAAAAAAGAAGTCATGGCAAGGCTTTACAACTGAAGAATGCAACCTCGGTAAATCAAGGTCGGTGACTTAGTATTACGGAAAGCTGAGATCAGTAACCCAACTCATGCTCGAGGTAAGCTAGCCCCGAACTGGGAGGTCCTTATTGAGTAACTAGCATTATATAAGATGGAACTTAGTAACTCGCCTCTAAAGAAGGAAACCCGCTCCTGAGGACTTGACATACATAAAACCTAAAAAAATTTATGTTTGAAAGAAAGACCCTAGTCGGGTGTTTGCGAACTACCTTGAGCGCACCAACTGACCCTCATTAAGTCAGGAAGAAAGCAAGCAATTAATTTGTCAACAAAGGATGCAAGTGGTCCATCTATTTCAAAAAAGTAAGTTCATTCATAAATGGAGAACACCGTTTGGTCGATTATGACTTTACAATAAGAAGAGCCCGACCGACTACCAAAAAGCAAAATACATATGAAATATTATAGGCCGAGAGGAGGTCGGGGCTGTCATCGAAAATGACTTCATCCAACATTTGCACATTGTCATCCTCAAAGAGGTTGTGAACAGATCCTCGATTTCCAAGTCAAGGTATCGAGCCCGAAACCTAGCTAGTACCTGTACTCGTACATTGCCTGCCCCAACCCCTCGCCTTTTCAAGAGTCATTCATGTCTCCTCAGCGAGGGCTTCCTCGACCTTCTCTGCCTTGGATAAGGCCATCGTCACATCTTGTGACAACATCAGCAACTGATCCTCCGCTGATCGGAACTTCCCTCACAACTCCTTCAGTAGACACTAGGACTCTACAAGGCATAGTTCGGTCCCCTCCAACTCTTCTTGAAGTTTCCACATTATTCGGCCACTATGATGGCCTTGGGTTGCAGGACCAGCCTTCAACTCTGCTATTTAACTATGAAGCTCGGTGATTTTGTCTCCCATACCACTAATCACCCAACCCACATCATGCACCGATCTATTAATGTCATTTGATAGTGCTGATTATGCATAGCAAAAGCAAGAGTCAAGGGCCAAAGGGAAGCTTCAACATAGATGAAGAAGAGAAAACGCCCTTACCCAAATCAAAGATTTGGCGGCTTTCTCAATTAGCACTTCGGACGTCAAACCATGTAGTTGTTTCATTAGTGCTAGCAAAGTGCTCCACGTTCATAGGTGGTGGCGAAGGAGCCATCCAACCATACCTGGCTCTCCGTCGTTAGACCCGACCAACATGACTTGAGGGGAGCACCCAATTCCCCCTCAAGTAGATCAGCCATAAACAGAGCCTAAAAAGGCTCATCCTTCACATGCGCCAAGGTTTGACAGAGGTCTCGAATCGACATGGATCGGGCCACCTTCATCGAAGAATCCACCCTGGATGAAAAAGCTTGCCCCTTGCACGTGCGCTCCCAACAATGGAGCCCTTGCCTCGGGAGGCACCCCGAGATGCTCCGCCTAATCATCGACCCTTTGGGCTACTGCTTCCCGAGCTACAAACTTTGATATCTTGCGAGTCTCGACCTTGCTTCTTCCTCTATTGGTCCTTCTCTATTCTCCTCAACCGCACTTCTGGGGTTGGTTCTCTAATGTTGGGGAGGTCGATTGAGGAGGATGAGAAGCCCGGGGAATGTTTGGGATCCCTTCATCTCCTTGAAATTCACCATTGTTGTCAAAGAAAAATCAAAACATGAATCAGTGACACTTGATAAGCAAAGAAGAAACAAAAAGCAAGGTGGGCTTGAGCCATACCTTGAGGAGCTAGACTGATGCCCACCTCGACCAACCACTCCTCGGTTATGAGAAGAAGACAAGATCTCCTTCAAGCGTTCAGCCTGCTGAGACTCCTCATATGACAAGCCTGGGGGAGTATTATTAATGGCCCGAGATGACCACCCAAGACTAAAGTCCCATCCTCGACCACATCTAATAAAGAAGTAGTGGGTCTTCCACCCTCTGTTGTTTGTGGGTGCCCCGCTCACTCTAAAAGCACCTTGGGATGTTAGACAATAATCGCCCTGCCCCTTGGAGAGTTAAAAGCATGATAGTAAGAGGATATGGGTTGGGGTGATCCGTGCACCTCAGCACTCACCAAGAAAAGCTACCAGATAATGCCACATGTTGGGCGCTACAATATTCGCCACCATGTGAGGCAGACCTCAATCATAAGATGCAGTGGGAACCAAAGCCCCATCTCAAGGGTATCAAGAGTCAAGTCGAACCCATTCGAAAATGGATAGTAGGTGCACTACCTGGCTTGATGAGCATGTAGCTCATAATCGGGCGGGATACTATATTGCTTTCGAACGCGATTGAGAAGTTCCTCAATCATGAAAGAATTTGAAATCATGTAGCGAATTTGATGCTTGAAGGGCCCGAGAAGCCTTCTTGCCTCCCAAGGATGAACTTATTACTTTTACCCCAGGGATACCCCAGGTCGAAGCCACGACCTCGGGGCTGCCTAACCAGATGAAGAGGAAGAGGCAGAGAAGGAAGATGACATCATAACCAACCTAAGCTCCTATAACTAAGGAAAGGATGGTGAGGCACAAAGGATGAGAACAGAGTGAATAAGTAGAATGAGACTATCAGAGGAGCTTATAAAGAAAACCCTATCATCCAAGGTGACCCTTCGCCTCCATAAGGGGAAAGACACCACACCTCACCATTATTGCTCCTAGGGAAATGACCAACCTATTTGAATATCCAGATCTATCGACGAGAAAAGGTATTAGAACCCTTGCAGATTCTAAGCTTGGGGTGATCTCTATAGGGGATCGGCCTCCTTAGAACTCTATAGGGGTTCCTCCCTCCTAGGGTTGCTGCACAATGGTTGAAAGTAAATTAATCTATTGATGATGAAAAAAGGGGTGACTACATGAGTTTATATAGGGACTCAAAACTCTAACTCCTAATAGAACTCATACTCTTGAAGGACTCCCTCTCCTCTCCAATTCATAACCCCTAGCCAACTCCTAACCATGATGTGGCCAATGGCTATAGGGGTCATCAACTCCTAATTTGTTTCTTATTCAACCCTAAAAGAGAGTCCTGGCTAAATGGATCTCATCTTTCCTAACCCTAGTCGGTTTCTCCTAAGAGGAGGGAGGTGGCTAGAAGACCCCCTCTTCATGAGGACTCTTCCCTTAACCCTAGCTGACTATTTCTTCAATAGGGGTGGTGGCTAGTTTAGGGTTTATAACATGCATGATTTGGTTGACTCCAACCCAAATCCAAATCTGACTCCTAATCCAACTCCAGTTCAACCGAATCCTAACCCTACTAGGATTTGAGGTTGATTTATTATAATGGACTTAAATCTCCTCCTAGCCGACCTAATGTTAGGTCTAGGCTGGCCAACAAGGTCCAATCTAAGGACTCGACTAGGACTCAACTCAGCTAGGGTCCTAATAAACCCATAATCTTCAAATCAGCATTATCCTCAAGGTTGAGCTCTATGTCTTTGGGTCCTAATTTGTAACTCTTCATGAGGCTCCCTTGTGCTTGTGCCCCTGTAATAGACACATCCTGAACCTACGATCCAACATCAATAGTAGTGATTGGATAGTGACATGTCTTGATCCTGTGGTTCTACACGATCATCAACTGAACTTGGGGCTCCTCATCAGCTTGGGTGTCGGTTGGATAGATCTGGGTTGAATCGTTCTTTTTAAACTTTCATTTGAGGTGGGATACTTAGAAGATCAGTTGTATTTTTTATTTGGTGCACAAATCTGATCTCTAAGTTATAACCCCAATGTGATCCCTAATTTTGCAAGGTCCAAATTAGTAGGGGAACCAATTCCTTTAGACTCAAATTTCATGCTGGTGGGGCTGAAGATGAAGGAAAACTTAATCTTTAATAGTTTATTTTCTTCTGCTCTAGTGTTTGTCGGGGGGATGCTTCTTCCTTGCATAGACTGCCACGTTGTTGTTCTTTAATTAGTAGTCAAGCCTTCTTTTGGAATGAGGGCTATCCTCTGATAAGATACCTAGTGGTGTGAGCTCGATCTTAGTTTAAGGTGGGTAGGAGCTATGATTTTCTCGAGCCGATTCACTTCTCCTTCGTTCTACTATCCTGTATCATGCCAAACTTCAGTAGCAATTAATATCTCTTTGTAGATTAGAAGCCTCGTTTGTACTGTAGGGTGAGCCTTAGTGTGGATTAGGGGTCGACCAACTTGCAAGAGAGTAGTGTCGATCTCAACTCCTATCATGTCTGCTCCAATTTCAAACACCTCACTTTGATCTGATAATGCTAGGATCGATATAGATGACATCATGGCTATGAGGGCCCTATAGATGGTGGACGTGTGGATGCTATTCTCCTGTTCCTTCAGAATTTTGATCTCCATCCAGTCATAGAGTCCATGCTGGTACTATCGCTGGAGGGACCTGATCTTCTTACGGTCATCAATAGTGCAACAAAGGTAATCAATAGGGAAGACTTCGAGCAGCATCTCCGCTTTTGGGAGGGGTAGTGGAAGTAGCCTGAGATCTAGGAGAGCTGTATCAGAAGCCATAGCTGGTTCAGTTGGATCTGACAATTCAGGAGGAGATTATCCCTATAAACAAAGAGGCAAAACTTTTGGAGATAAAGTGTCATTTTATAGGAAGATAGTGGCTGAATGATCTATGTCTCCCGCATCTCTTGGACAATCCTTTTAGCTTCGGCCTTCTGAAGATGTGGATAACAATATAACTAAATATGTGCTAGTGGTTCCTCTTGTAAGATTAGCATACAAAGGTTGTGTAGTTTAGTATGAAGCAGTCAGCTAAGTTCGACGAAGGTGCCTGAAATTTCAGCAAGCTTCTCCAAGCACTGTCTTTCTTTACACTCTCATGTCCTGCATAAGGTCACCTATTTTTCTTTGCCATTCATAAGGTCATTGAGGCTCCTGGTGTCAGTGAGGATGGTGATAGGCTGATGCTTATGAGGCCATCAATGTTCATTATCTACGAGTTCATGTAGCCAGTTAAAGCATGCAAGTTGCGGGTGGTCGGTTGCAGTTTTTCCTCTGTATCCTTCTCCTCGAGCTTGAGAGTTGCATCTTCGAGTTTGGGTTCTTCAGTGGGTTTAATTAGGAGAAGTCGTTGCTTCTTGCATCAGTAGTCATGGCTCCATAGCTCATCGCAATGCCAACATAATCCCTTTGCGGATCTATCGTGAAGCTCTTCTCTCATAAGTTTTTTTGGCTGTGGGGGTCGGCTGGAAGTGGATAGAGATTTGTATGCTATTGGTTGTGGTGTGATTTTTGTCCTCTGAACATCTTGATTAAGTCACTCCTCTTGAAGTCGTGCAAAGGATATCACTACCCTCAATGTATAATTTTGTTACGCCTTGAATTCACATTTGATCTCTGGTTTTAATCCTCTGATGAACATTTGTAGCAACTACTTTTTAGACTAATCTTGAGTTTAATTTGAAAGATGCTTAAACTTGGTTTGATATTCTTACACAGTTAAGGTTTAGCAAATCTTCATGAGTTGGTCGTTCATGTTCTTATACTCTATCGGTCAAAAGTGGATCAGCAATCCGTTTTTGAATCGTCTCCATATCGAGACTCCTTGGGTGTATTCAAGCCCATTGTACTACTGAATTACATCTCATTCAAGGTGGATGACAACGATGTCTACCATGGAAGCCTCTAGTGTTTGGTGATAGCGGAAATAGTATTCGACGTGCAAGAGCAATCCTATCGGATCTCCTTTTTCCCATTGGGGAAAGTCCACCCGCATGCGTGTAGATGCTAGTTTCGTTGCACATTCTTTTTTCTCCGGAGGGTCTCCTTTTGATCTAGACTCTTGCCTTGCTATGATCTTGTTGAGCTCGGTGATTGTCCCAATCTAAATTCTACGAAGAGAGTGCGTAGTCTGTCCTCTATATGCATCTCAAAGGCCTCCAACTTGGCACCGATCAAATCTACTGATACCATGGCATAAGACTCCAAATTTGTCATGTCAAGATCCTTCTCGTGCTATTGGGTCAATGACATGAACCAGTTGGGTGGATTGATGGCCAAAAGAGGTGGTAGATCAAGGGTAGATGGCTATGGTTTGGGGCTGATAGGTTGTTATTTTTAACTACTATTGGGATTGTGGTTTGGAGTTGTTGTAGGGGTTGTATAGGGGGTATAGTTGAGTCCTTGATTGGGTTTTATGGGCCAACCTAGACCTGATATTAGGTTGGCTAGGAGGAGACTTGAGTCTATTGTAATAAATCAGCCCAAATCCTAGTAGGGTTAGGATTCGACTGAACCGTGTTGAATCTCGGATTTTGATGATGAGATCAATTAATGAGTGTTTATCTAACATGTATATTAGAGAAAAAATTGTAGGTCTAACTATGATAGGAGCAATGAAGTTACAACCGGATGATGGGCCAAGATCAAGCTTGGGTATCGGGCCAGGTTCAGACGATGCAGTGGGATCTCGCCAAAGTTCGCTAGGAGATTCGCTGAAGGGATCAGAAATCTCACTAGGAACACGCCAGGAGATCACCGGAGGAAGGCTGAAAGACTTACTACAAGAATGTCGGAGGGTGTCAGATTGGCGGGAGTTAAGTTTTAGTTTAGCTTATTGGTCATTAAGTGTTGTAATCATTGAGTTATAGTTAGGAATTGAGTACTAATTGAGTTGATTTGGATGAAATTCAAATCAACTCAATAAGACAACTGAGTCCACTATAGGGTTTGGTTGAGCTTAGGTTAAGCTAAATTAGTTGACCAAGGGAATGGCCAACTGATGGTTTAAGTCAGAATTTGAAAAGTGGAGGGAACCACTTTTGTAAAAATTTTGGCGGGTAAACCATCGGTGAGCGGCGGCACTTTCGGGCGGTTGACCCACTCAAACTCGGCGGTTGAACCGCCCATACCCAGGAATCTTGGTACTTTTGGCGGTTGACCCACCTAGGACTGACAAGTAAACTATCTATACCCTAGTATTCGGGCGACTGAGCCATTCAGGTCGGTGGGTAAATCACCCGTACCCAGTTTTTTAAAGTATATTTGATTTTTGACTAAAAAAATTTGAAGCCACTTGGGGCTTATAAATACCCCAAGTTTTTTTACATTCTACACAACAATTCTGAGGATTATATTATGTGATAAAAATGTATATGATTTGTAAGAAAAAAAAAGGGGGAAGGGAGAGAGAGCTTATAGTATAAAATTCTCAAGTCACTCTTGTAAGCTCAAGTGTAAGGGTTTGGTCTTCATCCAAAGAAGATCAGTAGTAAATGCTGATGTGCCTCAAGAAGGAGGACTTGGAGTGGATGTAGGCCATTAGTGTCGAACCACTATAAAAATTGTGAGTTCATCTTTTGCTTTGCTTATTAACGCTTCAAATCTTGTTTACTCTTTGAAAGCAAACATTTCACTTACAACGTTTCTTATCGGATTTCCTTATTCTTTCTTAAGTTATTAGTAAGCAAGTAACTTAGCAATCTTCTTATCATTCACTTGCTTTATTTGAATAACAAGCTTTGGATCTTCCTATTTTTTCTTAAAGCCGAAACATTTTTGTTTAAAAAGAAAAAATTACACTTCCACTAATTCACCCCCTCCCCCCTTTTAATGCCAATTGATCCTAATAGTTGGTATCGGAGCAAGGTTCTTACTTTTTGGATTAACACTCACTTGAGTAAATGACTTATTTTTATATGAATGAAGGACATTTCATCTCACGTCCTCCCATATTCAATAGGACGGATTACACGTATTGAAAGACAAAGATGCATATTTTTCTTTATCTCTTTTGACCTTGATCTATGTAGTATTGTTGAGAATGGATTTAATAAATCTTCCAAGCCAATAAATGAGCTAAATGATTTGAAAAGGAAGAACTTTTCTTTAAATGCCAAGGCTATGAATGCCTTATTTTGTGCTCTTGATAAAAATGAGTTTAATCGTGTTTCCATTTGCGAATCGGCCTTTGATATTTGGCACACTCTAGAAATCACACACGAGGGGACTAATAGAGTAAAAAAATCTAAAATAAATATTTTAGTTCAGAACTATGAGTTATTTCGAATGAAACCAAGTGAATCCATTGGAGACATATACATCTGTTTCACGGATGTCATCAATGGCCTAAAACCACTTAGCAAATATTTTTCAAGTTTTGAATTAGTTAGTACGATTTTGAGATCTTTACCTAAAAATTGGGATCCTAAAGTAACCGCTATTAAAGAGGCCAAAGACTTAAATAACTTATCCCTTGAAGAACTGATTGGCTCTCTTATGATATATGAACTGAATTATAAAGCTTATGATGAGCTTGATGAACCTCTTCCAAAGAACAAGAAGGATGTAACACTTCGGACAACAAATAACTCATCGAGTGAAATCTCGAGTGATGAGGACCATGATATTGCTCTGTTATAAAAAAAATTATAAAAATAAATAAGAACTATAAAAATAAAAAAGAATCGAAGAAGGACAATATCATTTACTATGAATGCAAAAAACTGGTACATTTCAAGAATGAATGCCCTCATTTGAAGAAGAAGCCAACATATAAAAAGAAAGCGATTTCGACTACTCGAGATGAATCAAGCTCTTCAGATGAGGAAGATAGCTCCAAAGAAGAAGTGGCTAACTATATCTTAATGGCGATCGAAGATTAGGTTAGTGAGCCTTTAAATATTTTTTTAAAAATTATTAAATATATTATATGATTTATTTAATAAGTTTAGAAAACTTAGTAAGTCTTTTTAAATTACTTAAAGTTGATCATGATTTATTAGTTAAAAAACTTGATGGAATACATAATCAATTAGTATAACATAAACCATGTTCTAAATGTGATATACTAGATAATATCAAAGAAGCAAATTGCATGCTTAAAACAATACAAGAGAATTTTAAAATAGGGAAAAATATATCTAAATATGATCCTTGCCAATAAGGGTCATATTAATAATATAAATGACATAGGTGTTATTGGTAATGTTCAATAAAAGCCAACCATCTTTGTAAAAGGACATACATTAAATGTGCTACTAAGAATCAAGTATAATTTCTATGACAAATTAGGATATAAGTCAAACAAATACCTTTTTAGAAAATATAGTCCATATCATCTTGTATGGGTTCCCTAGGAAACTTTATATAATAAAAATCAATTAGAAAAAAAAGATAAATCTCTTTATGAAGGACCCAATGTAAAATAGGTACCTAAACTACAAAATATCTTTCTCGTAGGTTGATAGTGGATGCTCAAGGCATATAATCGGAGATCCATCTTATTTTTATAACCTCACTAGCTTAAGTGAAGGAGTTGTTACCTTCGGAGACAACAATAAGGGTAAAATCATTAGAAAAGGAATAATAGGTAACAACACATCAAACCTTTTGATTGAATATATGTTGTTAGTTGATTGCTTGAAACATAACTTGCTTAGTATTAGTCAATTATATGATAAAGGATATGTAGTTAAATTTTAACCTAATGCTTACATAATTGAATTTCCATATAAAAATAAATCATTGATTGCCTTGAGAAACAACAATATATACACTATAGATATTGAAAAATTTTATGATAAAACTTATTTTTCGGCTTTAAATGATGATGGTTGGATTTGGCATAAAAGATTAGGTCATGCTAGCATGAAACTTTTAAACCAAATCTTTACCAAGGAACTAGTAAGAGGTTTACCTAATCTTAAGTTTATCAAAGACAAAATATGTGATACTTGTCAATTAGGAAAAAAAATAAAGAGTATTTTTAAGTTAAAAAATCAAATTAGCACCTCTATACCACTTCAATTGATTCATATGGATCTATTTAGACCAATTGATATTACAAGTTTAGGTGGTAGCAAATATGTATTTGTTTTAGTGGATGATTTTAGTAGATATACTTGGACCTATTTTTTAGCACACAAAAGTGATACATTTAAATGTTTTATAAAATTTTATAAAATTATTCAAAATGAAAAAGGTTGCATGATTTCTTCAATACGAAGTGATCATGGTGGAGAATTTTAAAATAATAAGTTTCAAAATTTTTGTGATTCAAATGGGTATATTTATAACTTCTCTACTCCACGAAATCCACAACAAAATAGAGTAGTAAAAAGAAAAAATAGGAGCTTATAAGAAATGGCTAGAGCAATATTGAATGAACATAATCTTTCCAAATATTTTTAGGCCAAAGCCGTTAATACGGCATGCTATGTTTTAAATAGGGTACTCGTAAGATCATTACTCACTAAAACTCCTTATGAATTATGAAATGGTAAAAAGTATAATATTTTTTATTTTAAAATATTTGGTTGCAAATGTTTTATTTTGAATGACAAGATGCTTTGGGTAAATTTGATGCAAAATCCGATGAATGTATTTTTTTAGGTTATTCTTCTATTTCAAAAGTTTATCGTGATTTTAATAAAAGAATATTAGTAATAGAAGAATCAGTTCATGTTGTTTTTAATGAGCTTTCCAAATTTAAGAAGATTAATTTTGATGATAAAATTGATTTTGATACTTTGAATTTAAAAAATAACACTCCTAAAAGATATATCTACTTCCAATACCTTACCCAAGGAATGGAAGTATATGAATATTCTAAGGAGCTTATAATAGGAGAAACATCAAAAAGAATTCAAATTCGATATTCTTTTAGAGATTTTTGTGCGAATGTCACATTTCTTTCTCAAATCGAGCCAAAATATACTGATAAGGCCCTACGAGATGATTCTTGGGTAAATGAATGTATGAAGAGCTTAATTAATTTGAGAAAAATGAGGTATGAGAGCTTGTTCCGAGATCTAATGACCATTTAGTGATTGGTACTAAATGGGTATTTAGAAACAAGCAAGATGAAAATAGTATCATGGTTAAAAACAAGGCTAGATTAGTGGCCAAATATTTCAGCCAAGAATGAATCAATTATGATAAAACCTTCGCTCCATGGCTAGACTTGAAGCCATAAGGATACTCCTTGCCTTTACTTCTTTTAAAAATTTAAAGTTGTTTCAAATGGATGTTAAAAGTACTTTTCTAAATGGTTTTATTTATGAAGAAATGTATATTGAACAACCCCCTATTTTTAAAAATAATATTCTTTCTAATCATATTTTAAACTTACAAAAGCTCTTTATAGATTAAAACAAGCCCCTCAAGCTTGGTATGAAAGACTTAGATCTTTTCTTATTTTAAATAAATATTCAAAAGATAAGGTTGATACCACATTATTTTTTGAGTATTTTGAAAATGATTTACTTGTCATTCAAATTTATGTTGATAATAATATTTTTGGATCTACAAATGAATCTTTATATGAGTCTTTTGCTAAAGAAATAAGTCAAGAATTTGAAATGAGCCTAATGGGTGAGTTAACATTCATCTTAGGATTACAAATAAAATAACTTAATAATGATATTTTTATTAGTCAAAATAAGTACACATTGAACTTGATAAAATGATTTAGGATGAAAAATGCTAAAGCATTAAACACTCTCATGAGCACATCTATAAAGTTGGACTTAGATAATAAAGGAGAAAATTTTGATCAAAAAGCTTATAGAGGTATGATAGGAAGTTTATTATATGTAATTGCTAATAAACCAGATATCATGTTTAGTGTTAGATTGTATACAAGGTATCAATCTAACCCAAAACTCTCTCATTTGAAAGCAGTTAAGCAAATTTTTAGATACTTGAAAGGAATATCTAAACTAAGATTATGGTATCTAAAATAAAAGAACTTTGACTTGATTGCCTATTCTGATGTTGATTTTAGTAGATGTAAAATAGATAGAAAAAACAGTATCGGAATATGTCAATTTTTAGGGCATGCACTTGTTTCTTGGACTTCCAAGAAACAAAATTCAGTAGCTTTATCTAATGCGGAAGCAGAATATATTGCAGTTAGTGTATGTTATGCTCAAGTCATTTGGATGAAAAACATACTAGAAGACTATGGATTAAAATTAAAAAATATTCCTATAAGGTGTGATAATACAAGTGTTATATGTCTAACCAAAAATCCTATTCAACATTCAAGAACTAAACATATTAATATTAGACATCATTTTATAAGGGATCATATAAATTGTCAAGATATCTCTTTGGAATTTATTGACACTAAGCACTAATTAGCAGATATTTTTACAAAACTCTTAAATATTTAAAGAACAATTTGATTTTCTTAAAAGAGAACTTGAAATGCTAAATCATGAAAATATATAAATTGCTTGAATTTATGAAATTGAGCTATTTATCTTTGTGATTAAACTATATGATGATTACTTGCTAGAAATTATATGAGATATTTTTAAAATGCATGAGTAGCTCCTAAATTATTTTTTGAATCTCTTGAATTTTTGAATCTTCTAAAATTACATGAGATGATTATCTTGTTTAAATTGAGACCTACATTTAATGATATTTTATAACTCCTCCTTTATTTTCTTTCTTTCTTTATTTGTAAGAGAAAAAAAATTCATTATGACTCATATTATATTTTTTAAAGGGGAGAGTAAAAACTCATTTGCTTAAAAATATTAGCCCAACCTTTCACCTTTTTGATGATGATAAAGAGGGAGAAAGGTATGTTTGATGACTTGTAGAAAATTTTTAAATATTTTAAATTCATGAAAATCTTTGAAAATCCTTGATGAGTTGATGACTTAAAAATTTTAAAAGTAATTTTTTTTATATATGAGTATACTTAGAAGTTGATTTGCTTGAAATATCGATTGCCTTAATTCATTTGAATTCAAGAGTGAATGATTCTCTTGAATTTAAGTCCTTTTTATCATGACATGAATTTAGGGGGAGTTATAACCAGATAATGGACCAAAGATCAAGCTTAGGCATCGGACAGGGTTCAAACGATGTAAATTGGATCTCGCTAAAGTTCACTAGGAGATTCACCGAAGGGATCAGAAAGCTTGCTAGGAACACGTCGGGAGAGAAGAAGACCAGAAGACTCACCACAAGAATGCCGGAGGCTGTCAGATTGGTGGAAGTTAGGTCTTAGTTTAACTTGTTGGTCATTAAGTGTTGTAATCATTGAGTTGTAGTTAGGAATTTAGTCCTAATTGAGTTGGATTTGGATGAAATCTAAATCAACTCAATAAGGCAACCGAGTCCATTATAAGGTTTGGTTGAGCTCAATTAGTTAACCAAGGGAATGGTCAACTGATGGTTCAAGTTGGAATTCGAAAAGTGGAGGGAACCACTTTTACAAAAATTTCAGTGGGTAAACTACCGATGAGCAACAAGTGTACCACCGCCGCCTAGGCTTTCGGGTGGTTGACCCGCTAAGACTGGGCAGTTGAACTACCCGTACCTAAGAATCTATGTACTTTCGATGGTTGACCCGCCCAGGATTGGCGAGTAACCTGCTCGTACCCTGGTGTTCGGGCGGGTAAACCACCCCTGAACTACCCAGGTCGATGGGTAAATATATTCTATGATAAAATTGTGTGTAATTTGTAAGAAAAATAAAAGAAAGGAGAGAGAGCTTAGAGTAGAAAATTCTTAAGTCTTCCTTGTAAGCTCAAGTGTAAGGGTATGGTCTTCACCCAAAGAAGATCGGTAGTAGATGTCGACGTGCCTCAAGGAGGACTAGGGAGTGGACATAGGCTGTTGGTGCTGAACCATTACAAAAATTATGAGTTCATCATTTGCTTACTTATTAATGCTTCGAATCTTATTTACTATTTGAGAGTAAACATTTCACTTATGACATTTCTTATCGGATTTCCTTACTCTTTCTTAAGTTATTAGTAAGCAAGTAACTTAGCAATCTTCTTATCATTTATTTGCTTTATTTGAGCAACAAGCTTTGGATCTTCCTATTTTTTCTTAAAATTGAAACATTTTTGTTTAAAACAAAAAAACTTACACTTGCTCTAATTCACCACCCCCCCTCCTAGTGCTAATTGATCCTAACAAACTGGAGTCTGGCTAGGAGTCAGAGTTGGATACGGATTAGAGTTAACTAAGTCAAGCTTGTAACTAACCCAATTGACTACCCACTTTGATGAGTGGAAGAGCTTCATTTACTTAGGACTCTCTAAGGGTTGATTATGAGTTAAATTAGGAGTTTGAGTCTTAGTTTACTTGGAGTAAGAGTTGCTTCTTAGAGTTGGAGTTGGAGTTGTTGGAAGTAGGAGTGGCTTCTTAGAGTTGGAGTTGGAGTTGTTAGAAGTAGGAGTCTTGAGTATGAGTCATATTAGGAGTTAGGGTTTAGAAGCTTTATAAATAGCTTATATTCTCCCCTCTTTTCGTCATCAATAGATTAATTATTTTTCAGCCTATGTGCAGAAAATCGAGGGAGGAACCCCTATAGAGTTCCAAGGAGGTCGATCCCCTATAGAGATCACCCGAAGCTTAGAATCCATAAGGGTTCTAACACTTGATATCAGAGTTAGGGTTTCCCCCTAACCTAGCCGCCACCTATTCCCTCTAAGGCAGGTAGGCTATAGAAGGGGTAAAAGAGTTATTTTAGTTAGGTAAACACCCCCTAGGGCTAGGGTTTGGAGCCTTATATAAGCATATAGCCTCCACCTCTTTTTATCAAGTAATTATCAATTTTATTTCAGCCTTGTGCCGAATCTAGGAGGGAGGAACCCCTATAGCATTCCAAGGGTTGATCCCCCTCAAGGGTTACAATCTATATAGCTCGCTATGGGGTTCAATCATTCGATCCATGGCTCATGACTGTAAAAAGATTGAGTCCCTCCAGCGATAATACTGGCATAGAATCTGTGACATCAAACCTTACTGGATGGAGATCAAAATTCCGAATTAACAGGAGGAAGACATCCACACGTCCACCACCTACAGGATCCTCACAGTCATGATGCCATCTGCATCAGTGCTCACATTACCTAATCGTGGCAATGTGTGCATAATTAGAGCAGACATATCAGGAATTAGGATCGGCACTACCCTCATACAAGATGGTCGACTCCTAATATGCACCGAGGCTCTCCCTACATTTTACATGATACTTTTGATCTGTAAATGGATACTGATTGCTACTAAATTTGAAGTTTGGCGTGATACAAGTCAATAATACAAAGAAGTGATGAAAATAGGCTCGGTAAAATTATAGCTCCTACCCTCCTCAGACTCAAAATGGGCTCACACCACCAAGGACCTTATCAAAGGAGAGCAATTATTCCAAAATAAGACTTGGTTACTATTAAAGAACAACCAAGTGGCAACTCATACAAGAAAGAAATAGCCCCCCCGACAAATATCAGAGCAGAAGAAAGTTTAATGTTGAATATCGAGTTTCCCTTTATCTCCAGCCCTATCAGTAGAAAATTTGAGGCTCAAGGAAGTAGTCCCTCTGCTACTTTGGCCCTTGCAAAATTGGGGATCACAATGGAGCCGTGACTTATGGATCAGATAAGTACATCAATTTAAAAATATAATTGATCATCCAAGTATCTCATCATAAATGAAAGTTTAGAAAGGATGACTCAGCCTAGATCCATCCACTTGACATCCCAACTAATGAGGAGGTTCAAGTTCAGCTGATGATCATATGGGATTGCAGGATCGTGATGCACCATTGTCTAGATACTACTACCCCTGATGGAGAGATACAAGATAATACTAGACCGCCGGACTACAATGCGCCAACTGTAGATACCACAAGGAAACTTCGAGGAGAATTACAGATCAAGACCCAAAGTTCATAGAGCCTTGGCCTTGAGGACAAGGCTGATTTAGCGGGTCTGTTAGGACCCTAGCTGAGTCAGGTCCTAGTCAATTGAGTCGAGTCCTTAGATTGAGCCTTGTTGACCAACCTAGACCTGACATTAGGCCAGCTAAGAGGAGATTTTAGTCCATTATAATAAATCAGCCCAAATCCTAATATGATTAGGATTCAGCTGAACTGGAGTATGGTTAGAGTCGGAATTGGATACAGGTTGGAGCTAACTAAGTCAAGCTTGTAACTAACCCAGTTAGCTACCTACTTTGATGAGAGGAAAGGGCTCCATTCAGTTAGGACTCTCTTAAGGGTTAATTAGGAGTTGGAGTCTTAGTTTACTTGGAGTATGAGTTGCTTCCTAGAGTTGGAGTTGGAGTTGTTGGATGTAGGAGTTGCTTCTTAGAGTTAGAGTTGGAGTTGGAGTTGTTAAAAGTAGGAGTCTTGAGTATGAGTCCTATTATGAGGTAGTATTCTTCCCTCTTTTCATTATCAATAGATCAATTATTTTTTAGCCTATGTGTATAAAATCAAGGAGGGAGGAACCTATATAGAGTTCCAAGGAGGCTGATCCCCTATAGAGATCACCCCAAGCTTAGAATCCGCAAGGGTTCTAACATAAATCAAGATTGCGGTTTAGGGTTGATAGTGTATGGTTTAGGTTGTTGTTGGTGTTGCAGTTTGAGGGTGTTGTGGAGGCTGGAAAGGATTTCAGTGGCAGTGGTTTGAGGCTGGGAAGGAAGGTTTAGGGTTGTTATTGGGGTAGCAACCAGTTTGACAAGGTTCGGCTGTTGGTGCAGTAAGATATGCCGAAGGGCAATGTTGCAGGATTCTTTATCAAAGGATAGCAGTTTTACTACTAAAGAATTTCAATAGTATGCCAAGGGTTTTTAGATGATTTTGACAGCAAGAAATAGATGATGATTAAGGCTAGATCAATGCAAAGTATTAAAGAGAATATGGTAATCGGCAAAAACATAGTAGCAAAGTAGTAGGCGATTGTTTAGGTCGACTATAAAAATCGAAAAAAGGCTATGATGACTGTATCTTAAAGCTAGAGGGGTGCCCTAAAGATGATGTGGTTGGTGGCAGCAAAGTTGGTAGGGTTTTAGGGGGTTGTGAGAAGAAGAATGACAAAATGTACAACAGCAGAATTTTTTATTAAAAAAATTTCAGCAGTATAGATATAATTTTTTCCAACAATTTATAATAAGGATCTGAGTAAAACTCAATAGGAATATGCTAGTAAAAGAAACGTAATGTTGACAAAAAATTCATGGGAGATTATGTCGGCAAAGAATTTGGTAAGATCAAGGAATACGAGAAGGTGTTGCGGTATAATTTTACGTCAAAAGTCCAGCAGCTTGGACGTAAAAGATCAGTAGTTTATATCAATAATTTTTGTACGAAACCAAAAGAAAATCCACTATTAAGGAGTGCCAAAGCCGTCATAAAAAACTTGTAGAAGATTGGGCAGAAAAATAATGGTAGTAAGATCAAAACAAGGCAGTAGTATACGGTTGAATCTGCATTGTAACTTTTATCGTAAAGATGGTAACTTTAGGACGAAGAGTTGTGCAGTGTAATAGATGAATATTTTTTGAATTTTTTGGTTTGAGAATAACTAAATTACAATAATATTAAGGTAGAATACCAGAACCTGATGCAATTTGTAGTGAGATTGAAGGGGTGATCTACGACAGTGGTGATGACAACAGAGTCGACGATGATTATAACAATTATGGGAATTGCTTGGGAGATAGATGAAGATGATGGGCGACTATAGAAGGGTAGTGAAACTTTAAGGAACGCTACTCTGATACCAAGTGTTAGAACCCTTATGGATTCTAAGCTTGGGGTGATCTCTATAAGGGATCAATCTCCTTAGAACTCGATAAAGGTTCCTCCCTCCTAGGGTTATTACACAATGGCTGAAAGCAAATTGATCTATTGATGATGAAAAAAGGGGTGGCTATATGAGTTTATATAGGGACTTAAAGCCCTAACTCCTAATATGATTCATACTCTTGAAAGACTCCCTCTCCTCTCCAACTCCTAAACCCTAGCCAATTCCTAATCATGATATGACCGACGACTATAGGGATAATCAACTCCTAATTTGCTTCTTATTCAACCCTAAAGAGAGTCCTAGCTAAATGGATCTCTCTTCTCCTAACCCTAGCCGGCCTCTCCTAAGAGGAGGGAGGCGGCTAGAAGACCCTCTCTTCATTAGGACTCTCCCCTAACCCTAGCTGACCACTTCTTCAATAGGGGTGGTGGCTAGTTTATGATTTATTATACGCATGACTTGGTTGATTCTAATCCGAATGCAACTCTAAATCCAGTTCAGTCGAATCTTAACCCTACTAGGATTTGGGGCTGATTTATTGCAATGGACTCAAATCTCCTCCTAGCTGACCTAATGTTGGGTCTAAGCTAGCCAACAAGGCCCAATCTAAGGACTTGACTCAGTCGACTAGGATCTAACTCAGCTAGGGTCCTAACAAAAGGCTTGCCAAAAACTAAAGCTCATATCGAATCAGGAGCTCCTACCAAAAACTAAAGCTCCCACCAAAAAACTAAAGCTCCCATCAAATCAGGAGCTCCGACCAAAAAACTAAGGCTCTTGCCTAATAGGAAGTTCCACCAAAACCTCCCACCAAAAGTTACAGTTCCCGACAAAAGCCATAGTTCCCAGAAAAAATCATGGTTTAAGATAACTAAGCCCCGACATGGTTAGTCGTATGCCCATGCAACGTGGCTCGACCAAACTCATGCCTGAGCAGTGTTGCGCGGTCGATCACAAGCCCAAGCTACACCTTTCGACCAAACTCATGCACGAGCAATGTCGCTCAACCAATCACGAGCCCAAAATATGCCTTGCAGCCAAACTCATGCCCGAGTAGTGTTGCCCGAGCAATCATGAGCCCAAGCAAGGACTTGTGGCCAAACTCATGCCCAAGCATTGTTTCTTGACGAAACTCATGCCAGAATAGTGTTGCTTCGCCAATCAGGAGCCCAAACTATACCTTATGGCTTGCTCGGCTAAATTTGCACTTGAACAATGTTGCTTGGCCAAACTTGTGACAAAAGCAATGCTACTCGAACAATCTCGAGCCCAAGCTACAAATGCCAATGCCCGAGCAGTGTCACTCGTCTAGCTACATGCCCAAGTTACGACCCTCAACTAATCCATTGTCTGGGTCATGTTGCTCAGCTAGTCTAGTGCCTAGCATCTCAACAGTATTGCTTGGCCGACCCTATTTCAGAGATATGTTGCCTAACTGGTCCACCGAACAAAAGCTCTTGATTTACCAATGAATTAACCATTAATCTCAACATAATAGTCAGCCCAACCAACAAAGGATACTAAGCCATGCCCCAAGCTACCACCCCTATAAGGAACCCAGGGCATGCCCCATTTCTGACTATGTCTCGATCAGTCTATTTGTCGGGCACACCTCGACCAGTTCAAAGTCAAGGTACATCTCAACTAGAACAATACTGATGTACTCTCTATTGGGAAACCTTATCAAAACCATCATATGTGCAACAAAGAAAATAAAACAACAAGGCCTCCCACGTTGGTAAAATAGTTGTGAAAAAAGTTGCAAAATCAAAAAAATCTATGCGTTATGTGCTAGATGTTTCTGACAAGCAAAGATGTAGTATAAATAAATAATATGTAGATTTTACATAATAGTAAACAATTAAGACATGGACTTCTCTCTTAATCTATTCCTACTATTTTTTTGGCTAGTCACATGACACCCTCAACACGTGAAATGAAAGTCTCCAGTAGACTTTTAGTAGGGATTGAGATCCAATTGATGTCTTAGCATAACCTTGAGGACTCGACCAATCACACTAAACTCAAAAAAGTAGGCAACTCTTGTTGATCATAACTTTTTGTGATTCCTGTCCTGTTCGGCCTCCAAACCATCATGGCCTCGAGGGACTCGACTAATCATAATATTTGATTAAGTCATCACAATCGTTATTAGATGAGTATGATTTAATGATATGCCCTCGAAAGACTTGACCAATCATATAATGTCTTGAGGTCACTAGTAACATCTCTATGTCACAGGCAAGATCTTGAATCATAAAAATAGATGAGCCTCGAGGGACTTGATGAACTCAACTTACAATGAGATTCAATTTCTTCCTTAATGATGGAAGGTCACATGGGTCAATCTAATTGTCTTATGCTTATCGACTTAATATTATTGCAGGAGGGATTTTGTTTGTCTCCTTTATGTTATGTTACACATATACATATTTAATATATATCTATATCGCATATATATATATAGTAGGTGTATAAGAAATCACATATTACATATGCATAATCACACTGGATGATCATGGACCATAAACTAATATGATCAGGCTTGAGTCTATGAGCTCAATCACTCACCTCAGGATCTATATATGTATCAGCGCATCTTCATGCTATGTGATCATCCACTAGCACCTTTATACTCACATCATGCCTCCTCGTGTAAATACAACATAATCAGAGACAAGTAGAACTGATAATAAACAAGAAAAAATCAAATGCTTGTAGGCCCTGATAATAATAATAATTACATACACACATCACATGGTCTATGATTATACTTCCTCTCACACATCACATGTATACATCATCATGTAAGACTACTAGATAAATAATAATTAATAATAGTTAATTAAGCCTTTTAATTAACTAATATTTTTTAAAATTTAGGACATTTGAGAAATTTTTTGATTTATCAAGGGCATTTTGGAAATTTAGATAAAAGGATAAACCTTAGGATTTAAGCAATTTAATGGGGCAGAATCATCCTTTTATCAAAAAAAAAAACCTTAATTCCTCCTTGCTGTCATCGCCTTCACATAGCCGGTCGTCACCCTTGCATAGGCGGCCCACTGCCTCATGCACAGGCGATCGCCAATGAGACGATGCCTTTGTCGCGGGTGCCACCGCTTGTGTGCGATGCCACCTTTGTTGTGGCCTAGCCATGGGCATCACCCCTACAAGCGATTGTCCTTGCTCGTAGGCAGCTTACCCACGGGCATCATGCTCGCAACCGACCTGGCCATGAGCATTGTGCTCGCAATTGACCTGGCCGCGAATGCCACCCCT
The DNA here is from genome assembly GCA_021527575.1 of Ensete glaucum. Lineage (NCBI taxonomy): Eukaryota > Viridiplantae > Streptophyta > Magnoliopsida > Zingiberales > Musaceae > Ensete > Ensete glaucum. The sequence goes on from CM038553.1 coordinate 14,082,423, forward strand.
ATGGGCGGGGCACTGCCTTTGTAGGCAAATGGCTCCTCTGCAACCTTGTGCACACATTGCCTCTTCATAAGCAGCCATCGCAGGCATCTCCAAGCGCAATAAGAATGTGTAAAATAATTTTATGTGATTCAGCTCAACACATGTAGCTTATAAGTCTATCATCTCACTATGAATTTGGCTTTGATACCACTATTTGGAAACCTTATCAGAAGCATCATATGCCGTGGAAAAAATCAAACAAAAGGTCTCCCACATTGGTCAAATCGTTATGCGATGATTGGTGTATAAAAAATCATACTACCAAAAAAATCCATGCATCGTATTAAATGTTTTACCTAGGGAGATCATATATCCCTGAAAACTCAAAGATGTAGGCATAGATGAAGGAGGTTGGATGTCCTCCTCTCTAGCGGTATCCACACGGTGGACACAGCGATGACACTCCTCAGATTGCTTGGGGATCTCTCTCTCCATATGTAGCACATAAGGTTTGTCGCCTAAGGAGAAGAGGCGGCTGAGGAGAATATGAGGGGCTACCACCAGAAGCTCTAGCCTGTGAACCATTTAGCACCCTTCTATTTATAAGGACCCATGTCAACTTAACCCTAATGGATCCTACCATACTGGGTATTGGATCTCCATTCAACCACATAAGTCTTTCAAATTAGTGGATCTTTATCCAATAATCTCTTATTAGCTCTTATTAGATCTTATCCATAGGATCCAATAATACATGGGTTTATTAGATATTCAATAAAACAGGGGCTTTACGGATATCTCATATCTAAACTTCTACTTGTTGCAACCTCCATCATATGTGTGTGAACTCTCTAGGCCTAATAATGAACTAGCCGTGAGTTTCACTTATCAAAACTTCTTTTGACTCAGTGAATTATTATCTTATAACAATTCACTCAACTTATTGACTATGGACGTACTAGACTATTACATCATAATCCCCATATGGTATAGGAGGATCTAATCTATTAGAATTATCTGCTCTCAATTACTGTGTATTTTTAGTCCCTTATCTATCTAATATTTTAAAGATTGTATATCAGGAATGGTACCATTAGGCCTCATATGGAATCCATCCGAGTCTTGCTCTAATCGGATTCTCCTAGATAACTCCTCTCTCAATTCGAACAGCCTTGACTAGGGATTTGCTCGAGTGAGAGCACATGGGATATTTCTCTCATGATACTGAGAGTGGACAATCCTCTATTGATACTTAATTATCTTCGTTATGGTTAACTACTAATCTCGATAACCGATTGTACAAAATCTGAAACTTCCAAACCTGTAAGTACGATGTTAAAGTAATGAGTACTCAAATAAGACATTCTTGGTGTCTGAAGTCTAAGGACCAGACACACAATTGAAATTACATAACCGTTGTCTAACGTTAGGTATTATTAACAATCCAACATTCCGTAAGCAGATCAATCAGTGAACTCATTCTCCAATGAGCACTTGTATTGTACCCTTAGTATCCCCACATTAGCAGCTATGAGACCAACTATCTTTATTATATAGATGGACATATAGCACACCGATATGTCCGATTATCTCAATGTCCCTCTCGAGTAACTTACCGAGATTATTTGGGATCTGTGTTTAAAGGTAAATTGGTCTCATTATCGTAATATCATCATAATATATATGCATAAAAAAATATATATAATATGAGAAAATATCAATAATAATAATAATAATATGTAAAAATTATGTAATGTGTTATACATGTCATCACTCACGTGATTGGCTTGTAGGGCACCTATAATCAGCACTCCTAGTCTAGTCTAGTGCCTGAGCTATGTCATATGACTAGTTTATCATCTGATCCACACCTCGGGCCCCAAGTATATCCCAGACAGTATGGAGTTGAGCCTACAACGAGGCAAGTCACCCAACCAGCAGAGGCTCCAAGTCGTGCCACATAATCCTCCTAAGGGATGACTCCTTTGGGGTGGGGGACGGGGACAGAATGATATCACATATTCAGGTACCACCCTTTGGCAGCACTTGACAGCCGCAAAAGTACCAACGAGGAGCCTTAAGGCTGACATGATATGCTACTTCAATACAATATCTCAGACTTAGACGGACCCCTATCTACTCCTTGTGTTGTCCAAAGCCATACAAGATGTTGTTGCATAATATAGAGCCACTCCAGAAAAGCTGGGAGCAGCACCGCGTGATGTCGATCCGTGTAGGTCGATCGATGCTCGCATGAAATGTACGAGTCGATCACCCAAGAAATCGAAAGCCATTAACAAGTCATGTATGACCAATCTCCATTCATAAGTATAAAAGTCACCCTCTTGACCAACGTCAAGGGGAGCTTCGAACACTCAAAACTTCCTTCACCATTACATCTTTCTAACTCAACTTTCAAAGAGGTTGAGTCGAGAAATCCCCTACCCCCCAACTTCAGCCTATGTGTAGGAACCCGACAAGGAAGAATCTCCCTTATCAATGCAGAAGTTGACAGTCGGACCCAACCCAACACTTACCTCCTCTTAGAAACCACGTGGACGATCTTGCACATTTAGAATCAGACTAAGTCATGTTGACTTCTCGACCATAGTGTAAAGTTTCACAACAACTGTTGATCCGATCGATAGAGAAGAACTGATCATGAACCCGGGTCGAATCAATTTAACCTAAATCATTGGTTAAGAAACGCGTGAGACACATATTCTATATATTAAATTTAAGGGATAATATAAACAAATTTTAAAGGTTGGAATTCTTATTGACCCCAACCCACCCCCTCCCATCAGACTATGCCTCAAAATCAAAATCACTCCCCGTACTTTAAGACTCATCTAAGTGACCCCTCGTACTATGATTTCATATCAAAGTCACCCCCATACTTTAGAACTTGTCTAAGTGACCCCACATACTATGCCTCAAAATCAAAGTCACCCCTCGTACTTTAAAACTCGTCTAAGTGATCCCCCGTACTATGCCTCAAAATCAAAGTTATCCCCATATTTTAAAACTCGTCTAAGTGACCCCTCATACTACAATTTCGCATCAAAGTGCCCCTCTCTATTAGAAATAAGGTTATATCGTTAGGTAATCCATTTGCCCCTATCTTTTTTTTTTTTCTAATCTTTGTCGGCGTTCTTTTCTGCAACTCTGATCTCTGTCTTTCTTCATCAATCTCTATCGACGTTAGTTTATTCATCTTTCCGTTATTTTTCTACCTTTCTTATTTTTTTCTTTGGCGTTAGTTTATTCGTATTTTCATTATCTTTCTACCTTTTTATTTTTTCTTTGCTTGAGATCTGTGATTTCTATAATTTTATTGATAAATAAATTAAAGGTAAAAATATGTGTGCTTTTTTTGAGTCAAGCGTTATGTTCTATCTTTTTAATCGTTCTTTATTTATTGATTCTTATCTTTAGAGAGTAGTGATGAGTAAGAGCTTCTATTATGTTAGGCCATGTTATTTTCTTATTGCAAGATCAACTAAGTCAGTTAAAAATGCTGGCATCATCAATAAGACTCCCAAAAGTGCACAATCCACGGAGGGGGTGCATCTACAACAAGACTTCGATAACCATATCTTAATTTTTTATAGGATAAATTCCTGAAGGACATCTCATCTTAAATTACTTGATCATGATATGAGAATACTTGGTCTGATAATTATATTCTTTGTTTTACGAATATTAAAAGCAATATTGTTTTATGTCTACATCTTTAACTATTAGCAAGACTTCCTAGAAATGAACTTCAATTTTTGGCTATTGACATATCATGTAAATTTTTAGCTTTTCCCTATACATTTGTATGAAGGTTCAGGTTACATGTCTCATATATTTTCTGATACTTCTTCATTATGATAAACTATGAAATATTTCTTATGTTTAAAATTTAGATTTAGATTTTATTGTTGAAATCTTGCATTAAATTCAAAGAACTAATATGCTAATAGTGCACCATTTAGCAAGTGTCCCTTAGACCAAAAATGAGCATCTTCAGAAATTGGAAAAAGGTGACTGGCGTGGAATAGCTCGAAACTTTGTTGTATATAGGACCCCAACACAAGTTGCAAGTCATGCATAAAAATATTTCATTCGATAAAGTAATGCCTCACGAAGAAAGAGATGCTCCAACTTCATAAGACTATGACTTAGACGAAAAGGATTTATAGAACAATGATAAATCGTAGATTAGTAAGGATATCGATATTCCTGAATGTATTTACAAAATTAATATTCCAAATATTGATACGGTGGAGTTTGAATATGAGGATGACATAGAGAGTTTATGTCCTCCTAAGGATTTTGGGAGTCAGAATCATTGTGAACTTGCATTCAGAGAGTTTAACTTCGATCATGATTTTAGAGAGAATCTTACACTAAATATTAGTGACTACTTCAGTGATGTTAAGAGGTTTCGGAGTTATCTGCGTGAGTACAGTATACAAGAGGGTTTTGAATTCAAGTATTTGAAGAATAAAAATATTAGAGTAGTTGCAGTTTGTATGATAGCTGGGTGTGGGTGGAGGATTAGAGCTAGCCCCAATCCTATGCTCAATTATTTTCAAGTGAAGACAATGACTAACACACATAGTTGCAGGCGCTATGGCATTGATCACCAGATTACTAGTTCTTTCTTAGCCAAGAAGTATCTTGCCATATTGAAGAATGACATATGGTGGCCTAATAATGCATTTAAGAATGACGTGAGGCAAAGGTCTAATATGGAGGTAACATAGCAAAAATACAATCGTGCAAAGAGTAAGGCTCTAAAGATCCTTCAAAGTGAGGATATATTTCACTTTTCCAGGTTAAGAAATTATACATCTATAATCCTGGAGACTAACTCTGGGTTAACATATAAGGTTAGAATTAATCCATATGATGGAAATAAGTTCAGTAGATTCATTGAGGAGTGTAGGCCTATAATTATAGTTGATGGTTGTCATTTAAAGATTCATTACAAGGGGGTCTTATTAGCAGATATTGGAATAGATGCCAATGATGGGATGTTCTCAATAGCATGGGCGGTAGTTAGTATAGAAAATAAAGAAAATTGGAAGTGGTTTCTTGAAGAGCTATTATTCGACATTAGATCAATTGAGGCGCATAGTTGGAATTTCATGAGTGATCAACAGAAGGTGTTTTAAACTACTTTATAAATGATGCTTTGGGTGATATAAGTTATAATTATTTACTAATCTTACTTAGAATATTATGTATATTATTAATTTAGGGGCTCATTGAGTCATTTTTAGAGGTTGTGTCACGTGTGAATCATAGGATTTGTGTTCATCACATATATTAGAACTTCAAGAAGCAATTCAAGGGTAGGGCCTTGAAGGACCTCGTGTGGCAAGCAGCCTCCTTGACGACTAAAAGCGAATTTGGTTGCTATATGAACCAAATAAAGGAGGTTAATAAGGATGTATATCATTGGTTAGCAGCAAAGGACAGTCGTCAGTGGTCAAGGAGCAGCTTTGCATGGTAATATTGCCCTTCATATATTTTATTTATTATTGTTATGTAAAAAATATATATCACTACTAACTTTGACTTTTTTCTCCAATTTTAGGCACCTCAAATTTAATATGTTGGTCAGTAGTATCACAGATACATTTAATTCTTGGATATTAAAAGCACGGGACCCAACCGATTATCATCATGTGTGAGATGATTAGGAAAATGGTGATAAAGAAAATTGAGACCCAAAGAGCCAATATAGAGGGTCATTGCCATAGTATATTCTCTGGAATCTTGAATAAGATAGATGAAGATAAGAAGCGATGCAAAGATTAGATTGCGATTCGTACCAATGACGTTGTATTTGAGGTAGATCATTTTATTGAAAAAAGATACATCGTTAGGCTAAGGGAATGGTTCTGCAATTATAACAGACGGAGGCTCACAAGTATTCCTTGTCAGTACGCCATAACCATCATATATTTCCAGAGGCAAGCCCCATAACTCTCCTACAGTAGGAGAGTTCACACAGTACCTGGTTAAATAACTTTTTCTATCTATCATAGGTTTTATTTTAATATTATAATCCACTTATGGATCCTTTACTGAAGATTGTCACTTATTGATGATTGGCCTTCCATTGGTGGGTTCCCTATTGAGCCATCACATTTCAACAAAAGGATTGGTCGACCCAAAAAGGCGAGAAAACAGGTTGGTGGTGAGTGGCAACTATCACAAATAAGAACAAAACTGGGGCACCCAAACAAGTGTGGGTGATGTGGACAACAAGGACATAATGCTCGTCGATGCCAAAATAATATAACTAATCTCGTACGTGCAGCGCGTTGTCAATGATCTACAAATAGGACAAAGTGATATATGATGACATTGAAGCAAGCTGAAGCAATAGAAGCAACCCACTTGGAACCAAGCCCAAGTCAACTACCACTGGAGTCTCAATCTAAATCATAGGTACATTTTCAACAATACTATTAATTATCGCATATTTTGATAATTGAAACTAATTTTATAAAAATGATTTTTAATATGGGAATGACGACCAACTAAGATACATATCAAGACTATAGCAAGACAATGCAAATTCTTCCTAGATAAAATGAAGAAGCAAGCTCATTCTAAAGCAAGACCCAGGGAATGAAGTGATTAGGGCTATAATTAGTAGTTGTTGGCTATTGATGTTTATATGCATTTCACTTTTTGTTCATAAGTTAGGTACATGAGATGGATTAATATTGATGTATATTCCACTTGACATAGTTGTTACATTCTAGTAGTTTGGGTACATTAGATGTTTATATGATATATTTAATTGGTAAAGTTTCTAACTTTGTGGTAGTTTAATCAATTAGTTATATATTGTTATTCTTCATAGGTTATGTGATTGATTATAAATGAGATATGTTCTAGTTTTAGGGGAGGTGCTACTTAAATTTAGTCACACTTAAATGAGATTAATTTTTTAATTACTTAAAACAATTAAATCTATAACAAATAAAAATCATCATCAATCAAGCTTAAAGTGTAAAATAAATTAAAATAATACTGAAAGTTACCAATTTTTTTCATGACTTTTCTACCACTTAATACCATTGTATTAACATTCAAAGGATAAATTTGATGAATAATCATAGTACGAGAGGTATATTTGGCTATCTTTGATTTTTTTAAGTTTTCTTCCCATAGTTTGGCTATATTAAAGAAAATCAAATAGATTGCCCCCTCTCTCCCTAGTTTTTAAAAAAATACCGTTACCTTTTTTTTAATAGAAGGTGTCTGTGTAACGTCTATATAACAGTACAGATGGTTACTTAAACGAGTTTTAAAGTACGGGAGATGATCTTAATGTGAAATCATAGTACGAGAGATCAATTAGATGAATTTAAGGTAGATGAGATGTATTTGTTAAGAGATTCAATAAAAAATTTGATCAAATTTAAAATATGATAAAATGCATAAGAGATTCAATAAAAATTTTGATCAAATTTAAAATATGATAAAATGCATGTAATATTATAATTAGAGGGGAAAATATGCTACTAATCCATGTGAAAAGAGTATAAACAAAGGGAACTAGAAAAAGACCATCGAGGGTTCACTTGTCGTCCGAATCGAGACGATGACTGTGGCGGAAGCACGGCCTGCCGACCTTCCTCTATCGCGCGATTTCTCTACCACTCACTCTGTGCTCCACCTGCTTCTCCGATTTCATCTCGATCCTCTCGCCGCGGGAATCTGGTGCCCTTCTGCTTCCGGACGCGGAGAATGGAGGTAATTTGTCGCTCGTCGTGCTTTGTGCTATGATTTGGACATATGATCGAAAATTTGCCTTCGATTCATGTCAGCGGGCATTAGACTATGATCGAGAGAGAGTAGTTGTAGTAGTAGTCGCTGGTTGTGGCATCTCGGTGTTGTATCCATCCCTTGAGAGGAGTTCCTTTTCCAGGATGCTCGAGTGGGGGGCTCTTTCCTTAGAAGGCCTCAGAGTACCTTCTTGTTTCTCTCCAGTTTGGCCCTGCATGAGTAAGAACAAATTGGGTCTTTCTGTCAGTCGACAACCTCATTCTCCTTCCTTCCTGTGAGAGGAGTTTTTCTTATGTGGAGGTGGGTGCAAGTGGTGCTTATATGAATAATGGTTAGAAAGGACCTCCACATATGACATGGTGTCCGAAGGTATCTTCTTGCATATACCTTCTGGATTTTGGGGCTGCAGCGGGAACGAGTTTGTAATAGGACAGTGATGGTTAACATCTTCTGGCGTTGAGGGGTAGGCTGCTACAATTTTGTTGTTTTTATTGGTATTAGGTAGACTTTGGAGTTATATATATATATATATATATATATATATATATATATATGTGGACATTGTTTGCTTTATTTATAATGGAACTTTGGTTGAATAGAATATTCTCAGCAGTCATTTCTTCTATGAGTTTCAATTTTTATATGATGTTCTCCAAATTACAATGAATTCTGATGTCAATAGGTTTTTGTTTGTTGCATCATTCACTCCTCTCTGTCCATTGGCATGCTCACCAGTAATTGTCAATAAGCTACGTAGCACATATTGCTCTTGTTATGCTTCTCTCTGTTTTGCTAGCAGAAGACTTGCTTCTGTTAATGCTGGTCCATTTTTGAAGTTAATTTTATATGTTTATTTGAGGGCATCTTGCATTTTTTGGTTATATTCCATGATTTTATATGTTAATTTTATATGGCTACTTCCATGATATGTTGTATACTATTTGCCAAGTGTTGCATATCAAGTATAAAGGTCTGAATATCTGACATTAAACTAAATTTGAGAAATAAAAGTCTGAAAAGAATTTTAAAAAAGTTCTAAGGATGTCTGTGGATGGGTCGTCTATTAAGGCCTTCGAGGTCTACTACATGATACAACTGTTGTAACTTTTGACTTTAATGAAAATTTTCAAGTAATTTTAACTTTCATACACTATAAGTGGGGCAATTTTGTTTTTGTGAGTAGTTGTTTTATTTATTGGCAATATAACACAGTACTTTTTTTTTTTCTTTTCTGTGGAACATTTACTCTGATGACAAACTTGTGATCCTCATATGTACTTTTAGTTTGTCTCTGTATATATTTCTATATTGAATATATTTGTATTATGTTGATATGTATACATATGTATAAATGTGTATATATATATATATATATATATATATATATGTATGTATATATATATATGTATATATATTTGTCCACAGAATTATGCTTTGCTGATATGCCATTGCTGTTAATCATGTTAAGTTTGTTTATTTTTCTTGTTCTATGTTCACAAAAGGATGTTGGACCTTTTTTTCTATTCACTAGACAAGCTTCTCATGGATTATGAGTACAGATAAATTGCATACATATGAGGAATCAATTTAAGTGGATAATAATGGAGGAAAAAGAGATGCTTACAAGTTACAAGCAGTAAGTTAGGACATGGTTCTCTTCATGGCAAAGGAGGAACAAACTGGAATCACACAGTCAACCCCAAATAGCTGAGACTGGAACCTAGAAGTAAATTAAGCTCTATTAGAAAATTAAATGAAAGTCATACATTAAACAATTAACCTAGAAAATGTTACGAACATAATGTTAGAGATTAGGTGGTCTCTGGAAATGCCAAATTAGATGGTGCTCAGGATGAAAACAGATTATCCGAAACCCCAAGTACACAGATCAGAATGGCCATTTCTAACTTCCAATCAATCACATAGTTGCCAAATACTTGGCACAAGAATGGATGTTAATAATGGTCCTAGCAAAAGGGGCACCATGTCTCTGGAGTTCAGGAAGTTTTTGCTATGGCCATTGGACAGTTGTGATTTGTCCTTCTTTTGAGATGGACGATTCGGGTTTCCAAGCCCAAGCAGGAGCACGTCCGGTTCATAATGATAGTCGTATTATAGTTCCTCTGCTGCATTACATGTGTCTTTTGTGCAATTTGCCTTTTACATGCTAGGACTTTGTGTTTCTTAACAAAGTTTAATAAGCGTATACGTGCTCCTTGTTACAATAGTTGCAAGTCTAACGATTGTCGATCAGCATGGAACTTCATAAATTAATTTATGAGGTTCCTACATGTATAATTCTTTTTTTTTTTCCTTTCCTTGACATATTGTACCTCACCTTGGATTATTCATATCCTTAATGTCATTTTACTTATTTGCTATGAGCATCGAAGGGATCTCGTTCCTTGACATTGGTCATCTTTTCTTCAAACATAAAAGTTTTACTCTAGGGACAGTTATAAGTTTCATTATATCTTCAAACAACTAGAAATTCTATGCTGTAAATAGGGATTCCTCCATGTAAAATTGAAGTTTTTTCTCTCTATTCTAACCTCCTACACTTGTATTAGGGTTATTCAAATCCTTAGTTCCATTTTGACTATTTGCTTATTTGAGGTCGAAGGATATTTATCAGATATCTCCTAGCATCAACCTTCCTCTTTAGATATACATGAGATACATAAACACAAGGGTGGACATAAAGGATTTCTAGTCAACTCAAGTTGAGTGAAGCCTTCAATATAGGTCGGTGATCAATTTCAACCTTATTAGAAAACAACTTGTAATAGATAAATATTTTTATTAAATATAATAACTGCACTATTAAAAAATGATTGTGTTATCAATAATTTAAAAACCTTAAGCTAGTTTATAAGATATGACATGTTGATTTATGCTCTTAACACCTGAGTAAACTAATTTTGATATGTGAAAATTGAATTAACCTTGAATGATATATATGTATATGATCATGTCATCAAAGTTGAAGTCATATGTTCTATAAAAGAGTTATTATTGGTCAATTCAAATTTGAGTGTTGGACTTAGGCGTCTACTCGCCCTCACATAGGGATAAGAAATATACATATTAATAAAACATATTTTTTGTTGATATTTTTTTATACAAAGTCATAGTGATATAAGTTTTAAGATATTTTTTTTTTTAAAAGTCACAATTTTCCATTATTTTCTTGTAGAATATTCTTTTTTATTTTATTCTCGTAGAATGGCTCTTCTTAGTCGTCTTTACCATTTTATGCATGGTATTCATCTTATCGTGACTATCTTCTGCCTCGTTATCTGTTGCTTTCATCTTGTCACCCCTTTTGCTATGTCCTCACAGAGGCCCTAAGCCCCTTGAGTGCACCCTTGCCCTCATATGTTATCTTCACCCCAGTGTGAGATCTCGGTGCTCTCATCTGTCGCCTCTGCCCCGATGTGAGATCTTGGCACCCTCGCACCCTCCTCGTCGCTGCTCGCTGATGTATCCCTCAGAGAGCAACTACGGGCTCATCCTTCTCTTTCATTTCTCTTCTTTGTCACTGACACAACTTCTTCCTCATCCCCCATTGTTCAGGAGCTGATTCTAGGGCCTTATTATCCACGATCTCTTTCTTCCCCATTCCAACAAAACCATTGATGCGGGCATTGCAAACATCAATTGCTTCTCATCACACTTAGTCTCAAAGTCAAGGCAACTCCAACAGCAAAAACTGAAAAGGATGACGAGATGAGGATGCCCGCGACGGACAATATTGGGGGAGTAGTCGATGTCAGAATAAAGGCTTCACTAGAGGCGAGGTGGATGGGGGGAACAAATGTGATGGGGCAAGATCAGGGTAATCTCATCTTAAAAAAAAAGAAAAGTGGTGAGAACAAAGCAAAAGAAGAAATACTAAGGAGGCGAGAGTGAAAACTTGAATTTTCTTTTTAAATTTGTCCTCGATTTTAAGATGATAGCATAGTGAAAGAATCTTCTGTTGAAATCTTCACCAATCCAATCAATTATAAAAAAATATAAATTAATAAATTATATTTCATCTACATTTTTAATAACAAAAAAAAAATGACAACCTCCATCACCACTTGTTTTACGAAACGCCAAAATCTAATCATCTGATGGGGCATCAAATTTATTGGATGGCTTTGATTGCATTTGGCTCTCCATAATGCATGCATTCGCATGTGCCTCTTGTCCATCCAAATCCTGTCATGATCTAAACCTCGACTAAAGCTCCATAGACTTTGTGTTTCCTAACAAAGTTTAATAAGCATATACCTGCTCCTTGTCACAAAAGTTGCAAGTCCAACTATTGTGGATCAGCATGGAACCTCATAAATTAATTTGATAGCAACAACATAAGTAGGCTGCTCATGGTTTTATTGCACAATGCTTTGCATGTCATGCGGTCTAGCATGCTTTTGGTTACTGTCTTCTAATTGAATACCTCCTTGAAAGTGAACTCATCTAAATTTTGTGTTACAAGGTCTAACATTTTCTGATTCTGTGGCTCCTCTAAAGTGAGCTCATCTAAGTTTTCTGTTGTGAGGTCTGACATCTTCTAATTTTGTGCCTCCTCCAAGAGTTTGCTCATCTAAAATTCTTGTACATGTTTGCTGCAGCCATCAAAGTATGATGATCTGAAGGCAACAACTGATCCAAGCAGCAGCTTTTCACTGCAAAATGAGGATGCAAAATTTACCAAGGAAGCAGACTAGTTGTTCCTCTTGATTATCAAAACAAATCCATCTTTTTATGATGACTTCAAAATGTGGAACCGGTGACAAGCATTAATTACTCCCAAGAGATTTGTGGGTCACTTGGGATTCTAGGGCACAACTAGTGTCAAGCTCATTGTTTCTAAGCCCCAATGTTAACTACTAGTGTGCCACAAGGAAAGAGTCTGTCTTGCCAATCTGCAAACAAGAAAACATAAAGCTCCACTAAAAGAAAATTAGAAAGTGTATCTTACTTATTGTTGTAGTGATCAATTCTTCCCATCAAAGTATTAACAAGTGTGATGAACATCTTATAAAAACAGATGTACCGTGTATTGAATATGATCAAAGACAACTCTGCCAGTTGGATTTACTTTTTGTTGCAGATCAGATAATGGTACATCTGTTTTTATACCATTTTTCTCCATATCACTCTCTGGTTAGTGCGTAGCCGCATGCGACCATCCTATTAACTTCTTCAATATTACTGGGAGGAGTAAATATTTTTTACTCTGGACGAAGACGGATGTCTTTGGTTCGGGCCAGATTGATTTGTTTGAATAAGCTTATCGATTCAAAATTAGATTCTGTACGGGTTGAGGATCAATACAAAATGAAGTGAAATCTTGAACACAAGGAAGCTTCTTGGCACCCGAAATTACTCGGTCAATAAGGGCAGCTACCGGACCGTGGCTTCTCCCTTTTTTTTTTTTTGGCTTTTTTTTTTTTCACCTTGCGAACCATCGAGGGGTCTCTTTTGACTCATGCCCCCCCCTCGCTATGAGTAAGCCACGTGCGCTTTGTAAACTGCGCTTCTCGCACTGTTCCGTCGTGCGTTACCTACCAAACGTTATCTTCCAATGGAAAAAACTCTTAAAAGTCCACGGGATCCAACCGACCACGTCAAGTCAGTGCCGACATCCAGTTAGGCGCACATGCGCCGGCGACACGTCGACTCGGATTGAGGTCAAGCACGACGACCCGCCCCCTCCTAATTTCCAACGCAAACAACACAACACGGTTCGATCCGAGTCACCACCGCCCACCCACTCCTTACCAGGTTCCGCACGTTGCGGTCACGCGGCGACATGATTCGGTAGGACACGGAGCACATGCGATCTAAGATTCTTCTATGTATCAAGTGAAACGTTCCCCATCATTTCCCTGCCCCCATAATGCAGTGGGCCGGGATCTGCACCGAAGCATTAGCAGATACAAGGTATTTATCACGTGGAAGAAACGCCACCTTGAAATATGAAATTAAATTAATGTTTTTTTTTTATTTTTTTTGCGTCAAAGTAAAAAAAATTTACTTATCGCCATCAACTCATGAATTCGAATATGATATAATAACGAAAGCAGCTCTTTTTTTTTTTTTTTTTTTGTGGGGGAGGAGGGGGGGCAGGGAAGCTCAGAATTATTGCTCAGGTACCACCATTACATCAACACCTCCTGCGGCTACTCTAAACACGTACTCACATGGCTAGAATCATCATCTTCACTAAAACACGGGACACTCTAATGCTAACTTGACGGCGTCAAACTAGGAGACGGTCAACGACAGCCTTTCCTTTTCCCCGCGACACGTTCGCCCCCGTTGACCCACGAGCTAGCCGACGCGGAAGGTCGGTCGGCCGGTCGGATGGCGGGACCCGCCGGGCTTCAGTTGCGTCCGGGGAAGTACGGGATCCACTTGGGCAGCGCGGGGCTGAAGTGGGCGGAGACGACGCGGGAGTCGAGCAGCTCAAGGATGGGGGGGAAGTTGACGCAGCGGGGCACCTTGTACTGGTTGATGGACGCCCCCCTCGATATGGCGTAGTCCATCAGCTCCTCGAAGGTGCCACCCCGCACTACCCGTATCTCCAGCGGCCCGATGGAGCCGTCCGCCACCCGGCTCTGCCTGTACACCGAGTTCAGCGCCTCCTCCATCGCCAGGCAGCACCGCTCCATCACCCCGTCCCGGGCCAGCGCCGGCGCCGCCGCAGCGGACGACGACGAGTCCTTGGCCAGCAGCTCCCAGTAGATGACGTAGTGCCCCGGGATGGCCTTCGTGTCGGCGTGGCTCGTGTACTCCACCACGCTGGCGTTATAGGGGCGGAGCAGCCCCGACGCGCACTCCACCGCCTTCTGCAGCTCCGCCTCGTCGGTCTTGTCCGACTCGATGCTCAGGAGGACGTTCTTCCGACGGACGAACCGGAACTGCGGCGCCGCGTTGTGGAACCCGGTCACCCGCAGGACGTCCCCCACGCGATACCGGTTCAGACCGGCGTAGGTGGTGATCACAAGTTCGTACTCCTTTCCCACCTCCACGTCCGCCAGGTCCACCAGCTGGGCCGTGTCCACCCCCTCGCCCGGGTGGTGGCCGTCGCCGCCGTGCGACAGGAACTCGAAGTAGGCCATGTTGGGCATGATGGTGTAGGAGACTTCGGAGGGCTCGCACATGGGGTTGAGGTTGAGGCCGAAGTAACACTCGGAGGAGGCGTACATGGTGCACGCCATGGGGAGACCACCGCTGTAGTACTCCAGGGTGGGGATGTACTGCGCCATGGCTCCCGTCACGATCACGTCCAGATACTTGGTGTTGGGCCAGATCCTGGTGATGATCCCGGCCCACTCCTCCTCGGAGCACTCGGCGGCGACGAGCCGAGCGAGCTCCCGGTCAGGCTTGAGGAGCTCAGCGACGGCGCTGCGGATGGAGGGGTCGGTGACCTTGGCGGTGAGCGTCCCGGCCGCGATGTCCTGGGAGAGCTCCTTCCAGTGGAGCTGGAGGAAGCGGATGGCACGGAGGAGGCCAGAGGCGAAGACGGCGCCCACGCGGAGTACGTCCAGGCGCTGGAGGAGGCCGCAGAGCATCTGCGCGTACATGCTCTGGAAAGCGTCGGCGCAGAGGATGGCGGCGGTCGGGCTGGTGTACACGTTATAGGGGTCGTACGGGCGGCTCTTGAAGTGCTCACTCTTGTAGTAGCTCGTCAGCACCGGTCGTGCCGTCAGCCCGCCGGGTGTGTTGGTCTCCGATTTCACGAAGAGGAAGTAGAGCCCCTTCCCCTTGTCCAGGCCCGGCACGTAACTGTTCCATTGCCAAGAAGCATCGAGTTATATGATCGGTACATGATGATCTGATTCATGATGAGAAGGTAAAGAAGAGAAAGCAAAGATGGGTGGGTACTCACAGATTCATAACAGGCATGAGAAGGCTGTAAAGGAGCTGCCTGCGATCGAGCTCCTCTTTGATCGTGGGCATCAGCTTCCTCTCGCCAGCAGACGTCCCAGAACTTCGAAAAGGAGCCAAATAAGATCCCAGTTGCATACGTTCCCCAGCTATGAAGGAAGATGAAGGATTCAAATGTACCTGGTGAGGAACTCAGAGATGGGATGGGCGGAGAGGATGGCGGACCGGTCGCCGTTGGCGATCCTCTGGATCTCCGGCTGCAGGTCCTCGTAGGTGACCACGGGGACCTTGGCCTTGAAGGTGAGGCGGTCCGTGGCGCCGCCGAGCCCGTACCTCCGGAGGTACTCCGTCTCGGCGTTGCGCGTCAGGATCTCCGCCAGCACCTTCTCCTGCACCGCGTCCGCGTTCGCGGTCATCTCCTCGATGAACCTCAGCTTCTCGTAGTCCTTCTCGAGTGTCGCCGGCCCGACCTTGGCGGCGTTTCCGTTAGCCGCAGGCACCACAGTCTCCACGGCCATTTTGGTCGCCGTCACTCAAGCGATTACCGCGACGCGAGGAGGGAGGAAGATAAGAGAGCCTGTGCGCTAGAGTGTATGTGTGTGTGTGTGTGTGTGAGAGAGAGAGAGAGAGAGAGAGAGAGAGAGAGGGAATGCGAGAGGGGGATGGAGAGCGCTGAGGCCGCTGCGGGGGCTTTTATAGGCGAAGCCCCGCGTGAGATTGGAAGAGCGGGGGCAGCCGAGGCCGCATCAGGGCGTGTAGACACCGGGCGCGACACCATGGGCCCCGCGGTCGCGTCGGGATTCGGACACCGGCCCGACACGCGGGCCCCGGCGCGGACGAGCCTCAGGCCAGCACCTGTCGCCGTCCACCTCGACACCAGCACACGTGTCGCCCCGGCGCGGGCCAGGGCGGGCGGAGCTCGACAGCAACCTCCCGCCGGCGAGCGTGGCAACCCAGCTCCGCCGCCGGGGTCACGTGGCGCCATGTCGGGCGTGTGGCCCGACCGCGACCGCGACCGCGACCGCAGCTGCTTCTCCCTGCAAGACGTCTCCAGCTTCTTGCCGTGATCGAAGAGGGTGGCCATGTCCGCCTCCTCTCTCACCCATGGTTTTGGATATCCATAGCGGCATTATTGTAAGCACTCGGAGGGCAGGAGCAGCAGTAGCTTTAGAGTGCACGTATGTCGTATGATGCAGCGGCTGGATAAAGCCGGCACTGAAACATATTTTGTCCCTGGAGCAATGAGCACCTCAATTGGCTAGTCGAGACTTTGGATTCCAATCTGCCATTGTTTTATGAACCAGCATGTGAGGGCTTGATCATTAGGCCACCAAAAGCTTTTGGGTACTGTTGTTGCATGGATCACAAAAGATATGGCTGCCTTCATTGTTGTCAGACTTTTGTGGATACTGAGTCCCATGTCATTTCAAACCCTTGATCTTATGACAAAAGAAATTAGCATGTTGTTGGTGGCGCTGTCACGGACGCTGCTAATATTGTCTAATTAATTACCTGCTTCTGCTTGGTGCTTGTTGCTTGTGTTCATGACTGTGATCAGATCCATGCATGGGAGATCCACGGAGAGGAGCTGACGAGCTTTTGTTGGGTCTTCAACTTCTTTTCATCAACTTGCTTAGCCACCTTCCTTTATTCCCTCCTCAACGATAGTAGTCGTCGGTCGGATGACATTTTAGTGCGCATGCGTTATGGGGGTCATCGAAGGAGGGCGACCTTTCAACAACATACCCATCGTGGAACCGCTGCGCTCGAGCCACTTGTCGCTTCCGTTGGCCAAGCAAACTCCTTGCGAGGCGGTCGTCGTCATTAAGTGCGAGGTCACGCAACCTGAAGCAGCGCTGGACGACGCCGTCGACGGCATGCAGATGAAATGTTCGCCTTAATGACCGTCAATTTGTTGCTCTTGTAGGGGCGAGAGAATCCAATATGTTGGTGCATGACAGAGCGCGTTCTACGTCGGCAGGGCAGGCCGACCAGCGGCTGGAATAATATCATCGCGGAGGATGTTGACCCAAACCATTCACCGAGAGCATCTCGGCATGACAGTGTTTGGTGGTGAAAACTTTTGAGCTCCCAAATCTCCATGGAATCCACAAAGTTTCTTCGACGTCTGACTCTGTGCTCTTGATCGAGTTCCCAAGACCATGTGCACAGTGCAAGAACTAGGATTAGAATCTAGAGCTGTAGGTCAGCAACTGTACCTCTTCATGCCCCATCCCCGGCCTGTGGCCACTGCATGCGGAGGTCTCAGAGACCATGGTCCATGTATCCGTCAATCACCATTAATGCGACCTCAAATCCATGGCTTCAACACCAGGAATTTACGTGCCAAACAGCAATTGTTAAATGATTTGCAGTCAGGTCGGGGTCCGACCACCCCTTCAGTTGTCTCCCCAGGTGCTGACCACCACAGTCACGGGCTCGCCACTGTCCTCGGCCACAATCTGAGCCTCACTCTGCGTGTGCGTGTGTGTGTGTGTGTGTGTGTGTGTGTGCGCGCGATGACATATCGCAGTGGTTGCCTGCTGCCGGCTATAGTAGCGGAATCCTTAAAGTGAGAGCCCAAGGAACGGCCTTTTCCAGGCCAAAGCGAAGCTGCTGCATCATAGTTTCAGATCGTGTGAACCCTTCTGTCTGGTCTTGTTCTTCGTCTCCGGAGATGATGAACTTGCTGTTCTTCACGAGTTTCCCGCTGCAATCTTGTCTGCTCATGCATTTATCTCATGGCACGCATCGAGAGGCTGCGGAGTGTGAGCTGGCGGCACGACATCTCACCTCGACCTTTTGCTTTTTCCCCGAGACGAAACAATTCTTTGCTTCACCGGCAGGAAGCTTCATCTTTCCTTCTCAAGGCGGAATGTTTGACTCTTGCGTTAGTTAATGCTCAACCTGCGACTGCGGTCGAGAGAGGTTGAGGTTTGACCTTATGGAGTCGTGTTGACGGTAAAAGAAAGAGGAAAACTAGCGGATGCAACTCCTGGCGTGCTTCTCAAGTGAGGCAGTGGTGTTGGTGTTGGTGCAGTGGCCAACAGGGTGGAGGATGGCACCTAAATTAGTCTGTAACCTCCGACTGACTCGTGATGATGACAGTCAGTCGTAAGTGGAGGTCAGTGTTGTACATGCATGGTAAGAAAAAAAAGAAGCTCACATAATGATTCTGAAGCTACGCCACGGTCAAAGAAAGAATTATCATCACCATTTTGCGGTTAACATAGCCACTGATACTGTTCCGTGAGTCTCGAGAGTTGGACATCTTTTACCTTTCGGGTGGCAGTCATCTCCCAAAAGGGTGAGACAAAGACACGGAGGGGTTGGCCTTGTGCTTGCCGATGGTCCAGCGCAGCGGCTGAGACGTGCAGTGGGAAGTGGGAAGTGGGAGTGGGAGAGACAAGCGGGCAGGAAAAAGCTGATTGAATTGTTCGTCGTCGTCGTCTCAGTTCAGCAGTCCCCACCATCCCAATGGATAAGCCTTCTCCCTCGTCTTTCGCAGTTCACGGGGAGCAAAGCTGTAGGACTGTGGCACCTCAGCCATGGCCTAAAGTCAGCCATGTGTTTCTCTGAGGTCTTGAGTCGGGACCCGATGGGGGGGATGGTTGGGGGGGGGGGGGGTACTTGTTGCTGTGACAGAAATGGTCGAGTGCCAAGAACAGGTAAAGGGGTTGTTGGCCCAAGTTAAGTGCTCGACGTGGCGATCGACATGGATCATGCTACGGTCACAGCAGAGGCAGACAGATCGAGTGGCCCTTCATGCTGGAAAGCTTTTTCATGGGCATCACTTGAGGTCAAATACCATTTCTTTCTCCATTGCTAAGCAAGTTAAAAGAGTGAGAAAACGAGGGACATGGGAGACAGGAAAAAATTCAGGGTTCACCCAGCACAAAGTTTTAGAAAACTCTTTTTGATCCGCTACCGGCTGAAAAAAAATTAAAATTAAAACATCAATAACATGATAATTCATGTTGTCATTATTGGGGGTGGGGGAGGGGGTTGTGTCATGTGATTCCAGTTTCACTTTGTTTTGTGTTAGCGAAGCCTAACTAGATTCCTCTAAAAAGACCTATCTATATAAGATGAAAAGATCAGGAAAGCAGCCTTTGGCCACTGTGTGGGGTATATTATTTCGATCATACATGCTTTCCATGGTCTACCATCAGCATACACTAATTGTAAACTTCATAGGACACATGCCATGACGACTAGCCATGAGTAGTTGTGCATAGTGTTGGAGCTACGAGTGAAAAATCCCATCCGATTGGCCTGTGATTGATGTTTTCGGCCTATCTGGTGTCTATCAATCAATTAAGTTGTGTTGAAACATTGGACCATCCTAATCATACATCGAGCTTTTAATTTATCTTATGATGGATGAATATGGGTCATCAAGAAGTGGAGTTAAATTAAAACTTGTGATGGTTGTTTGATGCTACTTTAGATTTCTGTCAACTGTGTTCAGCCAAACGCCAGTTGATTTCAACCATGTTATGATTACAAATGCACATTATTAAATAGCCTCTTTTTCTCCTAGTTGAAAAAAGCTCACATCAATATAGTGTTAAAGGAACTACTGGTCTATAAAGTAAAACATTCAAAGCATATTCATCAGTATCATGAACCAAATAAGTCTTTTGAGGACCTATTTCATCTCAATCCACATTGAAACGTCAGGTATGGATCACAAGCGTCTTGGATTGATTCATAAGAATCCTAAATAGATCCAACCCACCACCGTCACCACCACTCCAACAGCAGCAAAAATAAGCTCATTAAAATCGCCATTTATATGGTAAAGAGTGGAAGTAACTACAAAAATATGGTCAATAGTTGCATGTTGATACATCAAAATATATATAACCCAAATAAGCAACCAGTCCAATAATATATGAGCAGCAGGAAGTTGCAGCTCTGGTCTCTTTGAGACAGTAATAAAGGAAAATCTACCAAAAAGCATGACTGTGTAAGGAAAAAAAGTACATCAAGCAAGGTGGGAATAAGTAGGAAAAACTGGGGATAAAAACCTAAAGGATGATTTCGTCTTGAAAGCTAACGGTGAGGGTTTTATTTGGTAGGACAATACTGTTAACCACGACCACTTCATCTTCAACTGCAACAGCTTCTCCTAAAATATCAAAATAAAAAAAGATGGTAAGTGAGCTGCATGTCAAAGTAATAATGACATTAACCAGAATAGGAACAGGAAAAGCTACCAAGGATAGTGATTCCAAGTTTGGCGTTGTAGTCTCCCTCAGCCTGAGATGCATGCTCGAATTGTAAGAGAACTCAGAAAGTTCATTGACATCTCATATACAGTGTCAACATGCTGAGCAAAGTTAATAAGAAGTTGCTTTATTAAAACAGCTACTTTGCAACCCTGTTTGTTGTTTTTAACTCCCATTCCTCACATTACTAATAAGGACTAAGTTTTGTGCCAACTAAACCAGGCAAAAGAATAGCTGGATAAATGGACAATGTTAAATATCTGCAGGTGTTTCCAGAAGGCATTGGCAATATTAAACACCCTAGTATATGAGCATTAGCAGACAACTTTTTGGATGTTCAAGTCGACAGCACTGTTAAGCCTCACAGGCTTGGATTGGTTAAATGCAAGTTTGAAATATCAACAGTATGTACATGTTTGGCAGCAAAGGCAAATAATTTTGATTTACAAAAGCCGCAATGGAACAAACTACAGGAAACAAGTCGATGCAGTTAATAACATTATTATGTTTTAATGGGAAGGATTAACTTGAAGATATACCTGTTAGAGGTATTAATTAAAAGAAACATTATTGTTTTTTAACTTGATAAGACATTTGTAGCAGTCTATGTCCTCTACAAACTCCAGCTAATAATAATAATTATTGACAACCAAATCATCCAAGCGTTTTGGGGCAAAAATTGGCCCATAGAAGGAAGAATCGTAATACTTTTCTCACAAGGAATTTGAATCAGTATTCTGTTCATTAACTGTAACTTCCTGAATCTTTCTGGTCATTGTGAAACCATAGTAAGACTCAAAACTTCATGTGGCACTTGTTCAAAGGGATGGAAATAGGTGTGAAAGGATAAAATAGTTGTGTGAAGTACTAGAAGAACCGGACAATAAGCTTTAAATAAGAGGGAAGAGGTTGTTTCTTCAGAATTGTAAGTGTGTGAATGAAAAAGTTTGTTGGTCCTCAATATAATCTCATCTATTTTCGACGAGAGAAAATCAATCTTACTCCAATATAATGAAGTAGCATAAGCCCATGAAAATTCATGTTAATTTTTTTAGTCAATACTTCCAAGATACAGAAATGTTAAAGACAATACGAACCTAAAATTATGAGTCATTTAGCATGAACTCCCCTGCTTAATCTTACAATTCTAATTGAATCCAAATCAAAGTTTAAAAAGAAAAAGATTGTCTCCAGTGAGTTGACTAATAAATAACCTCACTATAGTCCAAACTAATATATGAGAAGTTGAGAACCAATCATTTCTCATGCGTCCTGCAGCCTCTACATCAGTGGAGCCTAGCTTATAGGCATACTATTTAACAGATTATTATATTTTCCTAATTGTAGATCATATATCTCACGATAAGATATTTAGTTGTTCATGTCCAAAAAATTAGCATTCAGAATCAATTGCTAACCAAACAAACAATGCGGAGCAATTATGAAACGTCAGCTTGTACTACTGAAAACGTAAGGACCAATAAGAGGCCAGTAAAAAGAGAATGAAGCTTGCCTGTACTCGTGACCATTTCCCTATAGATGATTTCCACCCAACAATAGAATGTATAACAACAGCATTTTCCTGTAAAGAAAGAAATCACATGAATATTTGGGTGTAAGTGGTCGTACATTTCCAATACAATTCAGTACAGACCTTAATTTCAACATCATCCAATATGATGCAACTGATGAGCCTCACACCAGCTCCAATACGAGCATTTGCAGATATGGAGACATTAGGACCAATCTGTTCCATGAAAACACAAATGTATAAATTTACAATACGAAGGTACCCTATCATCTAATATACAGAGGTCCACTTGTAGAAAGCATGGTTATGCGTTTTATAACTAAGATTTGGTATTTCATACTTGTCTTATTCTTTCAGTTCTTCAAAGATGAAATAAGCAGTCCTGTCGTATGTAGTCGGCATGCTTCCATCACATAGAATAACAGGCATAGATTGATAAAAAAAAGCATATAGAATAATCAAGTAATGGCCAACTTTTATATTTAAAATCCTCCAAGATTTAAGTGTTCATATTCAATCTTATCTCTAGTTTGGGATCTTGAATGATTTTCAGAACAACACGAAGTTCACGCCCCAAAGATGCTATTTTTCACTAAAAATTCTGCCTTTTCTGGTGATAATATGTTTGATCGGACATACAGATTTGTCCTTAAACATCCTTCTTTTCTCTATTCCTTTAAATGGCTGCATAAAGTTTCCATCCTAGCCTATATGAGATTATATAAATACCTATTATTAATAAATGGGACCAACTAAAAACAATAATATCTTTATTTATAATAATAAATACCTATTGTAGGTTAAAACATCATAAAGTTTAAATAATAGCATATTGGTGGAGGATCCTGGAGAAATAATGTTAGGTTGTAACAAAATGAGAAAAACAACCTTTGCAGTTGGATGTACTTTGGCTGATGGATGTATAAAAACATCACCAATAATGGTGGCACTTTTAGTGCCATCACCTGAAGCTAGAAGATGTGGAGAGGTATAGCGATATTGGGCCAGATACAAGGCAGAACATTTTAAAGATATCCTGAAATAACAGAAATGCAGAGATCGTAAAAAATAAACAATTTTGAAACAAAATAAACTTTCTCATGTTAACATTTTCTCACCCTGGGGTCTTGATCTGTTCCCAGAAGTCGAGTGTTTCATATGTATACAGTTGCTTCTTTCCAGCAAGAGGAGACAATATATCCTGATCCAGCCTAACATAGTCTACAGGAAGTGCTCTGTTTAAGACCAATGTCGACATATTTAGGTAATCACTTCTGAAAAAGCCTAAAAGAGAGCGTATGCTGCCATAATTCCCCAAAAAATTATACATATGATAAAAAAACCCTTAGAGGTAAAGAAAACTACCCAGATTTGGATGGCTATGAGCTGCCAAGCAAAACCACATAATCGTTCTAATAATCAGGTGAATAAGATAAGTCAAGATATGAATTTCAAATGTTACCATAGATAAATTACTGTACGTCTCACATTAAGCTAAGTTGCCTTGATGAAAAAAAAAAAAAAAAAAACTAAAACTTCCATGATATCAGTTCTGATCATCATATGACAAACTGTTGCACAAAAACTGATTGTCATAATTTAGTGTGAGTTGTAAGAATGCCTCGACAGTCATAAGGAGCAACATTTTGAAAGGCCTATTTAGAAAAATAGGCATACAGCACAGACCTAGAAACAACTGGTTGCCTATGCATACAGTCATATTTGTGCAACTTTTGAACATAAGTCACAGTTCTCCCATAGTAACTTTTCTACATCAAACATATTAAATACAGCTAGTCTTCCTGAGTTTTACATTGACCATAACACTGACCATGATCCTCAGACTTGTTTGGTTTTCATTTCTGTGTCTTTTTTTGGGTGCTTTGCCGGAAGACGCCTGCTAATATACTACAATAACAAACCATAAATTTTATGTAGTATTTTCCTCTTTTTTTTCTATCTTTCTTTCATCAAGTCTATGAATATCTTGGATGCCTTTTTTCCATTCACCAAAATGTATTATTAAATGTCAAAGCAAAGGCACTTAATATGCAAACTGAAATTAAAAGTGTAAAATTTAGCGTAATCATACTTAGTTGCTGATTGAAGAGCTTCAAAACTGTTCATACGGCGCATGTTAGCTGAAAAAAGTAGCAGCAAACAAGAATTAAGCCTTCTTTTTAAAATAAAAATGTAAAAAA
Source organism: Ensete glaucum (assembly GCA_021527575.1). Taxonomy (NCBI): domain Eukaryota; kingdom Viridiplantae; phylum Streptophyta; class Magnoliopsida; order Zingiberales; family Musaceae; genus Ensete; species Ensete glaucum. The sequence goes on from CM038553.1 coordinate 14,107,058, forward strand.
ATCATTATATAAATCATAAGAAAAGGTAAAATTTAGACATTCTGATTCATTAAACAGTCGAAAATTATAAAATATCAGAAATGCCAAAAAAAATATCAATTTATTGATTGCAGAAGCATCATACAACTTCCACAGCCCTAGGAAAATATTTTCATTTGACTACGAGACGGGTGATACTAAGAAAACCAAAAAAAAATCTTAATTAGTTGTATCAAATATTAGTCCTTTGGCCATATCTTAATAACTTTACAGTATTCTATAGCAGCACATTTATCAAATAGAGTTAGTCCTACCAGTATCACTTGTCTGTCACAATGTTACCAACATAACGTCCACATTTAATTACTTGTAATTAAGGTTTGTCATACCGGTCTCTAATGACGTATTAAGATTATCTCAGTATGGTATGATACATGGTACCGGGTGGTACACACAATATATGCCGCCTGGTACAATAAAATATTTTATAATATTTTATAATATAATATTATATTATATTAAAATATTAAAAAAATGGCAATGTCGCCTCAATCTTTCTCCCCGCGAGGGGAGACATTCCGTCTCCTCGTGCGGGAGAAGAATCGCCTGCGGACAAGGACGGCACGGGTAAAAGAGGTAGGTATGTATTCTTCTTCTTCTTCTTCTTCTCTTCTTCCCTTTTTCTCCCTTAATCGACCACCAACGGCCGAAATCGACTACCGACGATCGATTTTGACGGTACCACCCGGTAGCAAGCGATCCACATACCGGTCAACTGCCGAACCGGTACGTACCCAGCGGTACGGGATCTTACCGCTCAATAAGGCAAATCTTGCTTGTAATTGCTTGTAACTCATTAATGAACCAGAGAAATGAATTTGTTTGATCATTCGATAACTTTAACAACAAAACCCCAAATTCCTTTTTAAATTTCCTTACCTATATAAAAAAAAAAATCTCCATGGTATCCACTATGATTTTGCATTTAAAAAAAAACTTCATCGTTTTTTTTATTTATTATAGATATTTAGCATTTCTTAGAATTTATACAACATATTTTTGTCAAATCCAGCTTTATTGCCCCAAACCTGTATTGGAGAATAACAGTTGAAACAAGGTTTGCAATTTCGACCTATACCACCCGATACGGGTGGTACATACCGGTCCGTCAGGTTACCAGTACGCGAACCGCCCGCTACCGAGCGGTTCCGTCAAAAATCGACTGTCGGCGATTGATTTCGACCGTCGACGGTCGATTGAAGTAGAAACCGACCGTCGGCGGTCGATTGAGAGAGAAATCGACCGTCGGCGGTCGATTGAGGAAGAAAAAGGGAAGAAGAAGAGGAAAAAAAAAAAAAAAGAAGAGAGGAATAAAGAATACCTCGCCCGCGCGCCGTCCTCACCCATCTGCCGTCGCCACCCGCGGGTCGCCCATGGCCGCTTTTTCTCCCACACGAGGAGACAGATCGCCCCCTTTTCCTTTTTTTTATATTTTAATATTTTTAATATTATATTTATAATATAATATTATATTATATTATATTATATTATATTATATTATATTATATTATATTATATTATATTTTAATACCGGGAGGTATGGGCCCCGTACCAGTACCGATAATATATCGGTACACCGGTATGGACCGATAAGTAAAACCTTGAGTTGAAATACAACAGAACAACCACATGCATATGGCAATTATGTGTAATTATCTTGGGCTATGTCTTAAAGTACAAAAATAAAACTGTTGCAAGTTTCCTGATAGCATTTGTTACAGTGATATTACTAAATTATGCAATGACATATCAAGCAAGCTTTCCAAACGTTCATAAGTTGACATAACATTCTACTGAGTGTCGAAAGGGAGGTTAAGCCCAACTAAGATATCCGCTTGATGAAACAAAAGCTTGAGACAACATAGAGTTTATATAGATGATAATAAAAATACTACAAAAACCCTCTACAAGCATAACCAAGTCAAATGGAAAATCTCATGTACAACATAAATGAAAAGAGCTCATGTAGCTAAAGCACTTTCAAGTTTTGAATTTCCATGTCTTGGCTAAGTATAACACTTCTTTCCCCATGAGTTAACCACCTGAGACCAGATTGGTTCCAGGCAACTCAAGTCTATTTGAGATCTTCCAAAATAAATGGGTTTGTATTGCACATATCACCATAATTGTGATAGCCAGGTAACCCTTTGTGAGAGCAAAACTAGTCACTATTATAATAGTTACTACTTACTAAGACTATAAAACCACATTACGCCTCGCTGCTCTTTCATATGGGATATGGTCACAAGGAGAACTATTTTAATTAAAGCAACATAATGATCAAGTAGTGATGCTATTTGCAAGAACAACTTTCACCCTTTGGATAAGTTTTCACATGTAGGAGAACCAATGATTTGAGCTCATCGTACTAAATGACTTATATTTTTTCTAGTTTATTCATACCTCTATCTGATCATCACTTCATATCTTCTCTTTTTTAAGCGCCACTAACAGCACTAGAAAAAGAAATCCAATGGCAAAAGGAAATCATTTTTTAAACACTACTTAAAATTCTGTCAGGCAGCAGACTACCAAACATATACTCTATAATCAAATAACTTATATTTGCTTTTACACTACAATTAGATATTATTTCTAAAACATAAGAAAGCACTGCACAAAGGAGAATCATCAGAGCAAATTATCCAAAAAAAAGTCAATCTCAATAAGTCAATATAATAAATTATCATTGATTAATGGAAAGATATAAATCTCAGTGCAAGATTCATGTTAACACTGTGATCTAACTATGATAAAAGATACAAACATCAAAAGCTGAAATCTACCTGTGTCTTTCCTTTGTGTAAAGACACCTTGGATGGCAGTAAAAATCTCTGGTGTAAATATATACACACCACAGTTGATACGGTCACTCACCTACAATGTTGGTTTTATTTATAGCCATCATCACTAACTTGTTAGAAAGATATGCAACACTCAGAGATTGTATCATTATAAAAACACATCAAACATTAGACTAACATATAAGTGAGAGAAAAAGAAACCGCATACTTACAAAAGTTTCTGGTTTCTCAGTATAGTGGAGCAATTCATTTGTGACAGAGTCTGCGACCAACTCACCAAACTGATTGGCTGATTCTGCAGATACCTATAGAGAACAAAAACAGAAAGCAATCAGAAAAAGTGAGCATTCTAGAATGACGTACCAATAACAAAACAATACCACATAAAGAAAATGATCAGAATAATAACGAGTTTTCTGACACCTTGATTACTAATAATGTTCCAAGCCCACCATATCTTTTATGAGCCTCTGCATTCACAAAGAGCAAAAAGACTTCAAAGTAGTATACAAGAGGACTACAACTAATAACAATCAAGAGGTATGTACTTATCGAAATCATTTGGTGTCGGAAAGAAACTCTCTATTTTTTCCCGACAATATAACAAGTAAAGAGAGTAAATAGTAAAATTAATGTTTTTATCACTAAACCATGGACTCAAAGGTCAAGCAGATATCCATACTTATTTGAAGTGTTAGCATAAGCAAGATAAGGTAGCTTCTAAGCATTGAGTAATTGTGAGGTGTGAGCTCTGACCTATAAGCCACATAAAGATAAGGGGTTTCTCAAAAACTTAATTATGAATACGATGCAAAAACAACAGAACTTCAACTTTGAAGAATAGCCAACAGTAATGTGTGTGTGAGAAAGAGAAAGAGATGGAGAACTAATTGACAACTAAGCATACATAATATGACCATCCCAGATAATGAAAGATATAAATTACAAGATGTTGGTAACGACAATAGAAATCACTAGAAAGAGCTACATCAAAGGATTACCAAGCATATCTGGCAGTGGGAAGCTTGAGCAAACATCACAGTTCAGAAGAACTACATGGGACTGCAAACAAAAAGAAACAGGTAAACTAGAAGCACCGGAAGGCCCATGATGAGAACTAGTCGATGATATTAGTGAGTTCCTTGGTTTTGAATATGGAAATAAAACACCAAAAGAAACGAGCAAAGATCTTCAATCATATAATAAATAGCTTCAGATATCTAAATGAATAGTCAAGGAAATATATGTCACACCGGGTCATCTTCCATTATATAATCCCTAAAGTTGTATAGCCCTCCCGCCGAACCATGTGGCTTATCCTCCCGCAGATACCTAAAACAAATCCAAATAACCAAAAAGATTCGATCAAGCAAGCCTCCCATAGTTTAAGAATTCATGTGGGTATCAAGAAATAAGTACCGAACAGGGATTCTGAGTTCATTGGAGATGGCCGATACATATAGCGCAAACTCCCTTTCCTCGTAAAATCCAATCAGATATACTTGCACCAAATTAGGGATCTACATTACAGATCAACAATAACAGAAGAAATTGTTCAGCATTTGTGAATGCGCAGAGTAGCAAAATCAGCAACGAGACACACTCTTCTGCAGGCCAATATCGGGTGATGGACCATCGGCTGACCAGCCAAGGGGAATAACGGCTTCGGAACGTTCAAAGAAAGAGGCCGGAAGCGAGTTCCTGCAACGTGTATCGGCTTTTCAGCCACAAATCCTCAAAATTCATGGAAGACATCCAAAGATTTCAGGCGAGAAAGGACACATATATAATAGATCGCACCTTTCGTCGGTCCGCCGACCATGATCACCGCCACCACCCTCTCCTCCGAGCTCCGCATGTCGCCCTAATTCCCAGATCCGGAGCAACTCAGGGAACCGTCAAGCGATCATCAGATGCGCCGAAGAAATCCTAAATATGCGGCAACCTGGAATTGGAACAACAGAGATGGGAAGAGAAGAAAAGGAGGCGGAGGAGGAGGGGAGAGAGAGAGAGAAGGAGATGGTGACCGGTGCGTTGAGTGATCCAAGAAAACGCAGGACTCGCGTTTTCCTTGATCGAGGACAGGAAAACGAGATCGATGGAGCTCGAACGTGACGACGTGCTTCGTGACTTCGTCGCTCTGCGTCCACTCTTGGAGTTATCGTGTACGCGTGGTAATTACATATTGTCCTTTTAATTAAATTAAAATTATGATTAGCATCTCGATTTTTATATTTTAAAAATAATATTAAAATTTTATAAGTTTAAAGTAAAATATTTAACTTTAATTTTTCTCGGTTATTAATTTTATCGATGAAAAAAATCCCTCACATACAAAAGGACACGAATAAAAAGAATAAAAAATATTGTTTACTATATTTTAAATTATTAATTTCATATAAACTGCGTCTCCCTTCCTCCTTCCAATCTGCTCGTTTGCCACCCCTCTGTTGATCCTGCTTGCCCGTCGCACTTACTCGCTGCGCTGAGTTCTATACGTGAGAGCATGTTGATCCCCTCGGTGTTGTACGTGATTCACTAACTGGTGCTGAAGCTGTGGTATCCATTGATCCCCTTTTGTCCAAGGTTCTCCATGGAGTAGGGCTCCTAAATGCTCTGTCGAGATCTGGCTACTCCATGAAACTCTTGTGATCTCATTAGCTCCGGGACTGGAGCTGCCGAACTCTCCGTAGAATAGCGTATGCAGCGTGAAGTCACCGGTCCATGGCAACCAGCCGTCCGGCCTCACGATCTCCGCCGAGTTGCAATCAATGAACACCGCCCTCGAGTACTCCTTCCATGGCCTCCCAAAGTACTCGTCGCTCCTGTTGATGGTGCAATGGTCGAACACGAAATGGGTGGACTGGGCGGGGTCGGTGCGATCGTGCGTGCGCGGTGACGGTGTTGGACTCGTCGTGCTCGGGGTTGAGCTGACGGGGGAGGACGAAGATGAGGTAGTCGCGAAAGACGATGACGGAGTTGCCGAAGATAAAAAGTTGCCGATGCCAGAGATGTGGCAGGACTTGTAGAACTGGTGGAGGAAGTGGGCGTAGAGGGTGTCCTGGTGGCCGAGGAACTCCACCGACTCGAGCACTGAGAGGTCGCTTTCGGAGAGGAAGGTCATGTTATAAATTGTTAAAATTAAAAAGAAAAAATACGTTTTCTTTTATTTTGATAGTTATTTTTTAAAGATGGTGTCTTTTGATAAAATAGTTATTTTTCAAAGATGATGTCTTTTGAGAAAATAGTTAATTTTCAAAATTTGTGTCTTTTGAGAAAATATCTATAAATAGATATTTGATGGTAAATTACAGAACAAGTAAAAACTCTTTCATGCTCTTTTTCTTTACTCTCCAAGTGATTTAGTTAGACATTCTCTAATTCCTCTCTGAAGATTATTTATTGTTTGCTCAATACAGATCTTCTAAAGGCTTGTCATATCCACTAAAACTATTTGCATCAAACCCATAGCAATCTTATTGAGAAGAGGGTGCAAATATCGTTTTTAGGAAAGTGTTTATACATGTTTCAAGCCTAAATATCTTTCCTAAAGTATTCTTGATCTTGTGTTTATTTTTTGTTTCCATAGTATTTTTTATCCTCTTCTTTTGTCGTATCTTTTCCCAACAATCTAAAAACGATATTTTGTGAGTTTATACAAATTCACTATGGAGGCTACAAATATCATCAAATTATTGAATCAACATTTTGTTCGTTTGGATCGTTTTGATGGAACGAATTTTACCCGTTGGCAAGACAAGATGAAGTTCATGTTGATCGCTTTGAAGATCTTCTATGTGCTTGATCCAAATCTTCAACCAATTCCTGATCCAACCGATGACACCAATGAAGTCAAGGTGAACAAAAGAAAAGAAATGAAGATGAAGTCATGTGTAGAGGACACATTCTCAATGCTCTTCGCAGGCTTTATGATCTTTATACGGTGGAACCATCTGCAAAAGCAATTTGGAATGCTTTGGAATTCAAATATCATGCCGAGGAATAAGGTACAAAGAAATTTTTAATTTCTAAATATTTTGATTACAAATTTGTGTTAAATCAAAGATGAGGAAGAAACCTTTCAAAAGTGTTGAAAGATATACTACTTTGTTAGATTTAATACATTCTGATATATGTGAATTAAATGGCATATTAACGAGAGGAGGTAATAGATATTTTATTACTTTTATAGATGATATGTCTAGATTCACATATGTGTACTTATTGAAACATAAAAATGATGCTTTTAAGGCATATAAAGAAGAAGTTGAAAATCAATTGGGGAAGAAAATTAAAGGTTTAAGAAGTGATAGAGGAGGTGAATACTTTCCTAATGAATTTAACTTGTTTTGTGAACAACATGGCATAATTCATGAATGTTCAGCACCTAGAACACCTGAGCAAAATGGATTAGCAGAAAGAAAAAATAAAACTTATCTAGAGATGATTAATACTATGTTGTTGCATGCTAAATTATCTTATAATTTGTGGGGAGAAGCTTTATTGGCTGCATGTCATATCTTAAATAGAATTCCCTCTAAAAAGAATAAGATCTCTCCATATGAGTTATGGAAAGGAAGACAACCTAACATTGATTATTTTAAAGTCTTGCATATTGTAAGAATAATGATCCTCAAAGGACAAAATTGGGACCTAGAGGAATCAAATGTGCATTTATAGGCTATGCCTCAAATAGCAAACCATATAGACTTCTTAATTTGGAGTCTAATATCATAATAGAATCTCGAGATGTGGAGTTCTTTGAACATTTATTGACTTCTAGTAATAATGTTCATCCTCCAACTAGTGAAGAGTCACTAATGAAGAAATCTCAAAAGGTTGGTGAGCAACCTAAAATTCCTTTGATTGGACATCAATCTAGTTCACAAGAGGTTGGAGAGCAATCTTATGAATTAAGGAGAAACACTCGTGTACGAAAAGCAAAAACATTAAGATCGGATGAGATTGATTCTCAAAGTATTTCTTTTTACCTTGTAGAAGGAACTAATGAGAGAGTATTAAAAACAATTCCTCTTGTTTTATAAGTGGAAGATGATCCTAAAACATTTAAAGAAGCTATGGCTTCTCATGATGCTGCTTTTTGGAAAGATGATATTAATGATGAGATGGATTCTATTATGTCAAACCAAACTTGGGAACTTGTCGATTTACCTTTTGCTTCAAAACCTATTAGTTGTAGATGGATATTTTGCTGTCCAAACATTCAAAGCAAGGTTAGTTGCTAAAGGATTTCGACAAAAGGAAGGAATAGATTATTTTGACACATATGCTCCTGTGGCTAGGATCACATCTATTAGAATTATTTTTGCTTTAGCATCAATTTTTGATCTTTATGTTCATCAAATGGATGTCAAAACGGTATTTCTAAACGGAGACCTCGATGAGGAGGAATATATGGAACAACCCGAAGGTTTTGTTCTACCGGGAAATAAACATAAAGTGTGTAAACTTATTAAGTCATTGTATGGTTTAAAGCAGGCTCCAAAACAATGGCATGAGAAATTTGATGCAATAATTCTTTCTAGTGGATTTGTTCATAATATTACAGATAAATGTGTTTATCTCAAAACTTGTGATGGCTATATGGTGATAGTTTGCCTTTATGTTGATGATATGCTAATAGTGAGCAACAACATGAAAGGTATTATAGAAACAAAGAGGTTTCTATCTTCAACATTTAACATGAAAGATCTTGGGCAAATTGATACTATACTAGGTATCAAGGTAAAAAGAAATAGTGGGGGATATGTTTTGAGTCAAACTCATTACATAGAGAAAGTACTGGAGAAATTCAGTCACTTAAAAATCAAAGAAACAAATACCCCATTTGACCCAAGTATCAAATTAGTCAAGAATATTGGAAGAATAGTGGCTCAATTAGAATATTCAAGTGCTATAGGAAGTCTTATGTATGCAACGCAGTGCACAAGACCTGATATAACATTTGCAGTTAGTAAATTGAGTAGATTTACTAGCAATCCAAATGTAGAGCATTGGAAGGCTATTGAAAGAGTTCTTGGGTACCTTAAACGAACCAAAGATTATGACCTACAATACTCAAAATTTCTTGCTATTTTAGAAGGATATACTGACGCAAGTTGGATATCGAGTTTTGGAGATAACAAATCCACTACTGGTTGGGTGTTCACCTTAGGAGGTGGCGCTGTTTCTTGGAAGAGCAAGAAACAAACGTGTATAACTCACTCAACTATGGAATCAGAATTTGTTGCTCTAGCAGATGCAGGAAAGGAGGCTGAATGGTTGAGGGACTTTCTATTAAAAATTCTATTGACTTCTAAGAGTATGAATTCAATTTCTATACTTTGTGATAGTCAAGCCACTTTAGCTCGTGCGTATAGTGAAATATATAATGGAAAGTCAAGACATATAAGTCTTAGACATGATTATGTGAGGAAATTAATCAAGAGTGGGATTATTTCACTCACATTTGTTAAAACAAGTGAGAATTTGGCTGATCCATTCACCAAACCTCTTACAAGAGAAGTTGTAAGATCAACATCAAAATGGATGGGACTAAAACTCCTTGAATAAAAGATCCACCAATGATAGCAACCCTACTCAACATTATGAAATGAGTAATGAAGAGTTCAAAGGGTAAGAACAAGTCATTGACATGTGGAGTGGTTCAGCACTTTGAAATATTTTACGAGTCCTATCTAAAGATGTTAAACTGCTGGTTGTCACCGAATGAGGGTTGAGTTAATTATACTCTTAATGAAGTTCAGTCAAGTTAGGACAAGTATCTCAAAGAGTGACAAAGATATTATAAGAACTTCACCTATATGAACTTAGAAGTGGTGCCGCTTCGATTGAGAGTTGGAGTTTCTCTCATAAAAGTTCATGAACTTGGATGAGCCCAAGGCCATATTAGGGCTAAGCGAGATTTTATGAGGAATACAAGAATGTTGTATTTATGTGTGTGGTATCACTGGTGTTGTCATGAGGAATAACAAATTCAAAGCTTTTATGCTATTTGGGATTTCGACTTCACTTTGTGATGCTTACACTAAGGTAATATTCAAATCGAAAGATATATTACTTTATTCATAAATACTATTTAATCACTTAGAGAAAATTTTAAATTTGAACAAGTGGGGGATTGTTATAAATTGTTCAAATTAAAAAGAAAAAAGGTGTTTTCTTTTATTTTGGTAGTTATTTTTTAAAGGTTGTGTCTTTTGATAAAATAATTATTTTTCAAAGGTTGTGTCTTTTGAGAAAATAGTTAATTTTCAAAGGTTGTGTCTTTTGATAAAATATCTATAAATAGATATTTGAGGGTAAATTACAGAACAAGTAAAAACTCTTTCATGCTCTTTTTCTTTACTCTCCAAGTGATTGAGTTAGACATTCTCTAATTCCTCTCTGAAGATTATTTATTGTTTGCTCAATACAGATCTTCTAAAGGCTTGTCATATCCACTAAAACTATTTGCATCAAACCCATAGCAATCTTATTGAGAAGAGGGTGCAAATATCGTTTTTAGGAAAGTGTTTATACATGTTTCAAGCCTAAATATCTTTCCTAAAGTATTCTTGATCTTGTGTTTGTTTTTTGTTTCCATAGTGTTTTTTATCCTCTTCTTTTGTCGTATCTTTTCCCAACAGGCCACAGCCTGGGGATTGCCTGGCCCGACGGTGTTGGCGAAGGTCAGCTCTCGGGCCATGAAGCCATCTCCACTCACGTCTGTGGATAAGCAAACAGATGAGAATGAGTTATACTACGCGATAAGAGTCGAACATTTGATGCTGTCCTCTGCAAGCAGATGAGGTCAAGTATCTCGTGACTGTGATCGAGGATACCGTGACCCATGACGAAGGACAGAGACGAGCTTTAATTGAAACTGCAAGGAATTTGCATGCATGAGAATGCAGTCATCTATAGTCGAAAAGCCCAAGAGAATTCAGATGCATGCGTAGGATAGCTTTTGATGCCTCACTGGGAAGGAGTAGGTGATGACTGCTGTATCAGGTCATAGCAAGTCAGCAGTAGAAAGACGTCATTTTCGTTATTAGGGCTTACGATCTACTATGCGCAAAGCATCCAATGGAGCTCCACTTCTTCATTTGATCGAGCACACTATGGCTCACCTAGCAAAAGTATGACTGACCTGATATAGGTACGACTGACCTAACGTAGGTATGACCGACTTAATGTAACTATGACCGACCTGACATAGTAGCAACATGAATCCCACGCACGACATCATCAGGTGCAGGTGCAACGAGGACCTTGAGACTATGCGAGGTCGTATATCACCTCAGCAAAAGACACTAATGACATTAAAGGTCGAGGTAGGATCGACTTCCGACGGGCATGTATAAAAGCCACCCCTAGGTATGTATGGCATTGGGGGGTGCTTGCTCTCTCACTCTCTCAATCACTCACTCTTATGCACTAAGACTTCAAACCATTCAGGGCACTGAGTTGATCGTCGGAGGGGTCACGTCAGGCGCCCCCACCCCGACAAGACCTTCGTGCATGATCCTTGCCGCGGACTTGAGAAAGAGGAACCCGAGTTCCCAACCCGAGGTGGAGATTCCCGAGACACAGATCCGAGCTGAGCCTAACACCCTATTCTCGGCCGACGTGGACGAGCTTACACACGTAGGAGGAACCAAGCCATGCTGACTCCTCGGCTATAACACCAAGTTTTCTAACATTTTAGTGCTAAAAGGAGGGCCCGATGTCACTAGAACACCCGCAGTCAAACAATTTCATGGTGCATCTCGGAGAGATCTCAACTGCCCCGTTTCTCCCTTTGTGAAGAAGGGAATACCTCAACTCTAACCCAACCGAGCACATCGCCACTTTTCGAGACCAGGTAACCTAATTTGGTATCTTTAATGCTCAGATGTGTCGAGCTTTTTTCACTATCCTTTGAGGCCCAGCTCGAATGTGGTACAATAGTGCCCGAGTCGTACACCTCGGCCAAACAATGCTCGAGTTGTGCACCTAGCAAAATAGTCTCTGAGTCATGCATTTCAGCAAAATAGTTCTTGAGTCGTGCACCTCGACCACTTACGAGCACGAGCTATGCTCCTCGGCCACTCACAAGCCCGAGCTATGCTTTAGGCAAGTCATGAGCTCGAGCAACAGTGCTCGACCACTCATGAGCCCCAGCAATGCCTTGGGCAAGTCGTGAGCCCTAGCAGCAGTGCTTGGCCACTCACGAGCCCGAGCAACATCTTGGGCAATTTGTGAGCCCGAGCAGCAGTGCTCGGCCACTCACGAGCCTGAGCTACGCCTTGGGCAATTCATGGGCCCGAGCAGCAGTGCTTGGCAACTCACGAGCCCAAGCTACACCTTAGGCAATTATGAGCCCGAGCAATAATGCTCGACGACTCATGAGCCTGAGCAACAGTACTCAGCCACTCATAAGCCTGAGCTACACTACAGGCAAATTATGAGCCCGAGCAACAGTGCTCGGCCACTGACGAGCCTGAGCAACAGTACTCGGTCACTCACAAACTCGAGTTATGTCTTAAGTAAGTTATGAGCCTGAGCAATAGTGCTTGGTCAATCACGAGCTCGAGCAGCAGTGCTCGACCAATCTAGTTTAGTTGCGGGCAGCAATGCTCGGCCAGTCCAGCTCCCAAGCAGCAGTGCTCGACCAGTTCATTCGGCTCCTGAGCAGCAATGCTTGGCCAGTCCAACTCCTGAGTAGTAGTGCTCAACCACCCTAGTTCAGTTCTCAAGCAACAATGCTCGACCAGTCCAACTCCCGAGCATCAGTGCTCACCAACTCAGTTCAATTTTCGAACAGCAATGCTTGGCGATCCAGCTCCGGAGCAGTAGTGCTCGGCCAACTTAGTTCAGTTCCTGAGCAACAATGCTCAGCCAATTCAGCTCCTGAGTAGCAGTGCTCGACCAGCTTAGTTTGGTTCCGGAGCAGTAATGCTCGACCAGTCCAGCTCTTGAGCAGTAGTCCTTAGCTAGCTTAGTTCAATTCCTGAGCAGCAATGCTCGACCAGTCCAGCTCCCGAGCAATAGCGCTCAGCATGTCGAGAACCTTGGCAGCAATGCTTGACCAACATCAAATAGGCTCTTAGTCTCGAGCAACATCCAGACGGGCTTTCAGTCTCGACTAGCATCCAGCGGACTTTGAATCTCGTACAACATCCAGATAGGCTTTTAGTCTCGACCAGCAACCAACGAGCTTTTAGTCCTGAGCAGCATCCAAACATGCTTTCAATCTCGACCAGCATCTAGCAGGCTTTTAGTCTCGAGTAGCAACTAGTAGGCTTTCAGTCCCGTGCAGAATCCAGCAGGCTTTTAGTCCCGTGCAGCATCCAGACATGCTTTTAGTCTTAACCAGCAACCAGTAGGCTTTTAGTCCTGTGCAGCATCCAGACAGGCTTTCAGTTCTGACTAGCATCCAGCTGGCTTTCAATCTCGACCAACATCTAGTGGGCTTTCAGCCCCGACCAGCATCGAGTAGACTCTTAGTCCCGAGTAGCATCCAGACGGGCTTTCAGTCTCAATCGATAACCAGAAGGCTTTTAGTCCCAACCCAAGACTTTCAATTCCAATCAGTCATGTCGACTTTAAATAGAGTAATTCACATTAACGGCTATTCAGTAGGACTTCGTATGACCCAAAAGATAGCCCCCAGATAAGAGCTTCGAATAAGGAAGATTGTTTTCCTTGTCCCTCTTCAAGGAACCCCGGAAAGGTCTTCCCGGGGGGGGATGATAGGGCTGATAATGGGTTGCCCGTCACATGCCACGTCTTCAGCTGACCTAGCACAGTATGGCCGACCTGATGAAGGTATGGTCAACCTAACGTAGGTACAACTGACTTGGTGTAGGCAAGGCTGACCTAACGCAGGTATGGCCGATATGGTACAGTAGCAGCGTGAATCCTATGAACGACATCATCAAGTGCAGGTGCAGGTGTAGCGAGGACCTTGGGACCATGCGAGGCCATACATCACCTCAGTAAAGGATACTGATGACATTAAAGGCCGAGGAACGATTGATCTCCGATGGGCAGGTATAAAAGCTACCCCCGAGTATGGCACTGGGGGGGCTCGCTCTCTCACTTTTTCAAACTCTCACTCTTTTGCACTAAGACTGCAAACCATTCAGGGTACTGACTTGATCGTCAGAGGGGTCACGTCAGGCGCCCCCACCTCGATGAGACTTTTGTACAGGATCCTCATCGCAAACCCGAGGAAGAGAAATCCGAGTTTCCAACCCAAGGTGAAGATTCCCGAGACGTAGATCCGAGCTTAGCCTGACGTCCCATTCCCGATCGACATGGATGACCTTGTGCACATAGGAGTAACAAAATCATGCTTACTCCTCGACCACGACACCAAATTCCCCAACACAGGTCATGGCAAGTCATAACTCATGTCCAGTGCATGACATCAGTTAAAATCATACTGAATCTCATATCAGGATTGGATTGAGTAGGATTCATTGAGAATTCTTATTGAATGTGGAAAGGAAACAATAAGTGGTAACTTTTAAGGAAAGTTAAGTCTGTACTCATCGACGGTGGCCGTGTTGTAGGAGGAGACGCCGACCGTGTTGGCGTTGAGGGAGACCGTAATGATCGTTTTGCCCATCCTGTCCCCGATAAATATCAGGTTCGTCTTCTCGAACGGCACCCGGACCATCTCCTTGTACACCCTTTCCTTTATTTAGATCACGTACCCGTCGACGCTATGCTCCAGTGCAGCGTGCATCGTCACCTGAACCGCTCCGAACTGGCATCCGCCCTCCTTACAGGCCGTTGCATCCGGTGGCGTCCTCGGCCACGGGCACTCCTTTTGCGCGGCCTCTCCGCTTGGTGATGCCGAGGTGGCGTCTGGCTAGTACCTGTCTCCCTCTCGGTCTGCAGCGAGGCCCAGAGCGAGATGTCGGTGCTGTTGCGCTGCAGGGCGGCCACCATGGCAGTGGAGCCGTTGGTGAAGTTGGCGAGGTTGGCGAGGAAGGCAATGGCATCCGCCACTTCTTGGGTATCAGTCACGTACTTGAGGGCAGACCAAGCAAGATAAACAGAGGGGTGGTGTGCGAGCAAGTTGGAAAGAGAAGCGGAGGAGAAAATCGGTCACGGTCGGAGGCGACGCCCGGACCTCATTTGGAATTTCACCGGCCTTGCGTGCCATCAACGCCGCCGTCGCTGATCTACCGTCGGCAGCGCAGCCGAAGGGGAGAGAAGCAGTTTCTACTAAAGCATCCACACTGCAAACTAAAAATTTATATGAAAATAATAATTTTAAAATAGTAAGTTTGTCTTTTTTTTTTAAATTTTATCTTTCGTACCTTTTTTTATGTGATAAAATGGGTGATTCTTTTCATTAACGACGTGACAAGAATTGTGATTAAATATTTTATTTTTAATAAATATATATATTTAAATAACAAATATTAGGAGCAGTGAAACTTTTAAAAGTACGGAATGGGTGAAGCGTTATGAAGTCAGTGGGTTACGGTTTGGGTTCCGGTGTGGAAGATGGTTAACTTAATTAAATACCTGTGGGAGTCTCGGGGAAAAAAAATATATGTTTATATATTTATATTTCTCTTGTTTCGTTGGTGTGAAGTTTAACTCATAGAGATGGAATATTCTTCAACAGTGGGAGCGGTTGATGCTCATCGATCCATCACTTTTTGTGTGAATCACATGGATCCACCATGCAAAATTAAAGGTTTTTTAAATTTATTTCATAAATATTATAATAAATGATCTATTGACTACCCAATAATATATTAATCATCATTGGACATATATAAATATTTTTTATTACATTATATTGTATAGGGATTGATACGGATTCTAGCCCCGATACGATGTGTTAATTGATGATTAATATCATTGAGCCTAAATCACTAATTTAAAATATTTTAATTTTAAATTAATAAATAATATAATTATTAGATTTTTATAAAACATTCTAAGCCATAGTCTGTCTCTATGTGGACCTAAATCAATGTGTTATATTTTCTTTCACTTAAAAGCTTAACATCCTCATAAAAATCTAATATAGTCCAAATCAAATTCTAATATAATATTTGAGGCATAATTTTACTAATATAATTATTGATGTATTGAACAGAATGTCCAAAAAAAAATTTTGATGACAGACATGACACATTAGATAGTTAGATCAAAAACATTTGTATGTGTTAGGTAAAATGGTTATTGATTTAGTCGTACATTGAAGATGAGTTAAGAATTAAACTGATTTATAAAGATTTGATATATGTTACTACTAATTTTAGCTTAAGTATTTTTACGAATGATTTGGGTTCACTAAAATTAACAAATCAATTATTCCATTCGATTGAATCATGATAATTGATATCAGGAAAGCCCTACACGCATGAGGCTGTCTAATTGTTGGTGAGGACGATAAGTAGGAGAGTCATGACATCTTGTTTAAGACAAAAAGTCCTTCAAAATAATAGTTTTAAAAAGAAATACTAAGTAATTATAATATAATATATTTTTAATATTTTTATATTTTTATGTATGATTATTGGGATCGATAATTATTTTTGGATTCCTATAATTAGGTCATTTGGAAGATGATAATTTTAAATATAGGATTTGACACTTCAATAAATATATTATGTATCTTAAGATTTTGATAGGAAGGTATATAATTAAAGTATAGTTAGAAAGTTAGAGACAAAAAAGAAAAAGTATATGAAAAATATACGAGAGACTCGATTGTAATTTATTCTCACATAGTTTAATTTTCCTCCATGGAGATGATGAGAGTCGCATAAATGATATCTTATTTTCTCTATTGTTATAAAAATATTTGAATTATTACTATTTTTATTTCAAGATATTCTCCCTCTGCAGGTAATGACATTTAATTAATATTACTGTTATTTCATAAAACAAACTCTATTACAATGGGAAATTACGAGTTCCTTCATTCGTCGTTCTGCGTTTTTTTTTTTAATTTTTTATTTTATGTATCTCGGGAGACGGTTGAGTCTTATAGTGTCCGAGAAGATGTTACACATAAGCATACGCCCTAAAGATACTGGTGATCGCCTCTGCATCAAAGAGAGTGCAGTGGAAGTACTAATAGTGTGGACGAAACAAGCTTCTCCTCAAATAAAAATGGCGGGTCTCGGGCATCCAAACCCACCATGCCTACTCACTGAGAAGCTCCACTGCATCACAGAAGAGTACGTTTAGTCTCAGCCGAGAGGAGGAAGAAAGAGAGTTCCCATGTCTCAAGCGATCCGATTATTGTAACAACTAAGCTAAGGTATTAAGAAAAATCCTCAACAATCTTATTTTTTAATATTTTATTTTTCTATATAAATAGGTACAACTAAATAATAGACGATGTACTTCTTTTCTTTATTTTCAATACAACTTTCCTTAGTTTCTATCATAGTATCAGAGCATCTTACCTAGAGCAAGCTCTCTTCTCGTTGTCAAACGATAGCAAGTTTCCACCATTTCCAGCTGCGTGCAGAAGCTGCCGTCGACTCCTACCTATCTACCGTTGTGGCACATCTGCCTCCTCTATCGACAGGAACCAACGAGATCGACACTGATCTCTTGGCATCATCTGTCCCTTTTCTGCAAAACCATATCTGTGGAAGCTGGAGACGTATTCCTCCAGCAAATCTTCTACGCGATCAACAATCGCGCTCCTTCCGAGGTAGCGCCACTACCACCGCCGCTGCCACGTAGCCGCAACCCTCTTCCTCTGGTGGACAGTGCCTCGTCGATCTCCTAACGCCGGTAGTCATCGGCTGCTCATTCTCTTCTTCGACGGCTGATTAACTCCTCCCTTCACTGTTTGCCTTTGCTCCTAGTCGAGGTTAAAGAGTTAAAGAGAAGAGTAGGAAGCTGCTACATTTGCTCCTAGCCGCCTACCCGGTAATAATAGCCTTCTCTCATATCTCTATTGCCTCTTATAGTGGCCTATTTGCATAGCCTGCAGCCTTCTTTCTGGCACACATCGGATCTACAAGTCATTCACCACTGCATATCTTTCGGACCCAAAAATGATAGTACTTGGTATCATTTCCCCTAATGTCTTCGTCTTCTACCTCTTAAGTTCCAGTTATTGTTCTTGTAGGAAGCAATAGTCCTTCTCAACATACAAGGCTTGTATCTGTTAATGCTGCAGCCCTCATCCCCATCAAATTATCCAGAGGAGTAAACTACGCATCCTGGCGTGCTCAGTTTTCTAATCTCCTCTTTGGCTACGATTTACTAGGCTATGTTGATGGATCTTTCAGTTGTCCACTAGAAATGATCACCATCCCGGGGGCACCAAGTCCAGTATCAAATTCGGAGCATAAGTTATGGTTACATCAAGATCGTCTCATTCTTCAGGCAATTCAAGCCTCTGTTGCTGGGTCTGTCGCACCACTTATATCTTCATGTGCTACTGCTGCTGAAGCTTGGTGCAAGTTGCAAACTACATTGGCTAATCATTCACGCACTAGTATGCTCGGCCTCCTCTCACGACTCATGAACACCAAACAAGAGGGAAGTACCATTGGTGATTATCTCCAACATATAAAACTTATCATCGATGATTTAGCATTAATAAGGCACCACCTTAGTGATGATGAAATTATTGTTCACACTCTTAATAGTCTTTGAGTTGAGTACAAAGAATTGACAACAGCAATACGGGCACGTGACTCGTCGTTATCATTTGAGGAGCTGTCTGACAAGCTAAATGACTACGAGTCATATCTAAAACGTGAAGATAAGGTTCCAGGCCCACCTATTACTGCTCAGGTGAGTCACAAATAAAAAAAAAAGAATAATCAGCATTCTAGACCTATTAACAAAGGACTTAGACAAGCTCTGCCCCAAGGAAGCAATATCCATCACCAACAGCCTTGGCGTCCTGCTCCCATGCCTCCAGGTAGCAACATCAACTATCAACAACCTTGGCAACCTACTCCTATGCCTCAACAACGCATAGTCTGTCAGCTATGTGATAAGGTTGGTCACTCCGCTAAAGTCTGTCGATCTCGTCCTCGACCTTCTACTACTATGCCCCAAGCACATCTTGTTGCTGCCCCGACTTCTGCTCAACATTCCTGGGTTATGAACTCTAGCGCCTGCCATCACATCACCTCAGACATCCAGAACTTGTCCCTTCACAACAACTATGGTGGTACCGATGACATCATCATCAGTGATGGTAAGCGACTTCCCATCACTCATATTGGTTCCACAATACTTAATTCGCATTCTCATACTTTTACACTCAGTGATGTGTTGTGCGCTCCTCATATCAAACAGAATCTTATTTCTATCTCACAATTCTGTAAACAAAATAATACATCCATCGAATTCTTTCCTGACTTCTTTCTTGTCAAGGATCTGAGCACGGGGGCATCGTTAGTTCAAGGCACGAGTAAAGATAACATCTACCAGTGGCCATCGATCTCTCAACCCACTGTCTACTCTTCTATTGCTGTTCCAATGGATGTGTGACATCATCGTCTGGGTCACCCTTCTTCCTCAACGCTCCAAAATTTTTTGTTACGTTATTCTCTTCCGTCTGTTAGAGCAAGTTCTAGTGTTACTCATTGTGATACATGTTTTAGTAATAAAAGTCATAGATTACCTTTTGAACATTCTTCTATCTCTTGTTCGCAACTGTTTAAAATTTTATATACTGATGTTTGGGGTCCTGCACCAAATATTTCATTTGATAAATTCAATTTTTATGTTATCTTTGTTGATTATTTTACCAAATATACTTAGTTGTATTCTCTTCAACATAAGTCTGAGGTCTCTAAAACCTTCATTACCTTAAAAAAAAATGGTGAAAAA
Organism: Ensete glaucum; assembly: GCA_021527575.1. Classification (NCBI taxonomy): domain Eukaryota; kingdom Viridiplantae; phylum Streptophyta; class Magnoliopsida; order Zingiberales; family Musaceae; genus Ensete; species Ensete glaucum. The sequence continues at coordinate 14,126,734 of CM038553.1, forward strand.
TGTATTTCAGTCCACTATTAAAATAGTTTACTCTGACGGTGGAGATGAATACCAATCTTTAACACCATACTTGAATACCTGTGGTATTTAACACCTCAAGTCTCCTCCGTACACTCCTCAGCTAGTTGGCTCAATCGAACGCAAACATCAGCATATAGTTGAAACTGGTCTTACACTTCTCCATCATGCTTCCATGCCAACTATTTTTTGGTCTGCAGCCTTCCAGACTGCAGTATATCTGATTAATCACATGCCTACTCCAGTCCTCCAGGATCGATCACCTTTTGAAAAACTATTTCATAAACCTGCAAACCTTCAGAAACTTGGAGTCTTTGGTTGTGTCTGCTATCCTTGGTTACATCCTTATGCATCACATAAACTAGCCCCACGGTCAAAACCTTACACGGTTACTCTCTTGAATATAACACTTATTGATGCTATGATCCTTTGACTCATAAAGTCTTTGTGTCTTGTCACGTGGTCTTTGTGGAGTCCTCCTTTCCATTTGACCAGGCCAAATCTCTTATTGTGCCAATTACTCCGCTGACTGTACATCATTGGCATATGCCATTATCAAATGAGCCTCCACAAGAATCACCCACTCCAACTCACATATATGAATGGAGCGCTTTTCAAATACAACATCTCGCTCCCTCTTTTTCCTCTCCTTCTTCTGCATACATATCTCCTGCCTCCGACATCCAGTCTTCGGACACTCAATCACCAATATTTCCCTCACCCCTACCTACTTCTACTACTGTTCCTCAGTTCGACTCACCCTGTTCTATTACTTCTCCAGCACCTATTCATGCATTATCTTCTAAACCACTTAGACATCCCAAGACAATATGCTCTAAAAGTGGTATTTTCAAACCACGTCAGGTTCTTGACCTCAATACAGTTGTGACTCCCTCTGTTGAGATCTGTGAACCTACCATGGTTATTCAAGCCCAAAAGTCTCCTCACTAGCGTCAAGCTATGTCTGATGAGTATGACGCCCTCCTTCATAACTCTACCTGGACACTTGTTCCGTTTCATCCTGCACAAAATGTCATCGGGTGTAAGTAGGTTTTTCGAGTTAAGCAGAACTCGATGGGTCCATTGCCAGGTATAAGGCCCGTTTAGTGGCCAAAGGCTTTCATCAGCGTCCTGGTGTTGATTTTACAAAGACATTCAGTCCAGTTGTTAAATCCATAACAATTCGACTGATTCTAAGTTTAGCCGTTTCAAAAGGTTGGCAACTACGACAACTTGATGTCAACAATACCTTCTTACAAGGAACATTAACTGACGATGTCTTTATGGAACAATCTCCTGGTTTTCTTAATCCTCAGTATCCGAAACATGTCTGTAAACTTCACAAGGCTATCTATGGTCTTCGGCAAGCTCCATGAGCCTGGTACCAAGAACTCGGCTCGTTTCTGATGTCAGTCAGCTTCTCTAACTCTAAGTCTGATACCTCCTTATTTCTCCGTCAATAACCGGATAGTACAATATATCTCTTAGTCTACGTGGATGATATCATTGTGACCGGTAATAATTCTATGGAGGTTACAATGTTCATTAAGAAGTTGGCCGCCAGATTTTCCCTCAAAGATCTCGGTCCCTTGAATTATTTTTTGGGAGTGGAAGCAATGTCTACATCTTCCGGACTTTTCCTCTCTCAACGGAAGCATACTCAAGACTTATTAGTCAAGACAAACATGAAGGATGCAAATGTTGTTTCCACTCCCCTTTCTACTGGTGAATCGCTTCGATTAAATGATGGAAGTCCTGCTACGGATCCTATATAATATTGACAAGTAATTGGCTCTTTATAATATTTGGCTATCACCCGCCCAGATATTTCATTTGCAGTCAACAAGCTGTCCCAATTCATGCATAGACCGTCTACTACACATGGTCAACAGTTAAACAAGTATTACGTTATCTTAATGGCACTCTTGACTATGGCATCCTTCTCCACAAAAACTCTCCACTCCAACTTCATGCTTATGTGGACGCTGATTGTGCTGGAAACGTTGATGATAGAACATCGACATCTGGGTATATTATTTTCCTAGGCGCTAATCCAATCAGTTGGAGTTCCAAGAAACAAAACACTGTTGCTCGGTCAACCACTGAAGCTGAGTATCGCTCCACTGCAACTGCAGCTGCAGAACTTAATTGGGTGATAAATCTGCTCACAAAACTTGACATCCGCTCTTCTATCACTCCTACCATATATTGTGATAATATCGGAGCTACCTACGTATATGCAAATCCAGTATTTCACTCTCGTATGAAACATATAGAAATTGACTTTCATTTTGTACGAGATCAAGTGATCAACCGACAACTACGTATTTCTCATGTTCATACGACAGATCAACTGGCAGACTCTCTCACGAAGCCACTTGCCCGCAAGTTATTTTTACTTCATAGGTCCAAAATCGACGTTCTTGATAGGAGCACAATCTTGTGGGGGCATCTTGTGGGGGAAATACTCAACAACCTTATCCTTTTAATATTTTATTTTTCTATGTAAATGGGTATTTTTAATTTTCAATACAATTTTCGTTAGTTTATATCATATACATGAGTATCGTGTTTTAACATGTGCCTCGTTATTCGATGCACATCCACCGCGTCGAGCCACTGCATCCATCCCTTACGACTTCAGATGGGAGACATCTCGATCTGGTTGTGTGGAGCATGAAATGTTAACTTTTTACTACCAGTCTCAGATTCTAGATATGCCTTACCGGGAAGGAGTCGCAGAAAATTAACTTCACGTAAATTTTCTTACGTCCCTTGATGAATCGAAGAAGTGCTGGAAAAGTATTATGGACTGAGAAGTCAGATGAGTGCACACCGGAAACGAAGAAGAAACAGAAAACCAAGGCTGGGGAATTCTGCATGCGGAACATGCGACTTCTGCTTTCATCTTGAGCGCCTGCAGTTGATTGGAGACGGAAAAGAAGCGGTCAGGTCCACACGCAGAAAAAATTACATGACCGGTCAAAGGACGCTTGGTATCGCCACGTGTCTTATGCTTGTATGTCGATCGTCCAAGCCCACGGACCGCCGCTCGTGTCAATCTGTGGGTTCTAAAAATGTTACATCAACGGTTAGGTTGACCGGTCGACGCGTCCCTTCCCCTGCAACTTCTGACGCCCACGGAGAAGCTTAGACGGCACCAGTCTCACGTGGGTGGACTGTTGTTCTTGCGTCAGCCGACGAAAAGTCGATCTGCCTCGCCTTCGACCGCACCGCCGGCTCCGGAGCGGAGACCCTCGTCACCTTCTCCATCACACTCCATGCCTCTCGTGCCCTATGGCTGTCGGTCCCGTATCACCTTCATTCCCTCGTATCTCTCTCCTCCTCCAGCTTCTCCGTGAGGCTGTCTCCATGTCTTCCTCTTCTTTCTCGTTGTCTGCGATCAAGTTCGACCAGGAAGCCGTTTCGGGTGCCCTCGGTGGTGATGTGCAGGCTGCAGCTTTCTTCTCCCTCGTTTTCCTCCTCCGGCTTCCTGTTTTTCCGAGCTCTTGACGCGCCCCTCGAGGCCTCCTCCCGGTCGGCTGCTGCCCCTCCTACGCCGCAGAGAGGCACGGGCTTTAGGTCCTGAAGGGCTTCGCTCCGCTGCCGGCGATGGCCCAGTTCGGTTCCAGCGGCTCGACCGGCGGCCCGAACCTGGAGCCGAAGGACTCCATGCTGCGCTACACCTTGGCCCACCAGCAGCTCGAAGCCGTGGTCCAGTTAGTCCAGAGTCTGCATGCGCCACCCGCAGTTTATCCGCGTGACCATGCGTGTCGACTGTGTACGGCTTAACGTGGTCCGGCTCCGGTTCGGGCGGCGACCTGGAGGCCGAACGGCAATTCCCGTCGCGGGCCCGGGTGTGGGTGGGGCCGGAACTGGGGTCCAGATACGCCACCGGCCCGAGCTTGGGCCGGTCGAGTGGGAACCGGAGCGGGGGGTGGAGGCGACGCGTACGGTGAAGGGGCCATCTGGGGAAGGGAAGGCGACCGGCGTGAGGACGACAGCACGCACGGCGACGAGGTCACGGGGGCGAAACTGGCTGTGAGAGCAGGAGGCGGAGGGCGGTGCGGCGCGTTCGAGGGGGTGCTCCGCGACGGCGCCACAGGGGCGGAGGTGCCATAGTCGAGACCAGAAAACGGCGCGGGCGGCGGCGGAGGGGACCGGGGGGCGGGTATGAGCCTGAGGTACAGCGGGTCGGGGAGGACGTTCAGCAAGGCGGGCGGGGTGGTGGTGGCCGGGGCGAGCTGCCGGAGGTGATAGAGTGGAGGGTGGGGAGGGAGATGGAGGGGAGGGTGGGGAGGTGGAGACTCGGGCCCGGGTGTGGGTGAGTTACTTCGCCAATGAGGTGACGACGGGCAACTGCGAGACGAGGGGCGTGGAGTGGCGGACTTGGCTTTGGTCGCAGGAACAAGTGAGGTCGGAGCAAGATGACTTTGGATAGATGGGTCCGCCTGTCCGGGAACGCATTTGGGGTGAGAAGCGGTTGGCCCAAATATAAAGATCGGAAGCCCGGCCCGTTGGAGGCCGTTAGTACAGCTGGCGTTATCCGTCCCCGAAGAGGGGCTTTAAATAACCGCAGTTGCAACAGAAATCCCAAGAAGGCCACAATGGCGAGCGATGGCGAAGTGGGAAACTACATCAACGCAGGCGATGAACTCGATCCCGGTTCGTCGGCGTCGGCCGGTCTTCTCGACGTCTCCCTCAACATCTGGCCGCCGTCGCAGGAGTCGCGGGACGCCGTGATCCAGCGCCTGGTCGAGACCCTTTCCTCCCCCTCCGTCCTCACCAAGTGCGACGGCATCGTTTCCGTCGAGGAGGCTTCCTCCATTGCTCTCGTCATCGAGCAGGAGGCCTTCGCCGCCGCCAATTGCGACGGCGTCTGTTCCTTCTCAGACTACGACTTCGGGCTGGAGATCCTCCAGATGTACACCAGGGAGATCGGGAAGCGTATGATCGAGTTCATCAAGTCGAGGGCACCGCCTGCCTCATCTGCGCCCATCGTCGAGGACGCTGCCGACGATTTTGTTTCGATCCTGGTGGATTCCGCCTCCACTACCGATGGTGATAGTGAGGTATACTCGTCCACTGAATCCGAGTCTGCTTGATTCAGCCTCGGATCACTAATCCGTTGATAACTTCGCTTGTTTCGATTCTCTGAATCATTCATCTGTCATCTGGCTGCTGTAATGTTGGACAGCGTAGATATAGTGCTAATCGCATGAGACTTGTTGTTCAGATGTATACATAAGAGTAGTTCTGGAGCTTTAATTCGTTTGCTGCTGCTTTCAGTTCATCCAATATCGTGCTGTTCTTTTTTTCCCGTCTAACTTTGGATGCGTGAATGCAGATTCTTGCGGGAGTCCTGTTTTATGATTATTCTACTATACAACATGATGTTGGATATATATACTAAAATATGGATAGAGACCTAAACACTTGGATTTAGTTTCCCTTGATGATGATTGGAAGGGGAGAAAAAAGTGATGGTATGATAGTCATGGAAATCATAGAAGAGGAACTGAGCAATGCATAAGGAGATGAGAGACGAGTGTAATTGCACTCCAAGAAGAAAACAAGGGGGAAAGATTCGTTGGCGAGTTGTCGGGTGTTGAGATTAGTTTCTCGGGCTCAGGCAGAGACCAATCTGGAACAGAATTTGGGGCTTAAAGATTTATGATATAACATGCAAGGAAAATAAGGGAAGGATGGTATTAGGAAAATTAGTTGGAGCGGGTGACAATGTTTTGATATCAGAAAGAGGGAAAATTTAGAGGTAGCGGTTCATAGTTTTTGGGCCTGCTCTGGGGGCAGGCCAGGCCAGGCCAGGCCTCTGGCTTGGCATGTAATCCCATTTTGTGGCTTCACTCAGCTGGACAAGGGCTTGATTGTTATCTTTTTTCAGTTTATGGCAGACTTATAAGAGAACTGGGGCCTTAAAAGATTTGTGAAATGAGATCGAAGGAAAACAGTTTGTAATGTAGAATTTTGGTCTTAAAAAAAAATTAAAAAAAAAGGGAGACAGAAGATGCAGAGGGCAATTTGGTAATTAGATCAAGATTTGATTAATAATATTAATACTAGTAGCAAACAATTCAACAAAATGGGCCAATTAATTAATTGGCCCATGACTACATCGTCCAAGGTTTAGGAAAGATGAAAAGAGAGACACTAACAATGGTAGAAAGATGTGATCGAAAGATCCACAAGGCTACGGTGCATTGGAAAAGGTGACTGGATCTTTTTATCTTTAAATTCAAATCATTATCTTTATAATACTAAATATTATTAGTTAAATCACATCTAAGTGACAAAACAACCTCTTCTAAGTTACTTTGAAAATAAATATAAAATAAAAATATATCAGTAATCATATACACTAATAAAAATATCTAAAAAATTATAAAAATAATTTTCATATCAATTTATTATTAAACTTATATAATAATAATAATTTTTATATAGTAAATAAAATTATCTTGATGACATAATTCACATATAATAAAAACGTAAACCATACTCAATCATGCATTCTCCTAACAATGAAGGGATATGCATATTTTATGGGATGGATTGCTCTCATCAATAGATAAAGAAACCTCATATGATACTACCAATAATGGCTGTAAGTTAATATCCCTCACCCAGTAAGTTGAAGACATGTTCCTCCTAAAAATGAATAGAGAAATCACCTAATCATTATATCTATAGTCCTAATCTCCCTTTTAGATTGTAATAAAGTCACTCATATATTATAAAGAAATATGACTATATTATAAAGCCCTAACCCTTAGGGCTTATTGGCCGCTGCCTCTCTTACTGGGTTGGTAGGCTAGGGTTTCCCCCTGCTTAGGTCGGTTATAGAGTCAACCTAGTCGCCACCTGTTCCTTCTAAGATAGGTAGGCTATAAAAAGGGCAAAAGGATAATTTTAGTTAGGCAAGCACCTGTTCCTTCTAAGACAGGTAGGCTATATAAGCATGTAGTCTCCACCTCTTTTTATTAAGTAATATACAATTTTAATTCAGCCTTGTGCCGAGTCTAGGAGGGAGGAACCCCTACAACGTTCCAAGGGTTGATCCCCCTCAATGATCAAAATCTATAAAGCTTCTTCTAGGATTCTATCATCTGGTATTAGAGCAGCGATCTTGCTGCCCCTATAATCATCTCAGCCGCCTCCACCTGATCTATTTTTATCATCCATGCTTTTTCAATACTACAAGATTCCTTAAAGATTTTTTTCAAATTTTATCCGCTACAAATTTCATTCATCGCAAATGTTATCATCATTGCAAAGGCGAAACACCGTATAAATTTTCAGCCAATTGTTGCTTCTTGAAATTGAACTTTTAATCATCCTTTTTGGCTGAAACTTTTATACAATTTCATAGATCGTCTTACGTTTCATCTAAGACTGATCTTGTAAAAAAATTCCTTTTGGATCTGGATTTATAGCACTGTGATTCTTTGTTGCACAGTATTGAAATTTTACAATGCAAAATCTGCCTTCCGTTTATTGGTCTCTTGAACTGAACTTTTGTTCATATTTTTTGGTCGAAATTTTTATATAATTTTAAAGATCAAGTTAGCTTTCATCTGAGATTGATTTTTGGAAAAACATTTCCTTCTAGAACTAGTTTTCTTGTGCAATCTTTCACCATCACGTAGTTTTATAATTTTTACGATGAAGGATCTACCTTTCATCTTTTGCCCTATTTCCCTATTGTTATGTTACCAAAATTTCGCCAAACTTTTTATTGGTTTTACCAACATCTGAACCAATGATTTTTACATAAATTTCTTGAACTTTCCTTTAGAATTTACATCAAGAAGTCATCGTTTCTTCGACGTAAAATCTATTCGGCAAGATAGCACATCGCAACACATTTTTTCGTCAAATTCTATCATATTTAAGTGTTATTTTTGTGAGATTTTGGACTCTCTTTTCCTTATCTCTAAACCCTACCAGTCTCACTAAAAGGTCCTCCAAATCTTACCCTCCTAACCCAAACAGCCACCTAAATCAGCCCTAATCGTAGCTTATTTTCTTATCAATCCACTTACCTTTTCAGTCAACTTTCCTTACCAATACACCTACCTTTACTCCCATCTATCTCAGATCTAAAATTTATTTCCCTAACCTTCATCTACTATCATTATAACCCTAAAACCACACCAATTCGTAGCCTAAACTTCACAAAACCGCAGCCCCAAATCGCACCCAAAACAATCACAAATTGCACCCAAAAATTGAAGTCTTCGGTCCACCAATCTTTCAGCCACCTAATCTCCCTTATCCCTTCAACTGTAGCACGTATCTTTCGCTGCCCAACGCTGCCAATAACAACCTCTTGCTACCATCCTTCTTGATCGCAACCAGCAGCGATCCTTGTGGCATAAATCTACCAACAACGATCTTTTGCTGCAATTTGTTTACATCGCAGCTCACAACAATCGTTTGCTGCCAACTATCTTGATCGCAGCCAGCAACAAATTGAACACAACAGCAGTCATCTCTCGCTCTAATACTGTTGCTGCCCTCCTCTGTAATAGTCATGTACATCGTTACCCAGTCTTCATCCTGCTGTAGTCGCACCCTTGCTGCAACCGACGTCACTTGTAGCCATGAAGTCGCACCGCAGTCGTAGCCAACATTGCTACTACCCTCTTCTTCCTCCATCGTTGTTGTTGCCTTCCGACTCAGATCTCTTTGCTGCCATCTTCCAACAAATATCAACCACCAAAAAAATCGCAAGCTCAATGACATATAAGCGTCAACATTGCAACATCATCGAAGGATCGTAGTCGACGTTACTGCTACCATTTTCTTCCTCCACTGTTGCTACTACCCTTGGCTGCTATCCTCCACTTGGAGACTTCACCACCGCAACCTTGACATCGCTGCCATTGCTACCTTCAACTTGAAAATTGTAGCTACACTCTTTAATTGGTTTGACAGGTTGGAGATCCTTACGTCATGACATCAGTAGGCTTATTCAAAGCCAAATTGGAGGCTCTTGAGACACGTATAGATGTTAAATTATACGCTCTCTTTGAGGAGTTTAGATTGGGTCGATCACCAAGTTCAATAAGATCACAACATGGTGTAAATTTGGATTGTAAAAAGAACCTTAGCGAAGAACTAGTGATGATCCATAAAACCTCCACCATCCAAGAGTACCAAACCAGGTTTGAAAGGTTATCTAATCAAACTTATGATTGGTCTGAAAAATAGATATTGAGGACTTTTATTGAGGGTTTGAAGCTGGAGATTCATGAAGAAGTTAAAGCGCGACAGCTATACACACTTAAGGCAATCATCTCCTTTGCGCGACATCAAGAGGAGTGATTGAACTATGAAACTCGGAAGACTAGAGTTGCTCCCCAACCAGCGATACCAAAGTTTTCACCTCCTACTATCAACCGACCCCCTTAGCCACAGAAATTAACAAGAGAAGATCTTTATGATGGATTAACAAAGGGCCTATGTGGGTATTATGATAAATTATGGAGCCTAGAACATAAATGTAAAAAGGAGACATCGTTGATGATTGCGCCCACTAAGGACCCAAACTTGATAATACGACTCTCGAGCCCAAGGAGGAGACACCACCACTGGCCACCCGCACGGTCCCTACCTTAGCCAGCTACACCAACCTGTAAAAATTAGAGATCAAAGGTGTTTCTCAAGCAACAGTCCGTCATCATCCTCATTGATGTCGAGAACACACACAACTTCATGAGCAGTAAGGTTGCTGCCCACTTAATGCTCCAAAAAGAAGATTACAATGGGTTCAAAGTCAAGATAGCTAACAGCCCAATTTTGAAGTGCAACCAGAAGTGCCCACGGGTAAAATTGATCCTACAGGAGCAAGACATAGTTGTTGAATTTTTCCTCCTCCCTCTTGATGTTTTTGATATAGTGCTTAGCATTAATTGGTTGTTCACGATTGGAGATATTTTCTCGATTTTTTCGAAGCTAACCATGAAATTTTTCAAAAAAAAAAGCAGGTGATTCTACGAGGGAGCCCAGCTACTACAATCACAACACAACACTTGTAGGGGGTACCAAAAGAAAAATCGAGTGGTTTCCCAATTCAAATTTAAGGGTTTCATGAGATTGAAGATAAAGAGCCATCTCCCACAACTTGTTGAGATTTTGGGCGTCTCCACCAAACTGATAGAACCGTAGGGTTCTATCGTGGAAGAAGAGGGTAGAAAAGGCGATAAACGATCTCTTCGAGGGGATTGGGCCTCCTAGATCACTTCGAGAGGATCTGACTCCTAGGGTTTTACCTTTTGGCTAAAACTAATACTTTTCATTGATTGATCTCCATAAAAGAGTTACAACCTTATTTATAGGAATCTACCAAGAGTCCCACTAATCTTTGACTCTTGGTAAACTTCTAACTTAAAATAATAATTGACTCAATCCCAACAGAAGATAAAAACCACTCAATCTACTCATAACTGACTCAATGAGATTCACCCAACCCATAACTGACTCTGGCTAACATGACTCAACCTGAATAAATGGACCCGACTTAGCTAGGGTCCTAATAGACCCGCGCTCTTCAAATCAGCTTGGTCCTCAAGGCTAAGCAGCATCGAACTTCGGGAGTACTTTGGTTTAGGATATTTGCCTCGCATCATAATTTTTTGATCAATCAAATAAGGTCTCCACTTTGTGTAAGCAATAGGTCGGCCTTTTGGTGCAGTCGTCATTGAAGAGGAAGCCTCTCCATTCGATGGTTACTAGTGGTTGTGATCTTGCTTCCATGTCTTCCTTTGAGGATCACCTGCTTACCATTAATAAGGAACTTAATAATTAGTTTAGAAAGATTTCAGGTGACATCACTCACGATTGATAGTCATTTAATTCCAAGTACTATTTCGATATCTTCTAGTAGTATCAGAAAGAAATCTACGCATAGTTCTTGGCCATGTAACATTAGTTTGATTCTTGAGCATTTACTATTACAAATTAGAATTCGACCATCAGTAACCTTGACTTCAAATCTATCACAGTCTTCAATTTGATAGGCCAATCGGTTAGCAAGCCTTTTGTCCATAAATTGTGAGTGTTACTAGTATCAATTAAAATAGTAACAGGCTGTTGTTTCAAAATTTCCTCGATTTTCATGGTTTGCGAGTTAGAGTAGCCTACTATTACATATACTGTAGATACGAAAGGTCCAATAGCATTGCCAAAATTCATACCTTCTTGATCAGAGTCCATGTTATCATTCTCTGGTTCCTCTTTAATTGGTTCTATCATCAGAAGATGGCCCTATTTGCATCGATGTCCTCTATTTCATTTTTCATCACAATGCTAGCATAACCCTTTTACTGATCTTTCCTGGAGCTCTTCTCTGGTAAGTCTTCGAGGGGTTGGAGTGGAGGGAGGTGGGGCTGTCCGCTTGCTTACTACTGGTTGATTTATGTTTTTATTTATGTAATTGTTCCTATTGAGCTTTTCTTCTTGTATCCGAGCGAGTGATATGACAGCCATCATGTTACGAGGTTGTCGAGCCTTAACTTCGCACTGAATCTCTGGATTGAGCCCTTCAATAAATGTTCCAAGCAGTTATTTTTCGGACTAGTTTTGGGTTTAGTTTTAGAGGCGCTCAAATCTGCTCTGGTACTCTTGTACGGTAGAGATATGACGGATTTTGGTGAGTTGTCCATCCATGTTTTCATACTCCGATGGTTCGAAGCGAATCAAAAGTTCACTTTTGAATTACTTCCACGAGAATTCTCCATGAGTATGCTCGTACCAATCGTACCACCGGATCGCATCTCCTTCAAGTTGAATGGAGGCAATCTCCACCTTGGATTCCTTCGAAGTCCTGTGAAAACTAAAAAATCTTTCAGCATGTGAAATCCAACCAATCGGGTTTTCGTCTTCCCATATGGGAAACTCCATCCTCATGCATGTGTATCCTACGTCCTGCCTCTGATCATACTTTTCAGATCGACTCCCTTTAGAACTTTCACTACGTTGAGTTTTCTTGGGACTCTTTGATCGGCTTCTTTTAATTTCGCGGAGGAGTTCTTGAAATCTGTCTTCCATGCGAGCCTCAAAGGCTTTAAACCTTACATCAAGTGTATCATCTATAGTCATTGTGTAGGATTGTAGATTAGTGATGTTCAATTCTTTTTTCTGCTATTGAGTCAGGGGCATGAGTTTGCGTCGTAGGGAAGAGCAACAGTTGCTATATTGCTGGGAGCGAACTCTAGGCTAATATGAAGCGCATGGATACAAGTTATGCCTTAGAATGAAAGAGAATTCCGAATCAGCTTTGTCTATGAACAAGGAAGCTATAAGTAATGCAACTATGAATCTCATGGAGAGTTCGATCCTGGCTCAGGATGAACGCTGGCGACATGCTTAACACATGCAAGTCGAACGCGAAGTGGTGTTTCCAGTGGCGGACGGGTGAGTAACACGTAAGAACCTGCCCTTGAGAGGGGAAGGGAGATAATGATGAGGGCGCGGCCGGAGGCAAATGCGACAGTAAGGGGGGGATGGCTATAGCCTTCGCCTTCGGTTGCATGACGGGGAGAAAGAATGGGTGATAGTGACACGGTTGAGGGCTAGAAGGCAGCAGCGATGAGGGAAAGAGAAGGAGGCAGTGGGGATCTGGCAAGGGATGCTGCAGTGAATGGCAGGGGTGGTTGGGCGGCGCTGGAGGGAGCAGCAACAACGGCGCTGGATGGCAAGCATTGCGGCAGCGGAAGAGCAGCGGGGTTCGGCCGATGGCGACAGTGGCAGGGAGGAGAGATAACAATGAGGGCTGGTAGTAGAGGTGGCGGCGGCTTGCATGGGGAAGATGGGGAAGACATCAACAACAAGGGAAGAAAAGGAGGCAGGGGTTAACAACAAGTGGCAGCAGTGGCTGGTGACCGGAGTAGGCGGGTATGGCCGACGGTGGTTGCGACTAAGAGCAAGGGAGGCAGCGGCTGCGGCAACATTGGTCAGTGGCAGGAGCAAGGGGGAAAGAAGGGGGCTGTGCGTGTGGGGAGTAGCAGTCGAGGAAGAGGGCAACGACAACGTGAAGTGGTGGTGGGTGGTGACGGGGAGGCAGATGCGGCAGGCGACAGTGAAGAAGGCCGGTTGGAAGCAGTTGCGGCAGCAAACGGTGGCCAGCGGCATATGAGGGAGGAGAGGAGGACAGCGCAGAGGGCGTGCGGTTGGAAAGGAGGAGAAGGCATCGACGATGCGCGGCTGCTGCGGTAGGAGAGGAGGAGAAGAAGACAACGCAGAGGGCGTGCAATTGGAAAGGAGGAGAAGGTAGCGACGATACGCGGCTACTGCGGTAGGAGAGGAGGAGAAGAAGAGGCAGAGGAGGCAGCGACTATGGCGGCCGTCGGCACAGGGAGATGGGGAGCAGAGGGCGGTGGCCAATGACAGAGCGGGAGATGGGGCGAAAGGCGGCGTGGCGGCGAGGAGATGGGGCAGCAGCAGAGGTGGCGTTGGCCGGCGATAGGAGCGGGGAGATGGGGCAGCAGCAGGGAGGAGAGGAGAATAAGGGGCGAAGAAGGGGGAAGGCGCGGTTGTGGCTCTTCTTCTTCTTCTCTTTACCTCTCTCTCTCTCTCTCTTTTTCACCCTTTATTTTCCCCGCTTGTTTTATCACAATAAAAATGCCGAAGATCGCTGCTCTGATATCAATTGATAGAACCTTAGGGTTTTATCCTGAAGGAAGAGGGTGAAAAAGGGGATAAATGATCTCTTCGAGGGGATTGGACCTCTTAGATCACTCTGTTACTTCTCATTAATTAATCTCTATAAAAGAGTTACAACCTTATTTATAAGGCTCTACCAAAGAGTCTCACTAATTTTTGACTCTTGATAAACTCCTAACTAAAAATAATAACTGACTCAATCCCAATTAAAGATAAAAACCACTCAATCTACTTATAACCGACTCGATGAGATTCACCCGACCCATAACCAACTCTGGCTAACATGACTCAACCTGAATAAATGGACTCGACTTAGCTAGGGTCCTAACATAAACCGAGCCGATTACCTCTTCTGAAGCTGTCCGACCACCCTATGCTGAATAGACCGCAACTTCTGCTAGTTGTTGCTCGGCCAGATTGCTTCCTCCAACTTCATAAGGTCAAAGAGAAAAGGGTCATCCAAGAGATGATAGAGACATAGATTGTTCGGCTATGCTTATTCCTCGCTACGATACATCCATACATTCTTTTCCCCAAAGATAAGCTACTTCTAAAGTGTTACATCCCGTTAAACTTACCATGGTTGCTGATCTCAAGTGACTTCCATGACTTTTTTCAGTATCAGACCATGATGCTTAAAGACTTCCTTGATGATGACCTCCGATCTATGGCCCAAGACTGCGAGAAAATTGAGCCCCTCCTATGGCGAAATCAGAAAAGGGGAAGGATCATTCGTAGGACTCAACGAAGCATGAACATCATCCCTCTCATTATAAAAAAAGATGCACCACCTTGGCTGAGTGGAACTATAACCCTCACGACTACGATGTCATCCACACTACATCATGGCCAGATGTTTATTATTGGAGCAAACACATCCAAAGTGGGGGTCAGCATCATCCTCATACAAGATAGTCAACAACACGAAGAATTAAAAATGAGCCCTGAAAAATCACCACCCCTACCCACCTCAAACTCAGATCGGGCTCACACTACTAGAGATTTTATTAGAGAATAACCCTCACTACAAAAGAATGCACAACTACTATTACAGAGCAACCACGTGGCAGCCCAAGCAAGGAAGAAACTTTCCCTTGACAAACGTTGGAGCAGAAGAAAGTTTCTTCAGAAAGATCAAGTTCCCCTTTATCTCCAGCTCCATCATCACAAAATTTAAGCATCAAGAAAGTGGTCTCCCTATTTCTTTGGGCCTTGCAGAATTGGGGATCATATTGGGGCCATAACCTGGAGATCAGATCCGTGTACCAGATCAAAATTACAGTTGATCCTCCAAGTATCCCACCTCAAATGGAAATTTAAAGATGATGACTCAGCTCAAGTTCTTCTAACTGACACCCAAGTTGATGAAGAGCTAAAGACCCAATTCCCTAAGTTCATGGAACTTTAGCCTTAAGGACAAGGTTGATTTTAAGAAGGTGCGTTTTATAGGACTCCAACAGGGTTGAGTCCTAATCTCTTTAGAAGTAGTCAATAAAATCCTAATAGATTGCAATAAAGTCACTTCTATCTTATAAATGAGTATGACTGGGGTATAGATTAGCCCTTAGGGCTTAGTGGCCATCGCCCTCCCTTACTGGGTTGGTAGGCTAGGGTTTCCCCCTGTTTAGGTCAGCTATAGAGCTAACTTAGTCACCACATGTTCCTTATAAGGCAAGTAGACTATAGAAGGGGTAAAAGAGTAATTTTAGTTAGACAAGCATCCCCTAGGGTTAGGGTTTAGAGCCCTATATAAGTATGTAGCATCTACCTCTTTTTATTAATCAATTTACAACTTTAATTCAGCCCTGTGCCGAGTCTAGGAGGGAGGAACCTCTACAACGTTCCAATGGTTGATCCCCCTCAAGGATCAAAATCTATAGAGCTCCTTCTGGGGTTCTATCATCCTATTAATCTTTGAAGAAAATCATCTTACCTACCCTCGACATAGATATATAAATAATCATGACCATTCATTTATACTCATCTATTTATTGATGCATGTATCCAAGAAGTAACATGATAAAATAATATATTATTTATGATTATTTGATTTATGTTAAGAGAAAAAATCATTGATGGTTACAAATATGATTTTCTCTATATTACAATAACTAAGAGCATATGAGACTAGCCCACATTAGGTTTATTTGATTAAAGTAATTTGAATCATTTACTTTCTAAAATTCATATCACTCATTAAAGTGAATAGATGAGACTAGCCCATCTTATTATTATGCAGAGCACTTAAGACCATGTCAATTGTGTTATCATTTTAAAAAAATGTTTCAAACCATGTTGGTCATATTATTAGAGAGTAAAAAGTGCTTCAAGTTGTGCTAGTCATATTGTCATCATAAATTACACTTCAATTGTGTAGATTGTGTTGTTGGGCTTTACTCTTGACTTGAGTGGTTAACTGTCAAAATCGATGAATTTCTTTGCACGCTTTGTTTGCATGTGCAAGACATCATTGTCGCCTTTCTCACTTGTTTGCATGTGCAATACATCATTGTCGCCTTTCTCACTTGTAAATATGTTGTTTTGATTGTTGTGTGATATCCACTCAAAATTGATTCTTGATATATCATCACGTTGATAGCTTATCATCCTTCTTGCATGACACCTTTATATGCTTCCATATATCAATTACCAAAACTATAGAGATTCTAAAAGATTGTAATGATAATCCACATAACTCACAATTGTTCTAGTCATGCCACATCAATTACCACTTGAACCGATGGGCAATCGAACGGTTACTTAAGGTAATCCATGAGTTGCCTTCGGCCATTATAAATAGTGGGCTAGTCTCATCAATTGCCCCACACCTTCAATTGACTCAGAGCATTTAGACTCATCTCAAATTTCGGATTTTAATTGAGGTTCGAATGTCTTCAACCTTTTCCTCCACCAATTAGATGGGTTGTCAATTTTATAGTGCTTAAGTCTACGTGACATATCTACTCCTGATTCCTCTTCACTTGAGACCATCAACTTTCACTACTGATCTTTTTTCATTAGACGAAGATCAACCACCCCTTATAACTTTTTTCTCCTTTTCTTAGGCTTAGGAGATAACCCTTACAACTGTTTTTGCTCTCACGAATTCACTCTTAAACAAAAATAGGGGAACTCTCAAACAAATTCAACAAAATTTACCTAAGTTTTTCATTAACTTTCTTGTTGTCCCAAACAAGGATAAATAAGATATTTATAGGCTCCAATTGGCTTTAAAAATTAGAGTTAAAAAATCAAACACCTTGAGATTTTACCACCACTGATTAGAGCCCGAGAATATGGGAATAGCTGTACTATCATCGTTTGGGCAGTACTACTACCAACAGCCGACGGTACCACCTCCAAGGTATCTCGAAAATAGTACTTTTTAGTACTTTTTATACATGAGTTGTACCTTCTTCTAACATGGCTATAACTTCTTCTAAGTCAATGAAATGAGCTCAAATCAGCCCTTAAACCCTAATTATGATAATTAAGATAACACAATTACAAACAAATATTCTTTGTTGTTCGACACATCAATTTGTTCATTTGGCTTCAACGAACTTCCAACAACCTTCTGTTGGGAAACCTTAGTGGGAGCATCACATACGTAGCGAAAGATCAAAACAAAATCGGTTTCCCACATAAATTAAATCATCATGCAAAGATTGGTGCACAAAAAATTCACAAAATTAAAAATTACATCGTGTGAGAGATTATTAACCTAGGGAGATCATATATCCTTATTTTTTTAGATCTGGATAGAGAGGATGAAGGAGGTCAAACGTTCTCCTCTCTAGCGGTATCCCCACGATGGATTGTTGCAGTGTTACTTCTCCAATCATAGCCCTAAGTCTTACAACTCCTGCGCAGAGAGAGGGAGGAGAATATGAGGATGCAGCCAAAGGTGCAGTCTATTATTTATGTGTCTCCCCTACTATTTATAGAACACCACCCATATATCCCTAATGGATCCTGCCTGAGTAGGTATTAGATCTCTATCCAATTATCCACTAACCTTGGATTATTGGATCTCTATCCAATAATCTCCTTTGACCTCTAATTGGACCTTATGCAAGGAGTCCATCAATGTAGGGTCTCATCTAATGAGAATAATGGCTAATTGGATAACTAATGTCCAATCCTCTATTTGCTGAAGCATCCATCATATGCGTGTGACCCTTTGAGCCTAATACCGAGCTGGCCGTGAGTCACACCCATCAAAACTCCTTTTGACTCAGTGGATTATTATCTTATAATAATTCACTGGACTCATCGACTATGGACGTACTAGATCACTACGCCATAGTCTCCAAACGGTACAGAAGATCTTATCAATTGGACCTGTTTGTCCTCAGTTACTATGTATCTATAATTCCTCATCCATATAATATCTTAAAGACCATATACTGAGAATGG
The DNA here is from genome assembly GCA_021527575.1 of Ensete glaucum. Lineage (NCBI taxonomy): Eukaryota > Viridiplantae > Streptophyta > Magnoliopsida > Zingiberales > Musaceae > Ensete > Ensete glaucum. The sequence goes on from CM038553.1 coordinate 14,144,854, forward strand.
TACTATTAGGCCACATACAGAATCTGTCTAAGTCTCGTTCTACTCAGATTCTTTCGGAGAACTCTTTCTTTCTTAATCTGACCAACCTGATCATGATTTACCTGAGCAAGAGCATATGAGATATTTCTTTAATGATACCGAGAGTGAATAATCCTTTATTGACACTCAATAACCTTCATAAGGTTGGCTACTAATCTCGATAATCGGTTGTACCAGATCAGAAACTTTCTAATCCTGTAACTCCGACATCAAAGAGATGAGTACTCAAATAATGCATCTTTGGTGTCTCAAGTCTAAGGACCAGATACATAACTAAGACTATGGAATCGCTGTCTAATGTTGGGTATCATTAACTATACAATATTTCGTAAGCGAATCAATTAGTGAACTTATTCTCCAATGAGCACCTGTATTGTATCCTTAGTATCTCTACACAAGTGGCTATAAGACCAACCGTTTTCATCATATAGATAAGCATATAGCACACTGGTCTATCCGGTTTTCTCGATATCTCTCTCGATGAACCTATGATCAGGATTATTTAGGATCTGTATTTAAAGGTAGATAGGTCTCATTATCATGATCTCATCATGATCCAATTCCTATTGCACAGAACCAAGGACATCACAATATATATATATATATATATATATATATATATATATATATTCAACAGATAATATAACGTGAAAATATACTAATAAATAATAATATAAAAAGACTGTGCAGCATGTCACACATGTCATCACTCACGTGATTGGCTTGTATGACACATGTAACCAACACATTCCGACGAACTCCCAACAACCTTTCGGTGAACTTCCAGTAAACTTCTGACGAACTCCCAATGAGAGCTCCTGACAACCTATCGACGAACTCTTGGTAAACTCCCGATGAGCTCTAGTCGCATCATCCGAAGCTTCGGCGTACCCCCGATTTTTCCGACCCAATGCCCAAACTTTGACTCCGGCCTAACGTTCGATTCTTCTTTAATTATTTTTACATTTTCATAATCGTAGTTAGTCCTACATCACTTTCTTTAACACATAGATTATATCATAAATTTATCAATTGATTTTATCATCAAAATTTGAGATTCAATAATTTTTCTCTTTTTTTATGATGATAACTAATTGATGATATAGTTAACCTTAACTCCCCCTATCAATATGTCATACCCATATAAATCATCGTTACATAATCATAATTTCAGAATACATCATTCCATGCATGATTTAAATTATAAAACTTTATATCTTCTCAAAATACATTATTCTATGCATGATTCAAAATTTAATTTTTTATATTTTCTCCTCCTTTGTCATCAATCAATAAAAAGGAGAAAAGTTTAATTAACAAATTTTTACAATATACATAATGCATAATCATAATTTCATACATTGTGCATTATCATAATTTCAAACCCTCAAAGTATAACATGCATAATGTATAATGAATTTTTATGAGAGTGAATTTTTACCACATGCATCATACATAATCATAATTTCATACATTATGCATTATCATAGTTTCAAACCATCAAAGTATAACATGCACAATTTTAAAACATTTTAACTCAACATCACTTCATTGATGATACTAACAACAAATCAACATCACTTTTGGGCATAGCATACATGACTAAAATTTTTAATTATTCATCACTTCATGCATGATACCAAGATTAACATTATTTTGGGTATAACATACATGACACCAAAACATTAAAATTTTCAATCATTTTGGTGGGCATAGCATACATGATGAAAATTTTAAATCATTGATCACTTTATGATACCAAACATTCATCATTTCTCCCCTTTTATCATCAATAAAAAGGATAAGTGCAACTAGTAAGTTCTTGAAACATGTAAACTAGTAAGCAAACTTCATTTCATTTGCAAGATATCAAATTCGCAAGTTTTACTTATATTTGTATGATAGCTAGCAACCTTTTGTTTCTTTTGTTTTTCTTTGTGATGCACAAGCTAGCAAGTTTCTTTCTCCCCCTTTGTAAAAAAAATAAGAAGAAGAAGAAAGGAGGAATTTATTCATTAAGTCCATGAATCAAAGCTCTTCTTTTGTAAATAACAAGAGGGAGTATTCATAGGAAATCATCACATTAAAGATCAAATTTCTTCCTTTTGTAAATAGCAAGAGGGAGGATTCATTTGAAATCATCACATCAAAGATTAAGTTTACAAAAAGTTCATAAATCAATTTTTTTGGTAAATTTCAAGAGGGAGGATTCATTTCAAATCATCACATACAAGATCAAGTATACGAAAAATTCATGAATCAAATTTCTTCTTTTGTAAGAAGGAATGATGTGAAAAGATCTCAAATGAAATGTCAATTTGCAAAAATCAAGAAATCCGAAAGAGGAACTCATGTATTCGGAAGATTTATTTTTATTCTAATCAAATTATTCTTCATTCAATAGTTTTATTGCAAGATAGCAATTTTATATCCCCTTTGTTATTGTCAAAAAGAAGATGATAGTACAATTTTCTCTTTTCATCGATGCTCTAACCCATAAATGCAAAGGCATTGTATAATACAAATCACATAATGAAAGATATCAAACGATGTTAATTTAGTGATAGGGTATACAATTCATGAATGCAAGGGAGTCTTAAATAAATCATGACATGAAGGATATTAATTTCAAATCGTGAATACCGAAAATCATGATTCAATTTGACAGATCTCCTCTTAGATAATATAAACAAAAATCTAAGAAAATCAAATAGTAAGCAAAATCTTAATTCATAAAAAAAATTTATCAAGTTATAAATATCGAGAAGTCAATATCATGATTATGATAAAAACTTCTCTATAGTAAGTTACAAAAGAAGACATAGGAGAACAAATAAAAGATTTTGATTTATGTATAAGAAATTTCAAGTCATCAAAATCATGGTTCATAAAAAAATCTTTTAGTTATAATTTCAAAAGATCAAAAAGATAAATCATGATTCATTTGGATAATTTTCTTTAATAAGATAAAAGAATCATAGTGAATGATCATAAAAATCTCAAGTTATTTATCAAGATATCAAAATCATGATTTAAATAATAACTTATTCAAATTCAAATCATTAAATCATCAAATCATCAACATCACTTTAATAGTGCAAGAGATTTCTAAATAATAGTATACATAGATTTATCACTTTATCTCTTATTGAAAACTTGATAAGATGAAGATATTTTCAAGAAAAATGCATTCTCTTTTTGTGTTTAATTTATATAATTTATTTCAAGAATCTTATCTTTTATGCTAAATCCATGTATTATCGTTTAAAACCTAAAACCAAGTTTCATTTCAAAAGAAATCATCAAGATAACTAATATAACACATTAGAACAATAACATATTTTCAAACAAAAGCTTCAATTTATTTTAATTCCAACAAATTTTCTTTCTTAAGTGAGTCTAACTCTTTACACTTAGTGTAATGAGTTACCATACAATTATCATGCTCATTTCATTTTTTTTTATTTATTTTACCTTATTTCAAGTCTCAATTCAAGAACAATCTAACATTCAATCATATAACATACAACCTATTTTATGTCAACACACAATCTATCTAATTTTCAACTATTCTAATCAATCATTTAACATACAAGCCAATAATTTTTAACCTAACATTTAAATTATCAATCCTATCTAAATTCAACACTTCTAATGAAAATGCAAGCTTCACTTCTCTTTTAAAATGAGTAAGTCAATAATATTTTTTTTATCTTATACATTAATGATTCAATCATCTCATGAGTTATACAAATCATGAATATAAGAAAATAAAATTCAAGTCATAAGCATCAAGAAGTCTAGTGATTTGAGATGGTTTATTTAAATAAATATTTTATTTAGTTAATACCAACAAGAATCATAGGGGATTGATTTATGAAAAACTTTGACTCATATAAAATGAGATTTATTTGGATAAATATTTTTGAGAGTCAAGAAGGTTATTTCATATATGCTACATCTTAAATCATAGACACCAATATATCATTTCAAAAATCACATGAAAATACGTCCAAGATCATCATCAAAATCACTTTTCGAGAAATTTTAATGAAGGCAAAGTAGATAGTTTCCGATTTAAAAATAGCTAAGATTGTTTAGTTCTAATTCAATTTTGTATGCTATAGCCATACAAAAGCCATTCATTATCGAAAAACAATCAAGATTAATTAGATAACCATGATGTCTCTTTAATAAAAAGATTTATTATAATTGAAAGAAAGGTCATCAAGTTTTAATCATCTTGATTCAATAAATCTTTCCTTATTTTTATTATTTTGGCTAGTGTGCTTGAAAAGTATGTTAGATCTTAAGTCTTATGTCTTGAGCATCCATTATCGAGATACTATTTTTTGTACTCCTAGTTTTTTTTGGAGATATTTCTACATGAAAAGGGGTTTTGGTTTAGGTAATCATTTGGCTGAGTCCTTCATAAAAAGCTATTCCTAATATTACTAAAGGCATTGAGTTATTTATGGTTCCTTTAGGAACCCAAACTAATTTGTGTGGACTATACTTTTAAATAAACATCTATATGCATAATATCCAAGTTGACCATAAAAATTACATTTATTTTCAGGTGAAGAATGTAATGTGGGTCCTTTAATGAAAATAGTTGATTTTTGTTTAGTGTTACCAATAAAACCAATTCCTTCATTTATATAAATATGACCCTTATTTGGAAGGATCATGTTTAGGTATTTGTTTTAAACTTTTCTAAGGTTTGTTGTAATATGATATTTTTTCTTTTTATTGCATATAGCTTTTCACATTTAGAACAAGAAGTACATGATATTGATGCTCATACAAGGTTTCAAATTTACTATTCAGTAATGCATGATCCTTTCTAAGTGATTTATAAATCTTACTAATCTTTTTAAACTCATTAAACAATTCATAAAAGATATTTAGTAATTCATCAAACATAAAAGAGGTTTTGAGTGAGTCAATTACTAATCATTGATAGTCATGAGTGCGTAGTTACCACTTCTTCTTTATTGTACTCTTCATCTTCGGAGTACCTCGGCTTCTTGCGTTCATAGCAAGCAGTTGTGTCCTTTTTGAGTTTATTTTTGTTCTTAATATCCTGTTATTTTTTGTTTCTTTTCATTAATTTTTTAAGTTCTTTTATCATAAGTTCAATATCATTGTCATCATCACTCGAGGTTTCACTCGAATAGTCTTCTTTTGTTCTTAGTTTAATGTCCTTTATATTCTTTGGAAGGTATTCTTCTTGTTCGTTATGAGCTTTGTAAGTTATTTTATAATTATGTACTAAGAGATTTATTTTTAATTTCATTACTTTACTTGTGTATTTGCGTGTGACTTTTAATATGTGTTATATATCATATACAGAATCACATGTAAAAACTGGATTAAATTCGGTTTTATCCAAGGCACAAAACAAAGCATTCATAGCTTTGGCATTTTAAGAAAAATAATTTTCTTTCATAATCATTCCAATCATTCATTAGATTGAAAAATGTTTGAAAGTCATTTTCCACAATGTTCCATAATTTAAAATCCATATAAATAAAAAAATCCTCATTCCAGTTTTTCGATAGGCGTAGTTCGTCCTATTGAACATAAGAGGACTCGTTAATGTAAAAAAAAACTTTAAACTCATTTAGGTATTAATCCAAATCAGTGAATGTGACTTTGATACCAATTGTTAGGATCGAGTTGACACCAAGAGATGAGGGTTGGGGGGGGAGGGGTGTGGGGTGAGTTAGTGCTAGGTGAAAAACTTTAGTTTGAAAACTTTTAGTCTGAAGAAAACTGATATTTAAAGTGCTTTAACTTGGAACTAGTTAATAAGTAATTAAATACGATAACAATAGCAATAAAAAGGCAAGAAAGAGATATACACAAAATTTTTATAGTGGTTCGATCCATGTGACATACTCCACTCTCGATTCCTCTTCACTCGAGGCCACCGACTTTCGCTACTGATCTTTTTCCAATAGGCTTAGACTAACCATCCCTTACAACTTTTTTTTTCCTTTTCTCGAGCTTAGGAGATAACCCTTACAACTCTTTTTGCTCTCAAACAAATTCAATAGAATTTACCCAAGTTTTTTCTTAACTTTCTTGTTGTCCCAAGTAAGAATATCTGGAGTATTTATAGACCCCAAATGGGTTAAAAAATTAAAGCTAAAAAAGTCAAACACCCCGAGATTTCGAGGTATGAGTGGTGCCACCGTCGGCGCTGATGGTACTACCACCAAACAGAGCCCAAGAATCTGGGCTTTGGTGGTACTACCACCGACAGCCGGTGGTACCATCACCCAAGTATCCTAGAAACAATACTTTTTAATACTTTTCGTACATGAGCTGTACATTCTTTTGATCTAGTTGTACCTTCTTCTAGTTCAATGAAATGAGCTCTCTAATAAGCTCAAATCAATCCTTAAACCCTAACTATGATAATTAGGATAAAATAATTGCAACCTTCGTTATCCGACAAGTCAATTTGTTCATTCGGCTTCAACAAACTCTCGGCAAACTCCCGACAAACTTTCAATGAAGTCCCAGTCAACTCTCAACAAACTTGCAGTGAACTCTTAGTGAGGTCTCACCACATAGTCTGAAGCTTCGATGTACCCTCGATTCTTTCGGCTCGATGTTCGAACTTTGACTCCAGCCCAATGTTCGATTCTTCTTTAATTGTTTTTACCTTTTTATGATCGTAGTTAGTCCTGATCATTTTCTTCAATATATAGATTAAATCATAAATATATTAATTGATTTTATCATCAAAATTTGAGATTCAATAAATTTTAACATATCCATGGTATCAACAAGAGCAACTTACTCCTTCTCTGAAAGAGTCAAAGTCACTGTTTTGAGAGGATGCCCTCTTAAAATAAAATTCCTCGGGCAATAGAGCCCACTACCCTCGGCGGGCTTGTTCATTTTTTACTCAATTATTTCAGCCTCCAACCTAGATAAGTTCAAGCTAATTGTTGCAAGCTTGGTGATTGACCATATGAGTCACGTCAGTATGTCTAACTTGCACTGATGTATTGGGGATGAGCCTTTGTTTCCTTATCCACCCTTTCTTTGTTGAGGCTATCCAAACTTGAAAGTTCTCGTCTATCCAGATCATGTTGAACTCCTAGTGCTATATTGCGACTTTTGTCAGCTTCATACTACCCTAACACTCCCAATTGCTTTGTGTTATAACATGTGCTTGAGAGGTTTGATGTATTTTCTCTCTATCTGCTATGGACTTAGAACAATTCAACTATGGGGAGGCACTAAAAAATTATGGGTGGACCAAGTCCACCATCATCCTTTAGATGAGCGAGTAGTGGCTCTTTAAGGCATGCCTCAACCCTTTGTGCCTTTGGTATAGTGTTAGTATCTTCTTAATTTTTTCATTTGTTTGTCTTAAGATTAATCTCATAATTCTATTTGTAGACATAGATCTCTGTAAAAATATGTTTCGAGCCACTAAGGGACATAAAATAAATATAAAGCAAGTGGTATCGCACCCATCTATAAGGGTGCAACAAGTATAGGGTGCAACGAGAAGAGCAAATCATTCAAAAGTAAAACAAAAACTGTATGGGCTCACCCAAAGTGCATAATTTGTCATGAACCCTCGTGCTTATGTTTGTACTTGACATATTAGTTGGTATTAGAAGGAGTTGTTGGTTACAGGTGCTCTGCAAGCCAATCACATGAGTGATGACACATGTGACACACTGCATAATATTTTTGTATAATTATTATTATTAGTATTTTCATATTATGTTTATTACCTATTGTATATATATTGTGATATCCTTAGATCTGTGCAATAAAAATTAGATCGTGATGAGATCACGATAATGAGACCGATTCACCTTTAAACACAGATCTCAAATAATCCCAGTCATAGGTTACTCGATAGGGACATTGAGATAATCGGATAAACCAGTGTATTATATGTCCATCCATATAATGGAGGTAACTGGTCTCATGGCTACTCATGTGGAAATACTAAGGGTATAATATAAGTGCTCATTGGAGAATGAGTTCACTAATTAATCCACTTATGAAATGTTAGATGGTTAAAAATATCTGATGTTAGATAGTAATTTCGTAGTCTCAATTGTGTGTCTAGTCCTTAGACTTAAGACACCAAGGATGTCTTATTTGAGTACGCCTTTCTTTGACACCAAACTTACAGATATGAAAGTTCTAGATCTGGTACAACTGGTTATCAGAATTGATAACCAACCTTATGAAGGTAATTAAGTATTAATAGATGATCGTCCACTCTCGATATCACGAGAGGAATATCTCATGTGCTCTCGCTCAAGCAAATCTCTGGTCAGAATCGTTCAGATTGAGATAGGAGTTTTTCGAGAGAATTTGACTAGAGCGAGACTCAGATGGATTCTGTATGAGGTATGACAGTACCATACTCGATATACGGTTTTTGAGATATTAGATGTCGACTATAAATACATGATAACTAAAGTCCAATGAATTAAATTCTCCTATTTTGTGTGGGGATTATGGCGTAGTGGCTTAGTACGTCCATAGTCGATGAGTTGAGTAAATTGTTATGGGATAACAATTCACTAAGTCAGAAGGAGTTCTGAGTCAAAAAGAATTCTGACATGTGTAACTCATGGCTAGTTTGATATTAGGCCTAGAGGGTCACACATATATAATAGATATTGTGACGAGTAGACGTTTGGATATGAGTTATCCAATAAGCTCATGTTTCATTGGATGAAGCTCAGCATTAATGGATTTATTGCATTAGGCCCAACTAGAGGTGAATTGAGATTATTTGATAGAAATTCAATAATCCAAGAGATAAGGGTAATTGGATGGAGATCTAATACATACTAAGGCATGATCCATTAGGATTTTTAAAGAGACTCTTTATAAATAGGAGAAAGGGGCAGCAAAGGATACCTTTGGCCATCCCCTTTTATTTTCTTCTCTTCATTCTTTTCTTAGCCGACCACCCCTCTCCTTAGTACACGAAGACAACGAATAAGAAAAGAGTTCTTTCTTCCATGTTGCTGCAAGGTGGTGCGCAAAAGCTATAAAAAAAAAATATGTATAAAAGCTACGAGTTTTTGCACCACAAGGGATGAGGATCGTCGTTTCTTCCACCGTATGGATACTACTAGAGAGAAAAACATATGACCTATTTTATCCTCTCCTTTGGATATAGGTTTTTAGGGATATACGAAATTCCTAAGTAAAATATCTAACATATGACTTGCAAATTTTTTGGGTTTACATTGTATTTTGTGCATCAATCATGACATGATAAACGTGAAAAATTATTTTTATTTTATATTGTGATTATGATGCTTATACGTGGTTTTCCAATAGGAGTACTCGGACTCTTTCTATTGGAGTATATTTAGTTTTATATTGATTGAGAAATAAGAAAAAGTAATATGTTAAAATAGTAGCATCACTCTTTTATCCTCAAACACATCTTTCTGGGTTTAGGAATCTTGGCAGGATTGAAAGAAATGAGATGCACGTCCATCGTTGGTCAAAGATGGGAGAAAGTGAGACATGACCGATGGTGGAGGAGATGAGGTGCGACTCCGGACAAGAGGAGACGAGGAGTGATCAAGGGTAGGAGGAACGAGATACGATCGAGAAACCGAGGACTGGTCGATTCTGCTACGCTAGGCAAAGACTAAGTTAAAGTGATACGAAAGCAAATGCAATAATATAAAGTATTAGGCATAATTGCTGTTGGCAGCGGAGCGGAAACTCGGATGAAATGCAGATGCGCTTCGGCTTCTAATTAAGTTCATAAATAGAATTGTGAAATCTCTTATTTCCGACTCTAATATTACCTTGACCAACTTTATACTTCACCTTGATTCGATTCAGTACCTCGATTTGATAGCCCACTGCTCTTTTTTTTTTTTTCTTCTACTGTTACGAATCTTCTATACAGACTAAGTTCCGTTTTCCTCAATGAAAACGGAACTGCTGATGAGCAGTGCGCTCACAGCTTACTGAAACTATCCATACTCAAAAATGGCTTATATAAAACCCCATTTTACTACCACTCCCTTCGCGCTTAATTAGTAGTTGAGTTAAAAGCGTTAAGTTGAGATCTACTATGTTATCTTGGCTACAAAACTCTTCCCTGATACTTAATTTGATTCAACTCGGGGCTATCAGGAGCAGGACAATGATCTTAAGTTTAAAGATCCGAATGCGGGTTAAGAAAGAATATAGAAAGTATCTAAGAAAATGAGTTGTTATAGCAGAGCCCCGTACTTGATTCTTGACCGACAACAAGGAGAAGTAAGCTAATGATGAGAAAACAGTAGTCATTTCTTCTTTTCATTGTAGCGCATAAGCAGAAATCAAATAAGGATTTTGTTCAAAGGACAAGACAGGCCCTCTAAATTCTATTCAACAAAAAAAAAAAAAAATGTGAGGTCGACGACAATCGGTTCTGTTCGTGTTGACAGTGTCTGTCATGATTATATTATTATTGCATTGAAAGGGATAAGAGAATAGAGCTAAATCACTAAACCGATTGTCGATATCAATGCTAACGTTTCTTGTCTAGTAGTTACTTGGCAGTTGTCGACTCTCAATCGGTAATAAGGTTGAACTTCACCTTCGAGTATAGAATAGGGGGTCCAAATATTCATTATCTCCATAATAGGTTACGCTTTGTAGGTTCGGTGAGGGTGTTGCTCGTCACTCAAAAGCTTTAGTTCAAAGTCATGGTGCACATATGGTTTACAGTTGATAGTTTAGTCGGTTCAGAAAGGAGAGTTTTTGCAATTCCTACTTGATTTATATGACATATATTAACAATTTAGATTTATGTTTGACTCTTCCTCGGTGCAAAAAAAAAAGAGTCTAGTATAGGTCCAAAACAAGAAGACTAAGTGCGCTTCGCTTACGAGAGGGGAAAGGAAGTTTCGTTTAGGGCAAACTATCTTACGAGCGAGGTGTGATCCAAGTCGAGTTGGAGAAGAATTACGATGCTCTCTAAAAAGTTAAATTATCCAATTTCAAGTACAGCTCTTAAAGCAAAGAAAGGGAGGCTAGTGAGTAAGCTACCATTAAAGTAGAGATCGAGGAAGACGAAGTAAGGAGCCCCGTTAAGTATATAGTAATAGGTCTAGACCAAGTCCTATTTTCTAGTACCAGTTTTGAAGCTATAAGTCATGTTCGTTCATAGGTTAGTATAGAACAAAATAAGAGTAGAAGACACAAAGTAAGTAATAGGACACTCCATCGCTTTCCAGTAAGTAGCACTTATCAGCTGCAATCTGATCTTATGCTTCAGTGCTAAAAGAAATGACTGGTTGACTCGGGGCCTACGGTGTTATACTTTGTGCTAACCAAGACTCAGTGCTTCAATGAAATGAAAATGCTTCAATGTGAGTTGTTGACATTCCTATTCCTATTATATAGGCGAGTGAGAAAGGACCAAAATCAATTATTGTTTTCCTTCAAACCTTAAGAGATATAATAATGAAATTCTTTGAAAGCAAGCGGAGGTCAGAAAAAGAAAAGAGATAAAGGAGTGTCTTTGCTCTAGCTCCAAGCCCAGTTTTGGGTGCCTGGTATTATAGAGATATTGGTAACTAACAACCAACCATGCATGTGCTCCTTACTTTAAGAATATAGTTGATGTTTGAATTTCATAAAAGTAGTCAAAGAGCATGAAATAGGTAACTTAGGGTATTTTCGTATGCAAGAGAAGAAACCATATATGTAGCTATATCAAGAGTCCGAATTAGAATATGGAGGCAGCAATGGGATAGTTTGGAGAAAGGGAGTTTGGTGCAGAAGCATAGCTTGGAATTGAAGTTTGTTACCTAATAGCTTCTTAAGTTTCTAATACTTGTGATTTATTGCTTTTTTATCCTGTGTCAACATCTTTATACTTAAAATTAGCTTACTCCCCAAGAAGACTTTCAGGATCAACTGGGCGAACAACTGCTTCATATTCTCTTGTCGACTTTCTTTCTTTTGATCTAGATTATGATCCAACTGTACCTACTCTATACTTTGTACCCTGACCCCTTTTGTACCCTGACCCCTTTTGTACCCTTACTCTTAACACGTAGTCTCCCGCTCTGTGCTTTCCCTTCACTGTTGAACTCAACCCTGGCTTTTACTCTTTAACCATTAGATCTAGATCATCCTTGCTCTACCGACATGAGCCTATGTCTCCTGACCCAGAAGCTACCCTCACTACCTATGAGTATTGCTTTACTTTTTTGTAAACTCAAACTTATGTATGTTGGTCTTGCTCTCTTATTTCTCTTTCTTAGTTTCCACGCTTTGAAACTAATACTTATTATAGTTAGTCTATACCTCTACTCGCTTTCATGCTTTAACCATTGATAATATGAACAGAACACTTCCATGGAACTACCGACTTCCAATGCTTTTTATTAGAATAAAGAATCCTACCACTGATAGCGAGACTCCTACTTTAAATAAAGAAGTTAGCTTACTTGTTTGAGTATGTAACTATCGTATCTCATCCCTTCCTCCTTGGGGCCCAAGACTTTCTTTCCTGCCTATCATTCTATTACTTGAGGTACGACCTATTGTATCCCATAATAGACTAATAGCAGTAATCATAAGAATAGAACCCGAGCTATAGCAATACCCTAGCAATAAACACTGGGAAACCAACGACTACTTCTTGGACTTTAACTGCTGCTTCCAAGCCTGCCCTGCCTAACCTCCTATTCCTAAGAACCTGTTGGTTAGTTTCCCCTTCCTCGCCTGGAGTCTTAACTTCCTTCTAACTTTACCTTTATCTAAGTCTCCTATTGCTTTATCTTATTATGGGACTAATGCCCTAATTACTGTAGTTCACCACTAAACCTGCCCTTACACTTGATGAAATCTAGATTGACACAATCTCTCTTTCTACCCTTGTTTGTGTTCTCTCTTTTACTCGAAAATACCTTATTTTTACTTATATTAAGACAGTTGTTACTTATCTATCTATTAGTAAGATCGACTACTCCGCATAGTAAGATTAACTACCTAGTGAACGAGGCCTGGTTTCTACTCTTGCCGTGGGAGTGCTTCTATTCTTGTATGCCCTTGTTTGATTCTAGTATGTAGTAGTTGCTTGTCGAGTTCAATTAAATAATATGTAAGGTTTAGGTTCAGTAGCTGAAGAATCAGATACAGGAAGGGAATGTCAGGCCCAAAGCTATTAGTTAAAGAAAGAGAAACAGTTGTTGAGGTTGGAAAGCGAAGATCCAAACACAAAGAAGTCGGGATCCATATCGATAGAAAGCAAAGGAAGCAAGTAAAATACCATGTGTATAGAGTTCGGTTGCCTCAACTTGTTCTTAAAGGAAGGAAGCAACAACTCACTGTCGCTACACAATATAAGTGACTTGCCCACTCTCATCAGTGGGAGCTATAGTCTGTTTTCCGGTAGTGGATTTCCTAGTTGCTATCTTGATTCCGATATTAGTACTAGTTTAACTTAGCATGGTACCCTTACTTTCAAGTTGGATTCTCGCTACCAGTGATATCAGTCTTGCCAGCACCAGTTCAATTCCTTCCCATATGGGTTTCAACCCTTTCACTAGTAGATGTACTCTATTACCTAGCAATTTGATCTTATTACATACACAGTTGTATTATTATACATGACTATTCTATATGCTAAGGCAAAATATCATATTTTACTTATTAGTTTGATTCACGTACAAGAGGAGTAAGTCCAATAAGTAAGTCAAAGAACAAAAGACAGGGTAGTCAGAATCGACTTTAGTTAGAGCTATGAGCGAGGAAGCACTAGTTCCATTCTCTTATTCCCTAGTTCAATTATTAGAAAGAGTAGTTCATTCCCTTTCTTTGTATTGATTCCTCTGATCCGGTGTGTACTCTTTTACTACTTAGTTTGATGTAATAGGGCACTATAGTTGGTTTGGCGAGTTCAACTCTTATGCTTGCTACTTTTAGTCTACTACCCAGATGTGCTAGCCTCTTATCACTAATACCATAAGTCTGATAGCTCTCTATTCAAAAGACATAATAAGCAATTGCAGAATCAAAGGCAGGAGGGTAGGTTTAAAAGCACTAGTCAAGTTCTAAAACAAAGAAAGGTAGGCTGATAACTGAATGAATGAAGGAGATTTGGATGTCGAATTGATTCTCATTAATAGGAGTTCGATTCTTGTTAACACTAGTGGATTTCCCAATTAGTAGTTAAAGCCCTTGTTGCTAGTCTAGTCCATTATCATAGTAGCCGAGCCTTGTTGTCGGTAGTCCTATTCTTTAGTTTAGTATTGATTCTTTCTAGTAGCGGAGTAAGTCTCAACAGTAGTAGTGTTTCCCGGTTATGAGTTAAAGTACCGCTAGTTAACCCTATTTCTATACTTAGCTCAAAGGTATGACAAGTGCTTTCGGAGTGACCGTCCATTTCCTTAGTCGTAGTGGGTGAGTTATGTCCTTGTTAACACTAGCACCAGTAGCAGTCCTTAGCAGGGAGTTCGGGAAAGAGGAATATGAATGCAAGATAGTAGTTGACAAGTGGGAATGCAAGTAATTAGTAACATGCCGAGAGAAGGTATAGTAAGAATGGTAGAGAGAGGCAAACTCCCAATATAAACTTAAGGCAGTAATGGCATACTTCAAGTTAAAAGCGGAAGAGCAAAGGTCAAATACAAGAACAAAAGGTGAAATATAAGACTAAAAGCAAGGGATGCTAGGCATGAGTGAAAGGATAAAAGACAGGATAGTTAGAGTTGGAGTCAGTAAGAGAAGACTTAGTTAGGTGAACTGGGGTGGGAGCGCCAGACCCGAACCTCATACAAGCAAGAATTAAAGTGAGGAAAGATAGGTTTAGAGAAAGTATCCAAAGAATGAAAAGTAACAATAGGATACTTAAAGACAGGAATAGCAGGCTCATAGGTGCTAGTAACAGAACGAAAGAAGGGCGGGTTTGGTTGGAAAGCCCAGACCAATGCCAATAGATAGAGAATGAAAGTAAGACAGGGAAGGCTTAGCTGTAGGGGGGAAGCGTTCAATCTCTTGGTATAGTATTTGAGTCTGCTAGTTATAGGAGCTACATCCTCTTATTAGTAGTTACAGCGGCCTAAGTCAAAGGAGTTATAATCATATTAATAAGACCTAAGTCGACGAATGAACTAGTGCTAACAAGACTCCGCTAGTGTCAACAAGACCATAGCTCTTAATACGTAATCCAACTATTGCCTACAAGCCCACCATTTAAGGTATCTACTTACTTTCTCTACTTTACTATTATTGGAAAGAAGTGAACTGGTACTTATATGGGGCTTAAACACGGAACCCAGGCTTTCACTACTGGTCTCGAACCTCACTTGCATCCCGTAGCTCCACGATCAGTCTTATATTCCGAAAGCATTAATATAATTTTTGTCTTGGCCTGTTACTTGCCCTTTTCAACCCTATGCTTGGGGTTGAGCTCGACACTCCCTTATCTTATTCTTTAATTGGGTACTCTATTCACTTCCTTTTATTAATCATTCTTTGACTTTTATTAATGATTTTATTAACTTGTATTGATATGTATTGGAATATATTTTATCATCTATAGTATGAGAATAACCCTATGGTAGGAGCAGCAAATTTAGCTATTACTTAGAAAACTGACTTCACAAATGCCCTACCTAACTCCTTTTCTTACTACTATGTCGATCAATCACCAAGTACTCAAACACAACTGCAAAAAAAGAAACTAACAGCTAGGAAATCAACGAGTGCTTCTAATAGTTGAACTTGGTATTATCATACTTATATTAGTAAGTGTCCTCTCAAACATAGGAATCGGCATAAGGGAAAGAACAAAAACAAAGAAAGTCGACATCTAAATCTTCCTAGCAGTCTCCCACATCTGGTATAACAACTCAAGAAGCAACCGGACCAAAGTTGGAAATAAGTCCACTAATAAGAAGTTGGAATTGCACCGGTAAGTCAAAGAAACAAACTTGAAACAGAGCATAGAGAAATGGAAGAACGCAACTGGAAACTCGTAATTTCAAGCAGTAAAGGGAGACTCAGTGAATAGATGTAAGGCTAAGGGAAAGGAGCGGTATACCCCAAGTGAAGCGCAAACTGTCAATAATGTGTAATGTTGCGGCCAAAGCGCCAGCCAAGTAACTACTAATGTTACGCGGAGGAGAAGACTACTAATGTATTCGCTTTGACCTGATGCCCAGAGAGACTTTTGCCTCCTTTTTCTTCTTTGACCGACTGGATAATGAGGGGGAATAATCCTACTAGAGCACTCACTCCGGGGGCAGCTACCGGTGCCTGCCTCATCCGCCTATGTGTATGCCCATATATGAAACGACTTATGCTCTGCATATGCTGTCGGGTACGTAACTACTTCCTAGGCTAGGCTAGGCGGGTCGCCTTCTCCTCTTGCTAATGCTAATAAAAGCAGCCTGCGTTATTTATCTTATAGTATTGGGTAAATTCAAGAAAGCGAGAATCTCTACTCTAGCGCACCATATTTCTCTTGCGATCCTGCGCTACGACTGTCTTTCTCTATACTAGGCAGTTCTCTCTCTTCGAAGAGCTAGACTACTTCGATTTGCACTCCTACGCTATTCTCCTCGGCTTTCTTTAAAGAGCCTTGCTACTCCCATCCTAGCAGTAAGCCTCGAATGAAACTAGTCAAGCGGAGATCAATCCTTTGTTGGGAATCAATCCATCCGCCCTTATGTTTGAGTCGAGAAAAAATTTCCATCGTTGACAAACATGAAGTAAAAACAAAATTACAGAAGATGAAAAACCCTTCTATCCGATAGAAGGAGTGATACTATACCAATTATCTATGAAAGCTCATCCTTTTTGTCCTTACCTTGTTATTTTCTAAAGGCAAAGAAGGAAAGAAAGAGGCTAAATGGAAAAGAAAGCCCATTATCATTTGACTCGCATAGCTTATGCCCTATTGTTTGCCTACGCCTAATTATGCCCCCACCCCCCCCCCGGGGCCTAGCCCTGCCAATGATAGAGGTATTTTGGTACTCTACTACAAAGGAGAATGTTACTCTTTAATAGCTTTATGCCTACGCCTAATTATTCACTGCCAACAGCTGTAGCTAGCTTCCCTTAACAAAAGCATGGAACCACACAAACCATAAGATTGCAGAAAGAACATATTCTCATTGTTAGGAAATCCGTTTCGACGATAGTAAAATCCCACCTCCAGTCAAAACCAGCTGATGCAATGCAATGATCAATCAGAAAAGCAGCAGATCTATCTAGCAAGAAGAAAGAAAAGGATCTACTCGCAGTCAATGGGAAAGCTAAGCTAAGACTGATATGGAAATAACCTTTTTTTTTTTTTTTGTTGTCTCCGAGGCCCGGGAATGATGCTCCTCACTGTTCAGGTACCACAGCGAGCCTACAATCATTTAAGTCTGCCATCTTATAGGCTGCTTGTTTTTGGCTCAGATACACGATGGATAGTAAAGCCGGCGAAGAAAGACCGACTTCTGTCTCAAATACGGAATCAAAAGACTTACTTCCTTCTAAGACGTATTTTCTTCTCATTTCTAAGACGTAGAAGAGATCCTTCTCACAGACGGACAGAGAAGTATCTCAGGGGTTTTTTATTTTATTTTATTTTATTTTATTTTATTTTATTATCTAGAATAGTCGAATCAATCCTTCTCAACAGAAGATTTTGATGTATTAATTAGGGTTAAGGAATGCGATCTTTTCCTCTCTTTCGAAAGCTCCCACTCAGTATAAGAGAATTAAATCTAATCCAATATAAAGTACAAGTGGGGGCTTTGAAAAGGTAAGAAACAAGAAAAATACCGGTGTTGAAGCGAACTGGTTGAGTTCGGGGCGTAATAAATAAAGTAACGTTGGTTCTTTTTTTGTCGGTGTTGTAGCTCCAAGTGGGGGGCTCACCAGTTCCAGTTTCTTCCAGAAGATCTGCTCTTGGCGAACGGGTGTGCCCCACTCACTACAAAGGTTGTTAGGCGAAAAGAAAAAGTCATGCAGAGGGGGGAGGGGTATCCAGCCACAGTTGAAGGTAAATAAATAATATATTCATTCCTCTTACGGAGTGCTAAGTAAAGAATACTTGTTTGTTTTCTCCAGTTCTATAGTTTAAAAGCAGCAGTTCGAATGGTAAGAGATCGGTGTAGGCGACTCGAAAGATGTTATTCGTGTACTTATTATTATTGCACTGCTTCTTCACTCACGGTATCACTAAATTTTAGAAATAATAGGATTTAGATTAACAGGGTAAAGCTAGCATTTGTTAACTATAATTTCTTTATAAACTTCTAATAAGAAATATATCCACTTACAAAAGACGAATGATTCAAAGAGTTATCCGAAATCAAATATTTTTTTTTTATTAAAACAAAATATCTTCCAACATATAAAGGTTCAAAACAGATAAATTCTTGAAAATGAAAATGTCAACAAGTTAATTGGGATTAAAATTGATCCCAAAGTCTTGGGTTCAACCTCCTCTTCACCACTTATTTTTACAAAAAGGAAACAGATAAACATATTTTCATCAGGCATCAAGAGGTCTTTTTCATTATTGAAGTTTCAGGATCAGTATCCAACAACAACAACAACAACAACAACAACAAAGGGAAAAAGAAATTAAAGAAAAAGAACCGACTCTCTTATATCAAGATATTGCTAGCATCGGAACACCTGTTAACACATTCAAAGTGATGGAAGAAAATGTTGACATGACTTGAAACATCCCACATTCTACAGGACTTCATTGTATGTAATTTTCGTCCGTTCTGAGAAAACAATCATTATAGCTTTTTGTACACCGATCAGCTGACAGCTGCCATCGGACATATGTATCAAACCTCCTCA
Organism: Ensete glaucum; assembly: GCA_021527575.1. NCBI lineage: Eukaryota > Viridiplantae > Streptophyta > Magnoliopsida > Zingiberales > Musaceae > Ensete > Ensete glaucum. The sequence continues at coordinate 14,163,730 of CM038553.1, forward strand.
TTAAGGATTACAAATCAAAGATAGGTAAAACATAAAGACCCACAGTCATCATAGTCAGGAAAATTGGGCTCCATTAGGGCCGATGGGATTAGAATTAGGCTCAATACAAATATCAACCTACGGATTACTTCTCATACCAAATTTACAATTTCTGAAATCTAGCCGTACCAAGCCACTGCAAAAATGAAAAAAAGAAAAAGGCAAGAATAAGAAATGAAAAAAGAGATCAAATGGACCGAGGGGTTAGTTCTGTACAAGAATTAGATCACATAATTTGGTGATGCTCAGCTGGCCACAGCGTATTGATCAATCTGACCTCTAGTCTCCAAGTCACCAGTTGGAGACTCTAGTTCTGTACAAGAATTAGATCACAAAGAAGCTGAGCAAGCTTGTTGGTCATCGAGGTGGTCACCACTATTGAGAGTGTCCTGGTACCATGACTCCAGTATTATGCTTGAACCGGTGCCTAGATTCACCGCTGTCTGTCTCCCCAGTTGGTCGGGGACATTGCACGATGTAAGGAAGGGCACACAGGTCCCCCAGGCATGCAGTCGATAATATGTAAGCCGGAGTTAGGCAAGTACAGGTCATCTAATGTCTTTTTCACGTCTGTATGTAGACTTAGTCTTCTGCTTCTTTTCCTGCAACTGCTGGCTCAAGCTTCTTTCCTTTGATTCCTGTTCACAAATATTTGGTAGAAGAGTAAGCAAATATAATGGATTCACTAGTAAACATGGAATTAGCAAACTTTAGTGGTCCGGCACTAACATTTTTACTGTTTGACAATGAAGATTTCGACTTCTCCATCTCTCTCCCCTTTTGGGCTTTCTTCTTCTCAAGTTCAGTTTGCTTGCAATTCCCCTGATGTGCTTGCTTGAACATCAAAATGAAGTTCAAAAGTGTAGAGATAACTGCATTAACAATCACCTGTAGATCATTTAAACTGGAGAACACATTTTACACACATCAAGGACTTGATTAAAAAGTGGATATATTAGTTTGTTAATGGACTTGATTAACAAATGTGAGATGGCACACAAGATGATACTGCAATAGAATAAAAACAAATCAGACCGCTTCATGACAGATAATATACAAGGTTGAGTAGAGCTGGTAGCTGCACACACACCATAGTTTGGAAAGAAAAGATTAAGCATGCCAAATCAGTATCAATCATAAAAATTGTGACACTATATATATTATCATTCCCCTAAAATGGAAGCTCATGGATATTCTCACTACCTTCAACTCTTATTTGACTGCTATGTTATTCTCAAACCCAACATTTAATCAAAAAAACCATTATGATCATGGTTATCAGGCATACTATTTTGTTTTATTCTCCATTATTAACATAAAAGTTCAGTTGCAGACTCTATCTACCCACTCTCTGAGTCTAAGAAGTTGATTTTATGCCCTGTTAGAGCAGCTTATACATGATCTTTTACTGATAAATCACAAACTTCTTTGATAACTTCATCATATTGTGAGTTTACTCTTGTTTTGTTCTTGTGAAAGCGTATAGTTCTAAAATAACAATCCACTTCTGTTGTCATATGTAATTTATCACTCTGATACAATCAAATTTCTCTATGATATATGGTTGGTCAGATTTCATCCTCGTTTTTCTACTTCAAAGAAAGAGTAGCATATACTATTGTTTGGACGATATATCTGATAAATCATAAATATCAAATCTAAGATAAATTCCCTGGAAAAATTCTACGTTTTGGGCTTTTCCCTAAAGGTGCCCTTTTTCTTTTTCTCCTGACAATGCCCCCTTTCCCTCATTTTGGACTTTTCCCTGGAGGTATCCGTTTTTCCTTTTTTCCTAACAGTGCTCCTTTCCCTTAGGCCCCAAAATCCTTGACAGGATATCCGCCACAGTTCCAGCATTTTTCCTATGGGCTGAGTCAATCGACCCAAGAATTTGGACCGATTGTCACTATTCCCATGGACCAATCTAATCCTCATTTTGGGTTTAACATCAAAAATAATATTCTTCCACTTCACAGATTCAACTGAACAACCCATCTCTACTCCTCCCCTTCTCCTAAAACATCTCCACTCTTCCACCTTCTCATGAAATATGTAAGTCTCCTCCACCTTTTAAAGTTCTTCCTCAGTTTCTTTTTCTACTTATAAGGGTCTCTCTTTGTATAACGTAATACTTTGATCCATCATAAGTTTAGTATATTATGTATGTACATAATGAAGAAAATCAGAACAAGTATATAACTACCCAATTATGGTATTTTTCAACACACTAAGTATCTTCTTTAAGAAAACAAAATACTACAATCATATTTTAAATAATATCATAATCAAGGTTTGACTTACCGGTCCGTACCGGTATACCGACATATTATCGATACGATAAGGGACCCGTACCGGGCGGTATGCACAGTGGGTACTGCTTGATATTAAAATATAATATAATTTTTTTATAATATAATATTATATTATTATTAAAAATATTAAAATATTTTTTAATAAAAGGGGCGACGTCGCCTCGATCTTTCTCCCAGCGGAGAGGCGCTCTCTCCTCGCAGCAGAGAAAAAGTGGTGCTGACGCGGCATGGCGACGGCAGGCAAGTGAGGACGGCGCTCGGGCGAGGTATTCTTTCTTCCTCTCTTCCCTTTTTTTCTTTTCCTCTTCTTCTTCCCTTTTTCTTCCTCAATCGATCGTCGACGGTCGATTTATCTCTCAATCGACTGCCGACGGTCGATTTCTCTCTCAATCGACCATCGACAGTCGATTTTTGACGGAACCGTCCGGTAGCGGGCGGTCCGCATACCGATAACTTGGCGGACCGGTATGTACCACCCATACCAGACGGTACAGATCGAAATTGCAAACTTAACTGACATTTTATCACATTTTATAACTTGAAATGTTTGTGTCAACTCCTCACTGTAAACTATGTTCATATCAATTAGAATTCTAAGTTTAGTATATCTTGAGTTTGTATAGAAAAAAAAAATTGTGACTACTTATTTATAATATTTATAGTGTTGACACTTTAGTAGTAACAAAAACACTATAACTGATTTCCTATCCTTTAGATCCCCTTCGGCCGTGCATGTGGAATATCTTATTAAACCCTTCTTCAAACCTCATAAAAATCTTATTAGAAAAAAAATAGACAATGAGAAAAACTTTTACACTTACACAAGAAAGTGGAAGAATAGAGATGGCTTGGGAGAAGGGGGAGTGGAGATGGGTTGCATGATTGGATATGTGAGAAAGTGGAGGAAGATCATTGTTTTTGGTGTTAAACAAAATGAGGATTGAACTGGTCCATAAGAACAGTGCCAATCAGTCCAAATCCTTGTACCAGTTCATCGGTCCATATAAGGGGCTTTTCTAGGGAATTCACCCTAGAATTCTAGGGTATTTTAGGATTAAGGGAAAGGGTACCACCAGTAAAAGCCCGAAGTAAGGGACTTTTCTAGGGAATTCACCCTTATATCTGTAGATATATATTCAACATACCATAAATCTTATCTTATTAGAAACACCTTTGACAATTAGGAACCATCAATTTATTAGGGAAAATACTAATAACTTACAAAATCACTTATGAGCAGACAGCAGGAATTGGAACATCTTTCTATAGATGTGTCAATCATATCTCACTTGTTTGCCATAATCACGATTGATAGCTTGCTAATAATTTTCAATTAGAAACCAAATCATTTTCTTGAATATGGGGAAAAACATGGAGTATGACTCAGCTTTAATGAAGACTTAAGACTTTTGTAAAATTCCTGTCAATTTGATGTCAACTCTTTATAACCATCATATCCAAAAATGTTTATTACGAGTGGAACTTGCCCATAATTCCTAGGTACTAGTAAGTGGCAAAAAACATCTACTACATTAATTAACCCTATTGTAGTTTATTGGAGGCAAACTAAAGTTGAGTCCCTATTCAGCATAACACAATCCTTCTTATCCATCAGCAATTGCCAATCTGAACATGAATCAAGTTGCAGATCGCCCCTTTTCAGAGAGTTCAGTCTGAATTAATTTTTTTTAACACTGATATCACACCCAACTTGCCCACCCACGCAAACCCACGCCACTGGCTATGGCTTGTTGCCCAGCTTCTCCCCTTATTTCCTCTTATATTCTTCTCCTCTCTTCCTCCCCTCTCCCACCTGGTACTGCTGTACATACCTGCATACTGTGTCTCGGCATGCTCGCATGGACTGAACTGGAACTGGTCCGGCCATGGACCAGCATGGGTCCGGTAATTGAAATAAGGAATAGATTCCATGATCCTCGTAATAGAAGCAACAATTCTAAATTTCCCAAGACATGAGAAAGCAATTGAGAAGAGAGAATGACAACACTACTTTGTGGGGATCAATTTACATCTTAAAAGGCATTTTACATATGATCCAATAGAAAGACAACCGTTGAGTTCAGATTGCTTCCAATTTCAAGAAAAAACAGTACCACTAGTCACCACTAGATTATCAGTTAAAACATAAAGTCAGAACGATCACTAGATGAACTACATATTCAAGGAATAGCAATGCTCAATTTTGTTATTTCAATCAGCGAGATGCAGTATAGACAATTAAATTTTTGCAAGACCTACCATGAGAAGTATAATAGAAGGGTAAAATATGCTTTTTAAAAGATCTAAAAGAACTGCTGATAGCATTTTGATAAAGAAATCTAAGTTTCTAATCTTTGTATGGCCTAAGTATGCATCAGACGAAGGTATAATGAACATAAATCATGAAAATGGGTGTGGAACTGTCGATGGTTTAAAAAGAATTGAAACCTTCATTTAACAAGACTTATCCAATAAAGAAGCTACTAGACCTTGTTCAAATGGACATCGTGCAGGATTTTCACCAAAATATAGTGCAAGGGCATCTGCATTTCTACCCTGTCAACACTCAAAATATGTCAGGAAGATGTGTGACGCGTAACATGGTAGACATAAAAAATCAGTGATATATGTTCTTATGAGCAACTAGCTGGCAGCCCACCACTGATGTATATAGTGTTGTTAGTGACCGCACTTCAGCCTCAGCAACAACAATAAACTCCTTCAAGGTCTAAACAATAAAAAGGGCAATGAGTTAATAAGATTTGATGCACATGAAAATCTGGTCCAATCAGGGAAAAAGAAGAGAAATAAACAACCTTCACATATCAGACTCTGAGTTAATATGATTTATCACAGCATCACATATATAGCATATAATTGAGCTGGATATGTAAAAAATAAAATAAGCTAAAATATGAACAAGGAGTGTGATGTGTGACATGCCACATAAGCGACATAGACGTAATAATGAGTTGTAAATAATGTATTGTTAACACATTACATAAAATGCAACGATAATGGGTTAAATTTCAAGCCAAGAATAACAAAAAAATATTTCAACTACCAGGCTGATAGGACATTTCGGCTTTCTACTATCAAGGGTCATATCGTTGAGGCAAAAACAGCACTTTTTTTTGCATTACAACTCCATCAAGGGTGACATCCTTCATTCAAGCAAAAAAAATATTCACCATGCATTCTGCGACTAATCAACTTTCTGGTCTTCATCTCCCTTGGGACTTCTATGTCAAATTAACCAAGTATTGCACAGTAGACTTTATGTGTGTATGGTCGAACAGCATTGACAAGCATATGCTTTCTCCACATCCCTCACTACCAATATCTTATCAAACCACATCTGATGTCCGAGCTTAGCATCTTCTCAAATCATTGACCAGTAGTAGCCAAAAAGGGCTCTGCATCTCACCAACAGTTACAGCTGCTGCACTGGATAGCTACATCGTCAAAGATGCCAGAAATGGTAGAACCTTCTTCTTTTATAATTTTATTTTTTGGTATTTCTGTTCCTTTTCACTATATTTTGGCCAGACCAATTAGCCCATTTCTTCAATAAACACATAGTCAGAAATCACATTCTCCTCCCACTACTTGAGAGCTCATGATCTCATATGTTGTCACCCATGTATCTTTAGTGGTGCAAGGTGATCCTTACTAGTTTTCCTAGGATTCCATATGCCGCATGCTACTCCAGTAAGATTTAATCATTCTTAAAAAGCACATTGTCAGAAATGACATTCTTCTTACCATGTTCCAGCTCATGGTCTCATATTCTCAGCATTGAGGGGCTTTTTCACCTTTCGTTCAGAGTAGAATGCATTATTGTCTCCAGGAGTATTTAGCCTTGCAAGGCGATCCTTACTAATTTACTATTTGTCATCATTTCTCTCATCTACATGTATTTGACTTGCCAACATGCATGTATAAATGGATTTTCTTTGTAAGTCGGAAAAAAGAATCCAGATCACAAACTGAAAACCTTTGCATTCTAAGCATAAACAGCAAAGTAACAGTAACTTGCTCTGATTGTTCAATCCTCCAACGATGGCATCACATTTTTCCACTTCTCCTACCTATCCTTCGATCACAAATCATCCATATATATAGTAACACGGTATATTTTTCTTATCAAGTGGAGATATACCAGTTCATCTGCTTTACTGATAATGGGAAATTTTGACTGCCTGTCTATATAAACATCTAAAGCACAATATGCCCAATGTGCTCAAGTAAATGGAAATATTTTTCGGAAGGCAATGACAAAATGATTCATGATAAGAACATGTTATGCAAAAAAAACATGTGCACTGTAGATGCATCTAAGCGTTCACATAATTTCCATAATTAAAAAGAAAACTAAAAAACTTATTTGCAAGCAAAATTTTTAAAAGGGCAGTAGGATTCAACACTAACATGCCCACAAACAATTTGAAAAAATCTACAACAACTAAATTTTTAAAAGGACAACTTGAATGATGGCATACTTTGCAGAAAATTTCTGAGGCGGGGCCATCATTTTCAGACTCATTCAGCTCCAATTCAATCTTCTTTAAACCCTTGACAATGGCTTGCATTTCTTCAGCCAAGGATTTTAATTGTATCTGTATATGGAAACTTGTATGTAAATCTATCACTTGCTTGCTGTAGTATAACCAACAATAATAGCAAAACAAAATAAAACCTTTGATGCAGCTTCCAAGCTAATAAGATCCTCATGAAAATCCAGAAGATGTGGAGATCCTGAAGCAAGCGACTGATTTCATGCCAAAATGTTGATAGGATTAATAGATGAAACAATATATCAAAGAAAAAAGGAGAGGAAAATTGACAGTATATAGAACTCCATTTGATATGATGAATCTATGATTACAAAATGAACAACATTCAAAAGTTTTGGCCAAGTTTGCAATTAATCCTCTATGTTTGCATATATCATTTACTGCTTTTATATTTACAGAATCATCATTCACTGACCGACAACCAAGCCAGGGAAAACCTATCTTGTAGTTTAAGTATCTTAATAGAATCAGCAGCCATAATATATTTGCATGTTGGGGATATGTCCAGATAATAGAAATTGACACTAGCTGGGTCTTCCATTTGTGGACATAACCTAGACTGTGAATCTATTTTAACATATTTAACAGAAGCCCTGCATTATCAATGCAGAGGTAAATGTTACAATATAAACACATTTCATAAGCAGAAAATGTGTTGAACAATATGAAAAAGGACAGCTTTATGTCGAGTTAAAATCAGGTTATGAACAGTAAATGAGGTATCTTTGATAGAATTGCAAGCATGTCTAGTCAACAAAATGCAAGTACATTGCTCATATGTAACATTTTCAGCCAAAAATTTAGCTACGAAATTGCAATAACATGGACAACATTAACAAGATCAAATGTATCATACCTTGCACAAATAGTGCATAAGAGTCATATTGTTATTAGTAGCACGAGTATCAGAAAGTTTAAGAAGACTGTCCAAATGGAAACCAATAGCTGAGCCTGCAAGTTTAATCAAATTGTTGTTTTAAATGAAGGTAAATTAGAAAACCAGAGGCTACCGAATGCCTCCAATAACATGAGATTCCTGTCAGTGTAGGGTCTGAGGGTCAGATGTGCATAGCCTTACCTCCACATTTGATGGCTATTTTCATGATTTTGACCATGTTCCTAGATTATTATAATTAACGAAATTCACTAAAGCATTATTTTTATAACTCCAAGCACAATTAATGCACTAATAAATGGTCAGAAAAGATAGCATTTCTTCCATATTGTTCTATAGAAACCAAAACATAAGTGCATCTAGGAGAATTTCTGAATTGTGCTGCTTCTTGGCCCAATGTGTCGCAGATTCTGAACTAAACCATTAGGGTCAAGTATCCAACAGAAAATTGGAGTAAGTCAAACCACTTTTCAAACAGCCGATACAGGTCAGAAGCTTGGACTAAGTCATAGCAAAATCTATCAGTGGAGGGTGGTGACTGAAAATACAACCCTACAAGAGTTGTTGATTCCTTGTAACAATGCTGTGATTTTTGCCTCACAACCTAATTGACAAAATCATGTACCATAAGCACCACTAATGTCATAACTGTAGATCTTGACTTAGTTTTCCTCATAAGCTAGATGATATTGTTTATAATATTTAACTGGACCCAAAATTTGCTGTAAGTGCCACATTTGTTTTCCTATTGTGCATATTTCCTAGGATTGTTGACCACAAATTACCTCCTAAATTAACATGCCCATAGCTCAATAATATAAATATGAACTTAATCACTTCTCTTCCATATCCATCATATATAATTTTATATTGAGCTGCTTAAAATGTTTCAGACATATTACTCATACGCTCATTTCATGCAACACTAACACCTAAGGTTGCTTCTTCAACATGTTAAGTATGTTTCTTTTTTTATGGAATTAATCAGACCAAACAACAATCATAATTTCAAAATTATTTAAACAACTAAACCTGCTTGGTTTGTATTATGTATCTGGACATCCAAAGCGAAATGTGCTTTTCATCTTGACAGGCTAACACCGTTTGCTTCAAGCTACATTTAGCAAATATTTGTTGGTGTCCATGGCATTTCCATGTATAACCTATTATATATATCACAATGATTTTTGACAGTTTTGCCCATTGAACAAACAAAGAACAAACAAAAATATAAATAACATGAAATAAAGAACAAAAAAAATTAGCAAACAAAACAATTTTGTTAGTGATTACAGATTTGACTACTTTTAGTTGAATAAAGACTAGTATATCTTATCACCCACATATATGTGAGAAACAAATACTTTTCAGTGTATGTGAATTGGAATTACCTCTTGCAGTTCCTTGATTTATGGTATTGCCAAGGAAAAGAATTTTCTTCATGATTTCCTTCAGTTTGATAGAATTGCGAATCTAGCAAGCCAATTGTCATGAATATAAATGTCATAATTAAAAAATAGGAAGGGAAGACAGAGTATTCACATACCTGGTCACAAGCAGAGTCTATACTGCGCAAACTCTTTCTAAGATCAGAAACCTGGGAAAAGATGGGACAATAGATCCTAATCCATCATGTTCTCTTATAAACAAAAACAGAATAGACATAAGTACAACCTGAGAGCCAAACTGAATCTTGAAAGAAAAAACCCTTAATTTAGATTCCACCCGTGGAACTTTCATCAGCTCCAAAAAAAACTGCACCATTTAAATGTCAAATGAATATTTTCTTTTAGTATAATAAGGAAAGACAGATTCAAAGGAAAGAATGGGAATGACCCTGAAACAGAGAAACAATATCATTATCTAGATATGAATAAGATTTTTTTTTGTGCAAATGGTAAGCGACGAAAGTGAGATTCAAACTTAAGACTTTGCGATAAACCATCAAAGCCTTTACAAGCTAGCTGACACCTTCAATAGCATATCATTATATAGACATGAAACAGGGAAACAGTAAAGGACACCCAAGAAAGAATCAGTTTAAAATCCACAGCACAGGCAAATTAAGATATTTATGCAAACTGCTTCAAAGGAGAATTCCATTCTAGCCACATCTTGGATAAGAATGTGGCAGAAGTCTGGTTCAACTTGTGATTGGTGTGAAGCAAGAATGAAACAGAAAACCACATTTTCATATCGTGCATCCTTGTGAGAAAGCTCTTATAATCTCTTGTAATGACCTTGACCCCCTAAAGCTACAGAAAGCATACAAAAATTGAAGATTTACAAAGCTTAATACTACTGAGAGATTATCAAGGAGACAGGAGTATAAAGATAAGAAAGGAATGATGCAACTTGAAATAGCATGTTAAAAGTTAAAACTAGGGGAGAAAACATAGAAAATATTCAAGGAAGACTATCGTATAGCAGCACATGTTAAAATAAGTCAAAACCATAGAAGCTTATTCAAGTTATGTCCAGAAAGAAGCCAAAGGTAACTCCGATGACAAGGGCGTCTCACACATGATTAAAAAACTTGAACATGAATCTAAAACAAAAGCATATCTAAGTGGATCAAGAATAGCACAAAATTTGGACAATAATTATATAGAACACTATGGTCTGATTGGAAACCAGTTGATATGATAAAGTCATGCTTGGTGCTATAACGAATCTATAATTAGACTTTAATATTTCAATTTGGTTGACCACCCATTGGAGATCTCTGAACTTCTGGAATCCTGTAAAAATAGTGTTCTTTAATTTATAAAATGATTTGTCAATATTTAGACTTTAGAGTGAGAGATTAAAGTGGAATAGCACGGTATTCCATATTAGTTGATATATGGGTACAATTTTAGTTCATAATTGGGTCTATAATCATTTGGTGTAAGTAAACATCAGGTGCATGTAAAACTTTAATTGTTTAAGAAACTTATAATTAGTCAACTGTCCTAGTTTCTAGCAGGTATAAATAGTTAAATACTAACACCAAAAGTTCTCTTGTTTTTCTACTTAGCAGAACCATGAAAATTAATTTCAGATATAGTCCAAGGAAGTATTAAGGACAAGAAGTTGAGTACTTTACCTGCTCACACTTCCCGAGTTTTTCCTTGTCACCGGTATATCCCTATCAATCAAAACCAGAAAAGAAAATATAAGAAACTCAACAGAAGGGGAAGCGACTGAAGTCAAGACAATTATGATCATGAACAATTCTAAAATGTACCTTGAGAAGCTCCATTTCCTCTTTGGTTGGACAAAACTTAATGAGGTTTTCCACTTGGTCAACATCTAAAACAGAGTCATCCAATGCTAAAGCAGCACTCTGAGGTATCAGATATATCATTAGAGTCACTTCCATCTTCAAGAATACAACTAATATTTCGAATTTTAGAGTCTAGCTTGTTCATGGTATCAGTGTTTAGCTGATGAGCAGTCATGGTAAAAGTGAATAGCTCAAATTTTACAAAAGCATATAAGGATGGATGACATATGCCAGCATAAATGTGCATACTGTATGTTTAGGTGATTATACATGAACATGTTAGTATAACTGTAGAATCTGTGTTTAGTTTTCTGTAGATACTGAGAAACAATTTACAAAAATTACATTAATGTGAGCTACAATCTTTTGTGATAGACACAAAGCAATGTCTCTGTTTTCAGTTTGCAACAAGTTTGCTGCCTTTTAGTTGTAAGAGATACATGCTATTAGAGTTCAATATCTACTAAAATAGATTGATTTTTCTCAGGAGACCATTAAAAGCTTCAGAATCTGCAATACTCAACACTAACCTATAATATCCTAGGCCACCTTCTCACTTTTTACCTCAAGACTGAAAAGCAAGAACATAATTCTGTGACATAATAATTGCAAGAAGATACATTCATGTTATACTAAAGATGCACACCAAAGTACATTCATGTTTAGTATGGTCAACAGTGAAAACACAATTAAAAACCCAGTGTACACATTATTTAGGATGTTGCCTACAATGCATAAAATCTCTTCTGTAGTCAGAAGTAGCGGACTGAGAAAGAATGGTGCATCATGAATTTTGTATCAACAATTCATACGAAGGCAAAATAAAGGGATATAACCACTAAAGTGATAAATATAACACACCACTACAGTCAAACTTACCATCAAGTCCGGAAGCGGCATCTTGATCTTCGTCAGCATGATTTCAGTGTTATTGGCACGTCTTAATGCAATCTATAAACAAAATTAAAATTAAAAGAGGTATACAGAAGAAACAATGTCTGCATTCAGCCACAGGTTAAGCCATGATTCATTAAAAGAACTCAAGAAATGTCCTCATCCTTATTTATCAAACTCAAGTTTTTTATTCATAAAGAGAAAAAATGTAATACAGGAAGGAAGATATCTTTTCTTAAAATCAAGGTCAATAACCAAAAACTATGTGGCTGTCTAATTTGCTAATAACAACACAGTAGAGTTACAAAATTTATGCAACAGTGGCAGAAAAAGAGGAAGAAAAGCAGCAGGGAGCATGCCACTGATGCTTCTCCAGTTGGAAAGAAAGGAGAAGAGAAGGGGAGAATAGAAGGAAGATGAGGAGTCGAGCACACTTGAATCCCACTGACTTTCAGCTACTGCCCTGCTGCTTCAGTCATAGTCACGTTGTTAAGTCAGCCAATCACACTGCTGCATGCGAGGAAAAGTGCTTCACTTTGCCATCACACGTGGGTTCCTTTTGTTCCTTTGCTCTGAGTGTGAGAGACAGAGAGATAGAGAGAGAGTTTTATTGGATTTGAATCTCATAAGTCATATGGATCCTTTCCAATTCCACTATTTGATAAGAAGAAAGGGGAGAAGAGAAACAAAAAAAGAGAAGAAGCAAGGAAAGAATAGAAAGAATAAAAGGAATACAAGAGAAAATAAATATATTTTCAAGTTTCAACAATAGCATTAAAAATGGTTAATCTCATTTCGGTTTAAAATTATTTTTTTAATATAACAAAAAAATTTTATAAATTACAGCTAAAGTATATGAATATGGCAAAAGCAATTGGAAATGAAATCTCATAACCATACATAGCGAACCAGCTAAGACAATCCCTCATAACACTTAACTGCAAAAGATTCAAACCAAGTATCTGTACTGTCTATCACACTAAACCATGACCCAAACAACTAAGGCACCATACAAAACTTTCACTCGCCAGTTCCTCTTTCTTTCTGCTCATGACACCATCAAAATGAAAACTAAATTCACTATAGCGACTTAGCGGCTAAAATATGATAAATCCTACAATTAATCTTGGTGTTCTCTTTCCCGTTGCAAACATGTGGCCGCTGCATGGAAGAGGGACATTACTAACCAAGTGACATTTCCCAGTGAGTTGATAGAGCAAATTTTACAAGGTAAAGGTCTCATGTTCAGGCTCCTTGCATAAATATCATCTTTCTTAACTGTTTTCTTTCTCCAGTTGGTTTCTTCCCACTTTTCATGTTTCTCTCATATCCCTAGGGCATTATCCTTCTTTTTGTGTGTTTTCATTGCATAAATATCATCTTTCTTAACTGTTTTCTTTCTCCAGTTGGTTTCTTCCCACTTTTCATGTTTCTCTCATATGCCCCCTAGGGAATTATCCTTCTGTTTGTGTGTATGCATAGACTGCATAGACTGAAGAGCATTATTATGGACAATGGCGTATAACTTAAACAATCTAAAACAACTATAAATGAACAGTGAAAATTTCCGTCTCTCAAAGTAATATTTTTAGGTTTAGATATCAAGGACTTACTAAATGAACTTTATCTGATTGTGATCCAAGAGATTTACGACGCCCCTCAGATTTAGAGCTATCATCTATTTTACGAACCATAGCAGAGAAGAGGCTCTCAAGTTCTGACACATCAAAATCAGAATCACTGCAAGTAAAAGGTTACACAAAATGAGGAAGAACATCCAAAACTAAAAGCAACACTTGTAAATTAGAATGTTATTAGAAAAGTGAAAATTAAGCATTTGTACAACCTCAAAGCATCACCAGATCTTTGTAATTCATCCCATAAGCTTCCTTGAACAGCTCTTGCTATTTTCACCCAGTGGAACGGTTTCAATGATAACCTACGGGATGCCAAATTTGCTGAATTTACACCCATAAAACGTGTGAGTCCACGGCCTCTTCCCCCATTTGGCAATAACCCTCTAGCATCAGATTGAGAACTAGATGGACGAGACGGTGGAGCTCCTGGTGTCCTAGGTGGGGCTGGAGGAGGTGCACATGCACCAGGAGGTGGTGGTGGAGGAGGAGCACTACCACATTGAACTAGAGGAGAGGACGGATGTGGGGCACCACCCCGCGAGCTAGGAGGAGGTGGTGGAGGAAGCACATTACCATGTTGAGGAGGTGGAGGTGGAGCATCATGTCGTGAGCCAGGAGGCGGCGGTGGAGGTGGAGCTCTAGGTGGAGATGGTGGAGGGGGAGCACTACTACGTGAACCAGGGAAAGGTGGTGGAGGTGGTGGAGGAGTACCACTATGTGTACCTAGAGGAAATGGTGGTGGTGGTGGTGGTGGAGTTGGAGCACCACCACATAGGTTAGAAGGAGGTGGGGGTGAATGTGATGGGATAGTGGTGGCAACACCAATATGCTTTGACAAACTTGAGTAAGGCATAGGGGGTGGAGGTGGCGGAGGAGGTGCTATTGGAGGACCTTTAATGGAAACACTTGGCAATGGAGGAGGAGGAACCATTGTTTTTCCTCCTTGATTTGGTGGTAGTGGTGGTGGAGGAGGGGGAGGGGGAGGGGAAGAACGTGCACATGACAAATTTCTCATAGGTGGGGCTGAGAGAGGTGGAGGTGGGCTTTTGACTGAAGTTCCTGTAGCCATGGAAGAGAGCGGAGGTGGTGGAGGTGGTGGAGGCGGAGGAGGTGGCAGCAATGATGTGCATTCAGTGAATGTTCTTGACATCATTGGTGGAGGCCGTGGAGGAGGAGGTGGTGGATTTTTTGCTGTGGAACCTTGAAGAACTGGATGGGGAAGGGGAGAGGGAGGGGGAGGGGGAGGAGGAGGAGGCACACCTCTAGTTGATGATCCACAGGGCAAAGGTGGAGGTGGTGGAACAGGCGGAGGTGAGGAAGATGATGCATAGGAGTCAAATTTATTGCATGGAGGTGGTGGGATGGGTAGAGGTGAGGAAGGTGATGTATAGGAGTCAATTCTGTTGTGCGAAGGAGGTGGTGGCGGAGGTGGTGGTGGAGGTGCCTTTACCATATCATCGGTTTGAGATGAAGTTTGGGAGGATTGCAGAAAAGAACTGTGTGAGACTCCAAATAGGGAAGGTGGTGGTGGTGGTGGTGGTGGTGGTGGTGGTGGTGGTGGTGGTGGTGGTGGTGAATGATGTGTAGATGAAGCAGGTGTGACATCAACCCCTCCAATCTTCAGTGATGGAGGTGGAGGAGGAGAAGGGTTAGAGTGGC
Organism: Ensete glaucum; assembly: GCA_021527575.1. Lineage (NCBI taxonomy): Eukaryota > Viridiplantae > Streptophyta > Magnoliopsida > Zingiberales > Musaceae > Ensete > Ensete glaucum. The sequence continues at coordinate 14,179,011 of CM038553.1, forward strand.
CATGAGTAATATATGAGCGTGGAGTACTAAAGGAAAGGGTTGGTGGTGGTGGCCGCATTGGTGGTACTGGGTTATTATGAGCTTGCAACTTAGTGAGTTTTGAGTGGTTGTTACAAGCAGGTGGAGCTGTAGGCACTGCCAAAAAAGACTGAGGTACTTCCTCAATTGAAGACAACACATGACATATAGAAGATTGATCTGACAGCTGCATGGAAGATGCAGCATTGTCTGAAGAAGCTGGAGATTCAGACACCCCTGTGATTTCGCTACTTGTGTTAACTTGATAAGCTGCAGAAATGGCTAGACCAGCTGGTGCACTGTTATATCTGGACAGAGGATGAGAAGGCATATGCACTGAAGTAGCATCAGAGTGTTTCTTCGGTGAGATCCACCTGTCAATAGTCTTTGGCTTTATGTTCCGATGACCAACTGCAGGTCCTTGTTGTTTAACCACTGGCTTAGATTCTGGGGAATCAGGCTGTTTTGTACCTGTTGATGGTTTCTCTGAGATGGTAGGCAAAGACATTTCTAGAGTCTGCTTATACTCACCATTTCCTAAATTCTGATTAAAATTCTTGGTCTCTGTCTTATTTTGAGCAACACCTTCATCTGGCTCCCTTTTGTACTTGAATTTAAATTCTCCTAATGTATGCTGGTTTTCTTGATTGTGATCCTTTTCAAGCTGAGTTGTCCTGGAATTGATATTCTCTGGATTGACTTTTGACTCAATTTTTCCTAATCTGTTATTGGCTTCTTTTGTCAGAGTCGATATTTCTGCCTTGCAGCTCATGTTGCATGAGGTCATTGTCTTTTCAGAAAACAGGCCACCTGCATCTTGCTCAATGTTGCAGGGTTCAACTATATTCTTCCCTTCAACATCAAGTGCAATGATATCCTTGACCTCATGTTTAAAGTTGCTGAGCTGTAATATATTCTTCTCCTCACAAGTAACTGTGTAATCCAAAAATATCAAATTTTCACTAATAATCTTACCATCACTACTGGCAGCAATAGTTGAAAATTTAGTCATTCTGACTTCTGCCACAGTTGGAGAACTCAACACACTTTCACTATAATGTTCAACTATATCTTGATCGGTGCTAGAATCAATCTCCGGACTGGGAATTTCATCAACAGCATTGGTTCTCCTCCCAATAATGTTTTCTGAGCCATTATTAGAGTCATTGTTTTCCCATATGCTTTCAATTGTCTCTGTAGTTTCTAAATCAATTAAATTCTCTGTCATAATCACCAAGCCCATTCCATTGTCAGTCTCCTGTTTAACATTGTTTATCTTTATTAATTTTTGTTTTTCATCCATTGAAGTAACAGGGTTCTGTCGCAATGTGCTGCTTTCTATCATACTCTTCTCTTCAATCTGAATCATAGATTCTGAAGTGACTGATTTCTTTGTTACAAGTTCACCATCTTGCTCACATTTGCCACATTCAGAACTAGTCTCAGCTGGACCAGGTATATTACACGTTTCTACCATGATACATTTGCTAACCATATCTGTTAGCAGTTGGGAAGCCCTTGTCTCTGAATCCTCTTCAGCTTTGCTTGTCTCAAAACTACTCCTTGCTTCATTAGTCGAACTGTAGATTTCTGAATTGGGATTCTCACCATCAACAGAAGTTCCATTTTGAAATGTAGTACTTTCAGGATCTCGGTTTGCATTATGCCAGTAGGAGTTGGTAAATATCTCTTCAGCCTCAAAAAACTCTGCGGCCTCTGTGAAAGCACCTTCTGTTTCATCACCATCTTCAACCAATATATGTGTGCTTAAGTCAGATTCAAAAGAATCGAAGTCTGAAAATATTACCTGGTTCACGCATAACATATACTTAAAATCGAATCCTACCAGGAACAAATAGACAAACTAGGAAAAAAATAGGCACCTACATCAGCTTTGAAATCCCTCGAAAATTGGTTCTTGGCATTCCATACAACATCGATCTCCTCACGAGACAGCATCAGAACACTAGAGTGGACAAAGGCTGTATTGAACATAACCCTGAACATTATCTCCTCATGTTCCAGATCTTTATCCATATGGATGCATTCAAGAACTACATCTCCTTGAACACAACATCGAGTTTTTAATTTTACTGGTGCAGCCTCTGCCTGCAGTGACAGTCCAACACTTATTAAACTTGAAGGACAATGTCATTTAGATGAAAGAATTATGCATTACCTGTTTGTAGTGCCGAACATGCTTCTTTGTCTTAGATGTTGAGAAAAGAATCTTTGAACTCCTACTATTGGGAGCCAATGGGTCTTGACCATAAATGCGAACCATTGGCCTGCAACCTCCTTCCCCATCAAAATTAGGTACAATTCTAAGAATCAAGCATTCCAATGTGAAGGGTATATCCTTTGGAGGCCATTCTGGTGCATTTCCTCGTCTCGATATGTACTGAAGATATCTCAGGTGCGAAGGTTGTGGGTTCAAAGGAGACAATAGATGGTGTAGCTCTTTAGGGGCTTGTTTATACACCATTTCAAGAGTCCTTTGCTCACTAGTATACTGTTTTCTGTAAAGGAGTAAACCAGCAAGCATGAAGGCAAGGACAGGCCAACCTCCTCTCTCACAGTGCATCAGCAACACATTATGTTTCCCCTCCAACGACAGCCAGCTCTCACTAGACTTCAAAAAGTGGTGGATCATCTCCAATGAAAGCAAAGGACACCCTTCATACTGTAAGGGGTAGTCCATGACTGTCATATCCGACTCGGTCAAAATGTTTGAGATTTGGCTCCTTTTATCTCCTTCTTTGAAATTAAATACCATGAAAGAGGCATCTGGGAAATAATCATGCAGTTGGGTGACTATGCCATCCATGTAGTCCTTGTAATCACTTTCCCCAAGAGTTTCTGCTGAGAAGCAGCAGTCGAACACTGCAGTACAAAGAAAAGTAAGACATTTTGAATTTTGATCTTTCTGAAAGCGAATTATAGCAAGACCAAAAAGAATTTAGAACGTCATAGGCATAGCAAATCAGGACAACACTATAAAGCTCAAGAAGAAATCTAATACTAATTAGAAATTTAGTTTTGGGTTTAAATTTTCGATTGATTGGGAGCATTGTGTTTCCTAAGATCAAATAGTAAGTTCCAACAATTTATATAACCTCCAGAGCCCTTGACAGGCCAAAAGGTGCAGTACATTTCTATTAGTTTGATAAGAGTCAACTATCTGCGAGAACTTGTCAATTTGGGCAGAAAAGAAATGGAAAAGGAACGTCACTTCCTGAATGTCAGAGAATATCAACAACATTCAAGAACCGACCAGCCTATCTTAACTCAAATGTGGAGAAAAACCGAAAGAGATCCTCAAATCACCACTCAAGAGTCCATCAAGCCGAAAAACCTCATAAATTCCGAGAGATGAATTATGCTCTTCGAGCAAGGAAGGGAGGAAGTATTATAGAGTCGTTCCGAGATATCAACAACATTCAAGAATACCACTCAATAAACCATCAACCGGCAAAACCTCACTGATGCCCGAGAGACGAATTATGCTCTTAGGTCAAGCGAGAGAAAGAGAGGTAGTACCATAGACTCGTTCCGAAATCTCCAGCAGCCGTTCTGGCGGCTTACGGTAGAAGAGCCTCCTGAACAACGCCATCCGCCGGCGGCTCCACCGGCGGCCGACGCCGCTTCCCCGGTGGAATCCAAACCCGACTTCTCGACCGACAAAAGATCAATTCGAACGCCCACTCAACCACGCTGCGACGGGAAACCCGGTCGCGGCCACGAGCCGCCCGCCGATCGAGCAGCTCCCCGAGGGCGAGATCTTGGTCGGGATCGGGCGACCGCAAGGCTTCGGCTTCGGCTTCGACCTCTTCGAGCGGGGGGGGAGAACAAAGAATAATTATAAACACACTTTTAATTTGGTTGCCCCTTTTGTTACCGTTTGCGAGATGAAGGCAGGTTTGCAGTAAAAAGTATCGGGGCAGGCACGGGCTCCGTGGCAGGCGTAAAAGCACGGCGTCACGGTCACGCAAAAGCGTCAGATGAACGGCCAGGATTTGTACGGTCGCCTACGGACGGAGGATCATGGGGTTCGCGCAAAACAATTTTGCGCGGGAGAAACAAATGGACACGTGTCGACGAGGGAGGGGATAAATTACGTCGGGCAAGTGCGCGATGGCGTAGGGAGCGGGCTTCTATTGTATCAGCAACCCTGTACGTGTTACGTGTTGACTTCCACGTGTGCTTCAGTAGGATATTACATGGACTGTTATGTCATCGTTCATACTTGGACGCACGTGGGTGTCGGGTCTTGAAAGCACACTATTAGATTTTTATCGCATTAATTAATTAATTAATATATTCTTACATTCTGATAGAATTCTAATTAAGAATACCGATAAGTAGAAAGAAAGTTCACTTGTATCATGATGATTTTATCCAAAAAAAAAAAAAACTCATCGAATTATTTTTTTCTAAATTCTTTAATATAAAAATAACTATTTAGGAATTACTATATTTTTACTTTATCAATTAATATATTAAAATAAAAAAAAGAAAAAGAGTCTAACTTATTTTCTATATGGATTGACGATGCATTGCTTCGCAAGATCTCAGATGCATAACTTATTTAATTTTATTTCTTAAGAATTGATATCAGAATCATGTGATTTCAAATCTAAGTTATCATGGATAATTTTATTTCTTAGAATTGATATATCAGAGTCGTAGAAATCCAACATTGAAGAGATCATATCTATGCATTAGATCTATTCGACTAATGTGCTTGCCCGCGGTTGGGATCGGTGGTTTAGCTAGATGTTGCATGGCTCGCGACATGGAGCACTTGGGTATGGTCTTTTTGTCGTTTGTCATGCACTAGGAAGGTGATCGTAGATATGTTAGGTAAAGAGGGAGCGCATTAGATTGCTGGTTGCATAAAAGAATTATGACTCACGATTGATCGTAGGCAGCAACGAATGACGTGGTAAAGAGAGAGATGGTTGTGTCAATGATGATGACGACACATATGGATAGCAGTGGAAAAGTTTTTGGACCCATCGATGATGTGATTCACGTTGGTTGGGTATCAATGACATAGCATCGTTGGGAGGGTGGGTGTTTAGGGTCGGTCATGTGTGGTGGAGGGTGTCACAATAAGGAATCGGTTGGGTTGCATGCCACGATAGGGAATCACAGCCGGGCGATGGTGATTTTGACATAATTTGGTCAAAATTAAATTTGACCGATCTATCCCAAATTGGTTTTGACCCCAATCTCTAAGCTCAATTTTGACCCACCTTTATACTTTTAAATCAATTGGATTTTGTTGACTACGTGAATTATGACTAGTTAATTAATTTGATCGAATTCACTAGGTTGATTGTTGGGTTGATCAAATTTTGAACGTTTCAATTCACTTTGACTCAATTTTGGGATGTCTCATTAAATAGAATCGATTAGCCCATATGATCATTTATAGAAATTTTAAAAAAATACATTAATTATAGATTTCCTCTATAGTTTTCTCACATGATATATCAGTGAAATTTCTGTTACTTTTGTTTCTTAAATTATTAAATACTCATTTTTATGATAATTACTACTAATATGTAGACTTCATTATAATATATAATTAACATAATAGAATATCTAAGGATTAATTTAAATTATTGATAATCATTAACTAATATTTTGATGAAAAATTGACTACAATTCAATATATTATAATATTCGAAGAATTCAATGCTACATCCTTGTTATAATTGACAAGGTCATAAAAATTAGAGATATTGGGTATGAACATAGATAAATCCTTGGCACGTAATTTATTATTAAGTATCTCATTTTTTTATTTAGTTTACTTAAAATTTATTATGACATAAATAAAAATTATTATAATTTAAATGAACTAACCATATATGTATTTAAAATAAATAAATAAAAAAAATGAAAAGACTAAATATATATTGATGATTACACAGTAGGTAACAATAAGATGTTGAAGCATAATTTATCAAATAAATTATTTAAAATTATAAATGTTATACAATTTTTTAATAGAAAAATATTCATAATAAAGTATTATTTGTGTGACAAGAAAGATTATGAGGAGGACTTTGATTTGAAAAAGAAACATATAAATTAATCTTCATATGTTTCAAATCAATGTGACGGAAGTTATTTTATAATATTTGATAGATTTATTTTTCAATAACTACTTTATGTTGTGATGGTGAATCATGATATATTTCTTGAGGAGCGGGTGATGCGTCACGTGTCGACTACGTCGGTGCTTACCCAAAAGCGACGATAGCTCACCAATACTGTTATCTATAGAAAGAGACACGTGTATCTTAGGAAATATATGATGATTCACCCATACACCATAAATTTATGTTGTCAATTTCAAACGTGTTGGAAAATGATACTTCGCTAGATCGAGTCACCCTTGATGTTTTTAAGGTGACGACGTCCCACAGCTTGGACACCACCTTTCGAAGCTAACAGAGGTGACATCACCCGTGAATGATTTCCAGAGCGATTCGGTTAATCAAGACACCGGTGTCTAAAATGCATCTTCTCTTGATATAATATAATATAATATAATTTTATATTATATTTAAAATATATTTACAATTACAAAAAAAAATATTTATAAAATTATCTTGTAAAAATATTGTTATAATATAGTGAAAAAGGAAAGTAGCAACAATGAGAAGATAGTAACATACATCATTAGGGGATGAAAGGGTGCTAAATACCATACTGTTTTTTCTCTTTCTTGCCTGTAACGAAAAAAACTTAAATATATTTAAGAAATTAAATATGTTCGATGATGAAGAGTTGAGAATATATCAATTCTTTCGAGGCCCAAACGGTGTGATCAAATAAATTGAATCTGTGAAAGATGCAATTTTCAATTTTCTCTGTTGGACAGATCAATCATCAATCCAATTCAGAATTTATAACTATATATGAATTATATGCATCGACAAGTTATTTGTAGATATGAAGTTCAAATGTAATCATACACTTAGTCAAAGGGAGGATGAAAGGTGGCATTGATCGAGTCTTTTTTGGTGAAGGCATGGTGAGTCCTCACGCTCCCTGGCTGCACTCATCCATAAAGAACCATTTCTCTTCATCATGAGAGATCAGGTTGGATGATGAGCCATCAAAGTTGTCGAGAGATGAATTATTTCATTGGCCAAAAGCTATGGATATCTTTTATTCTTCTTCTTCTTCTTCTTCTTGTTTTTATGGTTGTAATATGAGATGATTGTCCTGTTCTACCAAAATTATTTCTCACATGCATTCATATCTAAGGAAAGACAACAAAACCTTTTGATCCAAAATGGCCTAAGCATGACCTCTTTTTAGGTGGGAACACATTGATCACTCGTTTGGTTCTTGCATTTGTTTTATCATCATCAAATTGATGGCAAGTGACTGGTCTAAAAGAAAAGAAGTGTTGTTCTTGCATTTGTTTTATCATCATCAAATTGTTGTTGTGCTATTGAAACATAAATAAGGAAAAGAAAAGTAAATAAGGGAATCAAGAGCTGGCAACAGTATGATGGTTTGGAAATGAGAGCACATGTTCATGTAAATTATGAATCTAGCAGAGAGGATCGTTGACGTAGCTTGAGATTTATGAATCTTGAACTTAGAAGAAAAGTGAACCGATTCCAAGTTTTAAACTTGTCTCATGGATATTTGTTGTCATTGAATATCCAATAAGCTTATCGATTTTGTATTTGATGTGTTCAAGCAAAAAGACAATGGATGTGACATCCCAAAGCTTAGTCCCGTAGGCGATTAAGACTTTAGTTACTTTATAAGAACTTAAAGGATGTACTACAGCTAATTTTTTGGCTTAAACATTTTAGCTCAAGTCAATGGAACAAATTGATCTGTATCATCCATCATAAAAAATGGCATGTACAAATTGTATGCATCTGTATTTAAATTCTTGCTGATGATTATTCTGATGCATCATGAAAAGTTTCCATTTCAAAATCTCTCAATATCCAAACAGGATGATTGCATACTTACAATTCCTGCAAAAGTTGGGTCATTGAGAGAAAAAAAAATATATGCTTCATTTACTGTTGAACTTCCGGCATACATTTAGTTTTTACATCATAAAGTGAACGAAGATTGGATTAATGCTATTGATGCTAACAGAGGAATCATGAGATCTACAGAAAACATTGGCTTTTACAGAGCAGCACAATTAGTCACTTTCAAGGAATTGATTGGCCTCATCGCCTTTTGAACAAAAGAGCTTCAGTCACTGCTGGCAACCGGCGTGAATGAATCAGATGCCGCTCTTCTTTTCTTACTGTGTATTCATTCTATCAGCAGGTGGCAGCCTTTGGTACAAACTGCTGTAGCAGTTTCTCCCTAATTTCAGATATCATTGTTGTGATTGATCCAAGGGTTTTGTTTACCAGACATAGTCTTCTACAATTACAAAACAAGCTACCCTGGCTTTCTACTTCCCTGGCTTTCTCCCTGCCACTGTGGTAAAGCAGTCAATAAGAAACAATTCCATTTCATATAAACATGAAACTGAATTAACAATTGAAATAAACACTTCTCATGCATTGGGACCCAGATAGAATGATTATAATAGAGGAAAGTCCAATCAGATGAACTGCAATAAAGATTATGAGGAAATCATAGGTGCAACGCTGACACCAGCTGTACATTGTACAAAATTAAAATGTAGCCACTAATGATTCTTTTATACTTGGATCAACAACCTTCTCAAGTGTAGCTATTAATGATTCTTTTAATATTTAGATCCAACATGTTTCGTCAAGATCTGTGGTCAATCTAGGATTATAAGGAACAGAAAGAAAATAGTTAATGTGGCATGGGCTTTAAGTGTTAGCCACAGCTATTAAAGGAGCAAAGCATTTGACATACTAGGACTCTTAACCAAAATATCAATGAGTTCCAGTGCCCAATATGGCCAAGCAAAAGACATATGAGGTTAAGGGACTAAGGCTTGTTTTTATTTACATACTCTCTGCATGATTACCAAATGCTTGCATGAAAGATGTTGCAAAATGGAATCTCACTATTACCTTTTTGAAACCATGATCTCCTAACTGCTTGGCGGATGTGGCGCTCACGCTTCTGTAGAAGTTCATCAACCTTGCAAGATTGAGACAACAAAGGTCCTGAGAATTCAACTCTGTCTTGATCATGGAAACCCTGAGATTTATCAGGAGAAATTAAGTCACTGGTCAATACGATGTAATGTAAAACATCAAACCTGGCAGACTATCTGCATACCAAATTGTTATGTTGCATTGATGGTGGATCTCCCTTGCAAAGGGCTTCTGACAGCTCCTGGGAATAATATGTATCTGAAGTGTCAAATGATTCTGGATGGTCTAATTGCATCCATCTATTCAGCATTGCACACTTTGCCAACTCATATGGTACATGACCTTTTGAACCAACATGCGCATCAGCATTTTTTTGCCCCTTGTAGTCAAGCTTACTTTTAATATTTTCAATATTGAACGAATTTCTTTCATAAGAAAAATGGCTTTTTGAGCTAGACCTACTGTCAGATCTACCATATGCATCACCTACTCTCTGTCCTGCCCATGCAAAGCCGCTAGAAGCAGAAACAAGTAATGGCCCTGGAAAAGCAAGTTCCTCTTGAGAGTTGCACTTTGCACGATGACCTTCCTCTGGACATTTAATTGATGGCATTGGCTGGAGATCTACAAACAGTCTGGTTTCACCATCTACTCTTGGAAGATCTTTCTTTACATTTCTTGTACAGATTGCAGCACTGATCTCAGACTCCTGAAAATTTAATCCAAACATAAAAACATACATCCACCAGTGATTCATTGTAACTTTTTTTCCTCCAACTAAAAGAATTTGCAACTAGGAAAAGTCAAATTACCTCTTTGCTGTCTGCTATTTTACTGAGTCCACTTGATGCCCACGAAGATCTATTTGTTCTCGAGATTTTCTTTGTGGCTTCTGATCCTCGCCCTCTGCCAGTTGCTCTTCTTCTGAAAGACCAAAGACCATCAAAAAGGACTGCAAAATAACTAGCTGTCACATGTTCCAACAGTTGACGATATTTTGTACCGACATAAGTTAATGACATTTTCCTATAATTAACAGATAGAAAGTGTCTTGTTTTCTATAATGACTTTCCATTTATATGAATGTAAATCTTCTGTCTTAGCTGGTCCAAATAGGCACTCTTTAACTTTGCAAGGAAGCATATGTCATGTCATTTTTCTTAGCAGCTCAAAAGGTAAAGCGCAATGAATGACATATTGGAATATCTTTCTGATTTCTTCTAGATCTGATAGGAACCCGTAGATGGATAGAATTACCTGCATGTCTCATCACGACTCTTTTTATCAATTTCCTTGGTGGGTGGGTACTTTGGCAAGCTTGAGGGTTCACAAGCGTAAGGCTTTGTTCTGAAATACTGAATAATCATGTAGAGGAAACACAAAAGGTAAGAGCAAGTTAAATTGAAATGGAAAAACACAATATAACTGAGTTATCACAGATATGAAACAATTTTCATTTAACAGAGAAAAATACCAGCTTGAGGATATGAATGAGTAATATAATGTAGGACCACTGTCAAAGAACAACTGCCTTAAATGCTCTGGAATGGCAAGTTATCATGCTTTTTCTAAATTTATAATGCACTGTAACACTCTGCACAAATTCTTCTTGTCCAATTAGCTGAGGGCCCAGCCAGGTGCTCCCCAATGGTAACCACACCCTATTCGTTTTCTGTTTCCGATTATACCTAATTATTTAGTTGACATAATCTTGGTTTCAAATATCTATATGTTATTTGGAATTGCTATATTCCATATTACAATTCCACTTATACAATTATATTATCATTTTCCAAATAAAGCTGCAAAGAAAAGAAGTGCATTGATAGGGAGAAGAGGACAATTTTCACCACTGAGGAGATAAACAGAAATTGATAAAAGTGCTAAATATATATCAAAAAGCTCGTGTAATATAGTTTCAAGGAAAATAATCACCTCCACTTGAAGGGCATTTGTGGCAGTACCACGCTTACATGGTTCAATAGATAAAAAGGTCTCTAACAAGCTAATGGCACTTCCTGGTAAACTTTTGAATGTCTCCTGGAGACTACTCTCATAGAGATGATAAGGTCTAAAGATCATAGCATGGGGTAACTTAGACTTCTTCCAGTATTCATCTGGTGGAGAACCACAAAGCTTAAAGATTTTATGTAGTTGTTCAACCTGAAAAGGAAAGTTATCTTGCATCTTCAGATGTGAAAAACAACTTATAAATAGCACAGTTCTCACAGCATTTAAACAAGAAAACAATTCAAATGAACAAGCTGCAATGGGGAAATAGCACTACTTAAACCACTGACAGTTAAAATCTATCTTGCACATTTCCATTAAATGTTTAATAATGATGGTTCTTCTAATAAATCATTTTCTTTAGTTTGCAATTTCATAACTGTGAAAATACTTCTGAGGTGAGCAACTAACAGATGTCGATTTTTTCTGAGTGAAAAACAGAATAGTATCTTGGTATGTATAAGATGGTTGAAGTTGAAGATATACAGATGCATTTGCCGTTTGAGTGTCTGAGTTATGGATATTATATGTTAGTTTTCTCATGTAGATCCTTGTGTATGATATGTGGGACATCTTTAGAAAAAGAGAATTGTTTGTTATTGAGCCTCGAACAGTACTCCTGAGTTGCCTGGTCTAAGTCAACTATTACAAATCCACATAGCACTCCAGTTCATGGAAGAATGATGAATTGTTCAAATCCAAGATCGACAGCAAAGAAATCGCTCTGAGACCTCTATCAGCCACTTAAATAGCATATAAGAAACAGTTTAAGCAAATTTCTCATAACAAGCCAGCCAACTCATGGGACTCATTAGGAGAGAATTTGCTAACATACAAAATCGAGATGTCTTCCACACACTTGTCCTATACTTATTTCTGGTTGCTCCTTTATCTTTTCTCCCAATAGGTTGTGATAATCCAACAAAAACTATTCATTCTGCATCTGACAATTCTAGTCTATCTATTGCTAGACTTCATATATTTTCTTCCTAAACCAGGTAGTTGGCAAAGATAATTCCCATGTACAAATTAGCGTTAAAATTGGTAAAAGAATAAATTTCACAATATTAATCTTAAAAATATTAAGAACACTATTTTATAGGATAAAACTTCTCTACTGTGACAATTTTAAAACTAAAACAGCTTTCTCAGGTGGTGACTGTGAATGAAATGCTCCGTCATGGTGGTTTCATGATATGAAAAAAAGCTACTGGTGATAACATTTTTAAGCTGCTGCTATAACATCGAAAATGAAACTAGCCTTAAAAACATTTCTATGAAGTGGAGGCAAATCTTCGAAATGCAAGACAAGCTAGTTTGAGAAACAAATTCCTGTTCTCAAATGTTTCATTGTCTGAGTGATTTAATTTTCAATGCACAAAACTACATCTTTAATAGACATTCCAGTCAAGGTGATTCCAGTTCCATTCTTGAACGTTCACCCCAATGATCATTACCAATCTTTCTAATGTAGACATCTACTCTAGTAGTGCAGATGATAATTCTGACAGACAAACACACATATCATACACAAGGATCATGGCAGTTACAGGGTCCAATTTTCATGACACCTTGGTTTGCTAATTTGACTTAAATCTGTAAAAGGAGTCTATAATAAAAAATCTCTTTTTTAATGATTAGTAGACCTTAATTTCATAACCTACAGGACAGTACACAACAATATGCACCAATGTAACTGCTTAAGAGGAAAATGAGAGATCATTTTTATCATTATGCAGATGCTGATTTTACAATTCATCACAATTAATCATGTTTTATATAACCCTATAAAAATTTTCTCATTCTATTTCTTTTACCATTTTCTGTTTTTTTGTTAATAGAAATTAATTAAGTAAAAAAATCTTTATGTATTCGTTCATCGTCTCAATTCACATGATCCTTCTTTTTCTCCATGCTTTATAATGATAACAACAAACACTTGTACCTCGGTTCTGCCTTGCAAGATAGGCCTTCCAACAAACATTTCTGCAAACACACAACCCATGCTCCACAAATCTACAGTTGCTTCATAGTCAGTGGAACCGAGAAGTAGTTCAGGTGGCCGATACCATAGAGTCACAACACGGCTAGTTAGTGGTTGGCTATGCCCAGGACTGAAGAAATTTGCCAGACCAAAATCAGCGATTTTCACAACCCCCTCATTATTAACTAGTAGATTTGCTCCCTTTATGTCACGGTGAATAATACCACGTGAATGGCAATGCTCAAGTCCAGACAGCAACTGTTGCATGTAGCACTTCACCTGCAAATTACGGACATAGAAAAAAAATATTCTGGTCGGAAATAATTAAATGTTCCAGTATGTTATCCCAAGAAAATCTAAGACAAATAGTTTGCACTATTATTGAAAAAATATGATCAAACCTGAGATCCAGAGAATTTAATGTTAGGAGAGGATGACAGTCCTGCAAGATCATGTTCCATATATTCAAATACGAGGTAGAGACTGCATGATAACCGAGAAGTAATCAATCCTTCCAATTTAATGATATTTGGATGGTCAAGCCAGCGCAGTATCTTTATTTCCCTTGCCATAAACCCAACACTTTCTCGCTCAAAATTGTCAATGCGCACCTTCTTCAAGGCGACAATTTTTCCTGTGTCGAGATCACGTGCTCTGAATACACTGCTATAAGTACCTTGTCCAATCTTCACAGGCAGAAAAAACCAAGTTTAGCCAGAAATAGCCAGTCAAGAACAAGCTAGCTTTATGTTCAAAGAAGAAGTTTACCAATTTGAACATTCAAAGCCCATATGAAGCACAATCAAACAACCAGATATTGGGTCTTAGGAATTAAATGTCTCAAGATCTACAAACCATTGAAAGCCTGATCTATGTTTATGATAATGATAATGTGAAGCACACTTGTCATATCATGTATCATAGAGATAATAGTGCATAAAATTTTCTAATAGAGCTTAACTCTTAAATGAAATTTGAACTTATAATATCTGTACAAAAAAAGTACGCAATATACTTGCACTCATTAAATGAACTGCATGACAAAAATAGCTAACCATCTATGTAAATCTGAGTCAATCAATACACAGTTTTTTGTTTAGGCTGAACTTTCAGTCAATTGGAAATGAAACAACAGAGATGCTTGTAGGCTCCGACTCATCTATAAGAAGTTTAAAAAAAATTTCTCTTTGGATGATAAGAGTTATACAGTGCAACAATTATGCATTCTCGAAAAAGAACCACTTTAGGACTTGTGGTCCTCTGATATTCAATTTATGCTGGTAATTCTCCAAGCATAAGGATAACATCTTCTTCTGTTGTCATCTTCCCCTCAACTTCACACCCATAAAAAGAGAGGAAAAAAATCAACTACCATGAGATATATAAGAGAAATTACTTGAAATATTGACAAATTTGAATTTCATACAACATTTAAGTCCTTCATCACATCTAGCTTTAGAAAGTTACATGATAGCAGAGGGTGACAAAGAAGAATTGGCTTAAAAAATAGATACTAGATGCAGAACCACCTAGAACTTCCCTTATGAACACCAAAAGCTAAGCTTTCTTCTTGTTTCACTAATCATAATTGCCGATGTAACAACTTTTATTGGTAAAAAGAGAAGCAACCTCAAAATAAAGAAAAAGAAACTCTTTTTTTTCTTTCTTTTTCTCTAAATGAAGCAAAAACATGAGAAGATGAACATGAAATGAAAGAAATGTTTATCTGGAGAGTAAAGGCCAATCTCTCCAATTTAATGGAAGAGACAAGTTAATCTAGTATGGGGAGCTCAGCAAAAAAGGACATCATATAGACATAGAGGTTAGTTGTCCAATGGAAGGGTTTGGAGTCAGAAGCTCCAAAAAGTTTGACGTAAGCATAACATGATAGTAAGGTAAAATTAGGATGATAATTGCTTTCAACAGATGATCCAAAGTACACTGCAATATTATAGGGATAAGGAACATTAAACAAAGAAAGCACTATGTCTTCCCTCAAGATTTAGCAATAAGACAAGGAAGGATGAGGGAATGTAGTAAGCTACAAATGGGTAATGGAATTAGGACACATGTGCGGGTACAGATTTGTTTCCTGAGAGTACCGCAATAAAATTCTAACCAAGTGCTCATGAATCGCCATATTATAAAACATCATCGAACTTCCTCAGCTACGCAACGAAAAAAGAGCAAATTTGGGGAGAAATTTGCATACACGCATATCATTTTCGGTCAAGAAAGATATCTCTAGATAATATGGATAAATCGTCATATTTAGTCTTTGATGACATTAAACAAACTAGTCCAAGTGCCTATGCGTCCAAGCAATTTCTTTACGGAGACGACGACTACAATCGTACCTTCTCCAGCTTCTCATAGGAGTGAGCTTTAAGAGGCACCCAACCCTGAATAGCATCCCCGGCAACAGCACTAAGCCAAGAGGGCCATCCGGCGGCGACCTGCTCCCCTTCGATATACTTGTTAAGATTCTCTAGCCGGAAGCTCTGCGACGAGGGACAACCGGCGCTGGCTTTCCCATATTCCTCCAATTCGAAGCAATCCCCCTGCTTCTCTTCCTTCCTCAACAGACATGCAGGCCTGATTGCCTGTACGGTCCGGTACCGCTGCGATGACGTCGAGATCGGACCCGACCGCTCCCGGTGGTCCCGCAGGATACCGGAGGAATCAACCGCCGGGGTAACCGAGACCACGTTCTTCGACGCGACGCAGCCCATCCTCAGCCGGGTCTAAGGCATTGGCCAGGCCTCCGGGATGAAGGAAACTGGGGACGGAATCGGGGATGGCATAGGAGCCCCGCAGTCAGGGTAATGGGAAGGATCACCCAAACAACCACGGGCAGAATTGGGTGGCCCGGGGGTCCGGAAAGGCTGTAATCACCCCCTACAAATAGAAAAGGCAAGACCCTTGGGACGCCGCTGCTGGCAATCCCTCCGCAAATTACCAGTGGAAGAGCAAAAGACAGCCACCGAAATCGACGCGGGAACGAACGGGGGTGGAGGAGATGGCGAAGATCTGTAGCCGTCGGGCGCGAGCTTTAAAGCGCGTGGGTTGGTCGGTGGTGTGTGGCTTTGTGGAAGTCAAGTCTCTCTCTCTCTGGGCTTCGCATGGTGTCAAACATGCTGCTGTTTTGGGGTCAGATGATGACATCCAACGCACCGTTTTCATAGTGGTTTGACAAAAATTGCATGACAATGAGTCAAAATGTCGTCCTAATATTGCCGTCTCCATTGTGTGATAAGACAAAGGAGAGGAAGGTGGGAAGGAAGGATTGAGAATGTGGACCAAAGAAACATGATCCACTTTAGTTTATTCACATAGCTGACACCACTAGATGTGGCTCTCTCTCTCTCTCTCTCTCTAAGAGAGACTTCCCAAGGTTTGGTGGGTTAGCACTAGCCCAAAAGAAGCGCCTTTTTACATAGGTTGTTGAGGCCTTGCAATGCAAGCCTTTGTTTGTGACTGCCTTTTTTAGCTCTGAGGTGAGGAGGAGCATTAACAACAACACTCTACAAGCCTCGCTGGGTTAGGAGTTCCAAGATCAATGTGGGTAGGTAGTCTTCAAAGGCATCATATATTGAGATTTAAAATGAGTTTTCTTCTTACAAAGGAATCTAGGGTATTAGTATATACCCAGCTTTATTTTTATAATTATCTAAAGAAATTATTTCCGATGTTGGAAATGATAGATTGAGTTCTTTTTTTTTTTGATATTAAAAATTTGATGTGTATTAATGACCACCTCCTAATTTATTATGTAGGCAGGATATCACTGAAGCAACATGCACTTTGGATTGTCCCAAATGTAATGTATATATGAGAATCCAATATTGGTGGAGTCTTGCAAGGATGTCCTACGATCCATGTTGGTAAGGACACAACACAAACAAGCTCACCTAATCAAACATGCAAGGATTTAGATATAAGAGTCTCTTGATTGTTAATGTACCTGAATACAGTAATAACAAGACCAAGAACAAGGGAAAGACTAGGAGATGAAAAAATTCATTGCTTTTAAGGTCATGTCTTTAAGGTCCACTTCTCATCCTCATGTAAAGTATACCCCATTCACTGAAGCCACCTGTTACCCAACACCGTCTTCTCATCATCACATGTTCCTTTTACTTCCATGAATGCTGACGGTAAACAAGGAAGAGACACTGCTGTATCACATGCAGCACTCGATGCATCTCATATTCCTCTACTTTTTGTCTGCAATTTATGCAAATAAGGTACAGGATCACATATATATATATCTCTATCATTAGGAAACAGGAAGAGATGCTCTATGGCAGTAGACTAAGAACTTGGGGTGCAATAGGGTTTGGTGGCTCCATCCGTTCTCAAAACACTGCATTTAGAACAACCAGGACGAGTGATGAAGTGCCTCCTTGTGTTCATCATTGTCCTCGGAGAAACCAAACATTAGCAAAGTTTGGTGCCTTGAAGTTGATAGGAATAAAAGATAAAATATCACACTAAGAAAGATCAGAATAAGATTTATTTTTATAATTTTATAAACTTTATATTTTTCATGATATATGAGGTTTATATAGTCTCTTAAGATATATTATATGTATGCACTAAGAATGAATCTCTCTCTTTCAATAAACTCTTTCAATAATCAATAACTAATTTGACTTGTACTTCCATAAATATTTTATCTTGATGAAATGAATATTTTTTTAATGAAATTAATCTCTTTATGATAACTAAACAAGTTTAATTCCAACATTATTCCTCCTTAAACTTGTTTCGTCCAACATGCCAAGTTTCATTCGAAGTTGTTGAAATATTTCAAATTTGAGAGGTTTATCGGCCACTTGTTCACTTGTCTTGACATAGTGTAACTCCACTTATTTGTTTTTGATATGATCTCTTATAAAATGAAATCTTATGTTGATATACTTTAATCTTTCGTGGTAGACTTGATTCTTGGCTAAGGCATAGCTGATTTATTATCAACATAAATCTTGGTTGACTTTTCATGTGGCATATGAAGTTACTAAAGTAATCTTCTTAACCATATTGCATGACAAACACAAGAAGATGCTGCTATATATTTTGCTTCACAACTTGATAGAGCAACTATATGTTATTTTTTTTAAGACCAAGTAAATGTAGCTCCACCAAAATAAAATACAAATCTAGTTGTAATCTTTCGATCATCATAACTTTCAGCCCAATCATTATCACTATATCCAATAAGATCCAATCCTTTTGATGATGAATAGAATATTTCATACTCAATTGATCCTTTAATATATCATAAAATTCTTTTAACGATATTTAAACGAGAAGTCTTAGGAGATTTCATGTATCTACTTATTAAACCAACTCTAATTAGTATATCAGGTAGAGTGCATGTCAAATAACTTAAACATCCAACTAAACTTTTGTAATAAGTTGGATTAATGTATTTACCTTCGCCTTCCTTTGTCAATTTGTTGTCATATTCAATAAGTGTATCTGTAAGATAATAATCTTCTATAGAAAACTTCTTTAGAACATCCTTTGCATAATTTCCTTGTGAGATAAATTTTTTTTATTATTTTATATAATTTCGATATCAAGAAAATAAGTCATTAAGCCCAAGTCGATCATCTCAAAGTCCTTCTTCATATAGCATTTAAAATCTTTAATTATAGAGCTACTAATGCTTGTAAATATTAAATCATCTATATACATGTATACAAACATGATGTCTCCATCAATGTTAGATTTCGTATAGAGAGCATGTTCATGTGAACATTTAGAAAAATTGTTTTGAATAAAATAAGCATCTATCCAAGAATTTCATGCTCGTGGGGCTTGTTTAAGCCTATAAAGAGCTTTCTTTAACTTATATACTTTGTCTTCTTATTCATAAATAATAAAACCAGGGGGTTGTTGAATATATACCTCTTCTTCAATAATTCTATTAAGGAATGCTGATTTGACATCCATTTGTAAAATTTTTTATTTTATTTGAGCTACTAGGGAGATAAGTAATCTTACTATCTCCAATTGAGCAACTGGTATAAACAATTCTTCATAGTCGATCCCATATTGTTGTTTATATCCCTTTGCGACCAATCGTACTTTATATTTCTCCACCCCTCCTTGTGTATTTCTTTTTATTTTGAAGATCCACTTAACACTGATCGCTTGGTGGTCTTTTGAAAATGTTTAGTAAGCTCCCTGTATCATTTTGGTTGATTGTATTAATCTCCTCCTTCATAACTTGTCTCTATTTTTCTTTTTTACAAGCTTCTTCAAAAGTTAATAGATCATATCCTACAAAAAGATAAAATAGAGAAAGTTAATCATTGTTAGTATCAATTCTTTGAGTCATATCATATAACTCCTGAATCGGTTTTATCCTTCTTATAATCGGACTTCTTGAATCATGTGACCTAGCTGATCTCGGTGATGATTCTGGTAAAGCCTCTTCTGTACTAGCTTGTATTATATCATTCTCTTCTGATGATATAGCTTTCTTATGTTGTTCATTACTTTTCTAGTTCTAAATTTATTGTTCATTAAACTCAATATCTCTTGACATCACAACTTTATTTGTGATAGGATTATAGAGTTTGTATCTACTGGAATTTTCAGCATAACATAATAAAATACATTTCTGACTTTTATCTTCAAGTTTTGTTCTCTTTTCTTCTGGTATCTTGGCAAATACAACACTTCTAAAAATTCTTAAATGATCAACTCTTGGTTTCTGCAAGCTCTATACATCTTCTGGTGTAGAATTACTAATTTACCTTGTTGGAAACCTATTAAGTAAATAAACTACACAAGCAACAGCATCCCCCCAAAATTCTTTAGGAATATTTCTTTCCTTTAATATACATCAGACTATATTAAGTATAGTCATATTTTTTCTTTCTGAAATATCATTTTGTTGAGGTGTGTATGACATAGTAAATTGATGTAAAAATTTATTATTTCTACAAAAATTTTCAAATTCATTTGATGTATATTCACTACCTCTATCTATTCGTAAATATTTAATCTTACAACCACTTTGTCTTTCAATCAAGTTTTTAAATTTCTTGAATTTGTTTAATACTGCTTTCTTTTCCTTTAGAATACAGACCTAAGTTTTGCCACTATGATCATTAGTGAATGTGGGAAAATACCTGCTTCCTCCAAATGATATTGGGTTGATAGGGCCACAAACATCTGAGTGTACCAGATCAAGTCAATGATTTTGAAAGGCTTTCTTTCTTACTTACCCATAACATATACTTCACATAATTTTGATGGATGATCAATTCTTGGCATTCCTGTCACCATATTAAACTTCTCTAGAAGTTTTAAAGCCTTAAAATTTAAGTATGCATATTTAAGATACTATAATATAGAAATGTCCTCATCAGTCTTAAAATAATTTGATCGATAAAAAATACATAAATGTAGAGAAAATATTCCATTCTTCGTTATTTTCATATGTGAGATTAATATCTTAGTCTTATCATAAATTGAAAGAGTTATATCTTTCATCTCAATATTATAATCTTTTTCAAGTAATTATCCTAAGCTAAGAATATTATTTTTCATATTAGGCACATAATAAACATCTGAAATGCATAATTCTTTGCCACTATGGAGTCTAAGAATAATTTTACCTTTGTCTCTTACTGGTCTTTGACACAAACCACCAAATGTAATATTTCCAAAATAACTTGTATCCATTTCTGAAAGAAATTCTTTAATATCACATATGTGATTTGAAGCTCCTGTATCTAGATACCATGTCATAGACTGATCTTCCTTCAAATTATTATAAGTCATTAGCAAAACTTAGTTTTCATTCTTTTATTCTTTTTTAACAAAATTTATCTTATCACCTTGATTATTAGGATTATAATAGCATTCAAAGGAGTAATGCCCATATCTTTTACAAATATAGCATTGTATTTCAGATCTTTTAGAATTTCTGCAACGTCCATGTCCATAACTTCGGCTTCTTTTGTTAGAATTTTCTCCACCACCTTCATTGTTTGGATATTCTTGATAGGTTTGATTTCTGCCACCTCTTCCTCTTTGTCCACGACCTCTTCCTCTTTAAAAATTTGATTCATCTTTATTTTCAAAAGTAAGCTTAGTCTGTAGTACTTGCTCCACAGTTTTTTCTTCTGCTCTTTTTGTAATCCTTTGTTCATGAACTTGAAGGGAACCCATAAGTTGTTCTAAAGATATTTCTTCCAAATCTTTAGACTCTTCAATTGCAACAGCAATAAAATCAAAATTTGAATATAATGATCTTAGTATCTTTTTTATCACTCTTTAATCACTTATTTGTTCATAATTTCTTATTATTTAATGAACAATAAAAATAAATTTTGTAAAATAATTAGAAATAGTTTTAGAAGTATCTTATTGTAATTTTTTAAAATCGGCTCGTAAAACTTATAGACGAAGTTTTTTTACCTTATTAACACCACCAAATATTTTTTGAAGCATTTTTCAAGTCTCTTTTGAAGTATTTGCTAGAGCGATGATATCAAACATTATATCATCAAGCCGTTGGTAGATTGTGAATAAGGCTTATTCTTTCTTCTATCTTTGAGTTGCTCTTTTGCTTTTGTATTCATTGCTCCTTCTGTTGGACTTAGTTCAACAAATCCATCTTCTACAAACTCTCATACATCTTGGGAGCCTAGAAAACCTTCATTTGGATGCACCATATGTCATAATTTTCTTTTGTTAATCTAGAGATTTGGAGTTGAAAGGTGCTTGAGGATGAAGCGATAGCTCTGATACCAATTATTGAAGTTGATAGGAAGAAATGATAGAGTTATCACACTAAAAAAGAGTAGAATAATACTAAATCTTCTATATTTCTCTCACTATTTTCATAATTTCACAAACTTTATATTTTTTATGACTCACCATATGTGGTTTATATAGTCCTCCAAGATACATTACTGCACTAAGAATGAATCTCTATTTTTTAAGAAACTCTTTAAAAAATCAATAACCAATTTGACTTATACTTCCATAAATATAAATTAATTTTTTGATAGCGTCCAACAATCACATGGTGCATCTTTTATCTCCATTTAATTTGTCTTAGATTCTTTTGCCAAGACTTAAATCTAAGATTTAAGTCCCATTAGAAATAATAGATTAGGACAAAATTTTGTGATGCTAAATTGTAGAGTCAGTGTTCTCAACAATGAGCTTTACGGAAAAGAATTAATTAACTGAACACTCAAAATTAGGTGCAATGGAAAAACATTTTCTAATGGGAAACTGAGAAGGAGTTAACTTTGTGTGGCATAAGGTTGTACATAGCTCTCCTTTTTCTAAGGACCAATCACTACCATATTTCTCTTCAATGGAAGAAAGAAGAACCAGTGACTAAGGGGGAAAGGATTCTTAACAAAATCTGGTGGTATAGCGAAAAAATTTCACTGCAATATAGTTTATAGGATATATGATGCAGATGACTATTCATCTTAGTCCAGTTATGTTCCATTGGGAAGACTAATAGCATGAACATTGCCCAACAACTCACACAACGTGTAAACAGTGGGCAAAAAACCCTGTTGGATGATGTTTCTTATTGGTCAAGGTCGGTTCATATCTATCGATCTATCTTTTGTGTAAGATCAGAGCAACTTTTAAGTTTTCTTTTCTTTTCTTTTTTTCAAATTTGAATTTTTTTATCATAAAAGGTTAAGAATTGCAGTACACATAATTTGATGTCAAACGAAAAACAAGCATCGGTAGTCTCATAACGATGCAGTCTTTCTTTCTGAAGCCAATTTGTTAACAAAAATATTAAGATATTACTGTAATCAATACAAGAGTTAGAAATATTTAGCTACATGAGTGCAGAATCTCAACCAAGATCCCACTACTTAATCTTCGACATGAGAGGAAAACATATACACCAATTTTATGTGGAACAATGAATACAACAGTGGATGTCTTTTCAAGTAATGCATCTCCAGCATATTACTGCATGAATGTACTCCATAATTCCTGATCATTAACATCACAACTTCAAAGAACCTGGTTTTTTAATGCTCTTTTTCAAAGATGGAGAACTGCAACTGGCTCTCTGAACCTTGCAGACTTAAGGGAAACTTGAGATGATCCTGCATTGTTGAATACGGCACCAGCAGTCGTCACTCTGGTATAGCTTCGGAATCTGTAGGAGATCTCTCAGTGGGCTTCCTGACACTTGCATCCCGTATAATTACACTTGTGTTAGCTCATGTTGAAATAAGGAGCATCAAACTGCATGATGATGTATAAGGTTAGTCACATTGAAAAATGCTCGTGCAAAGGCAACAAATCTTTATGATGCAACCAAATGCTAATTGCTGATATGATATTTGAAAGGACTAAGGCTTAGATGCAATAGCTGAGCAGATCATATTACCATAGGATTCCAATAACTCTCCTGCATGTCTTGCTTCGCACCACGTACTTTTCCCATACTGTCGTACAAAATCCATGAATTTGTAATGCTAATCTGAAAGAATTCCAAGGATTTCAAGTGCCACAAATAGGCTTATCCAATTCAACTAAGTGATAGCCAGGTACTTTATCCAATCCCCTTTCTCTAGCTGGTGCTCATATATTTGCAGTTTTTTTCACTCCAGTTACCATTCTGAGCCTACACATCTGACATAAGAGCATAATTACCTCACTTCTAGATTTCTTTTCAATCAGCTGGCCTACTTTTGTGATTTTTATAAACGCTTCAAGAATCAAATAGAGTGCACATTGCACCAAAAGTGAGTACTTTGAGTATGTAGTTTACATTTTACAGTATTCGGTGTCTTATAATCATTCAAAAATATCTATTTATATTAATTAAAAAATATAATATAAATATTTTAAAATACTAAAAAATCTATCATATCTAAATTAATTTTACCCCCATTGAAATTAATCTAATCATCATCTTAACTAAATTAGATCTAAAATATTATCTTCTATTATATTAAATCTTAACTTCTTAATCAATCTTAACTACTTGAATTATTTTCAACACACCCCCTTAATTCAAGTAGTTATAATTTAAAATTATTTTTGAAGAAATATTTTTTTTTCGTCAAAATTTTTGTGAAGATATTGGCAAGCTGATCTTCGTTGCTACAGTGATTGTCTTATGTTAAATTAAAACATGACATTTTTCTCTGTCCATAGATCTTACATCAACAAATTGATATTTTTCTCTTCGATAGCCATCTTTGATGATATGATGGAGACTTTATATTTGTAGTATCGAATCCTTTTAAATGCGGAAGCTTCATTTTTCTTTTCTTTCTCTTAGTTTTCTTCACATCATCAAAAACTTCTACCATCTCTATGTGTGTATATTCATTGTTGTCCTTGGAGTTTAAGATCTCATCTTTTTCCTGTGATATGTTTTATCAACTATAATTTTTAAATTATCATGACCTGTACCATTTGAGATAGTTTATATTGATCCATACAAATTTAGATGATCCTAATTTGTATGCCATAATATTGATTCATTAGTAGGAGTAGCAAAATCCGAAAATAATAAGGGAAACACTTTGTTTTTTGTCATCCTTGTAGTTGCTATCAATTTTTTTTTATTTTTTTATTATCATAAATCAAGTATTTTTTATTATTAAAAATAACATAATATCATTTTCTCATAAGTTGTCCTATACTAATGAGATTTTGTTCTAAATCAGGAATAAACAACAGATCATCAATAACTTTTTTACCAGATTTGGTCTTCACACTGAATCATCAAGCTCTAGAATAAACTTTTATTCCCTGTCATATGATTACTGTATCCACTATCCAAAAACCAAACAGATCTGAAATATTCTTCATCATATGCTATAAAGAAAATATTCTCTTCATCTCTTTTGTTATCATTATTTTCCTCATAATAGTTTATTTGATTTTTGTTCCAACAATCTTTTTCAAGATGACCATATTTTTTACAGTAATAATATAGAGGAACATTTGGATTTTTATTTTTGTACCAGCAATCTTTTTCAATATATCTAACTTTTTTACAACAAAAATATTTTCGAGTTCCTTTGTTACCTTCATTCATGTTACTCTGACCTTCACGTGATCGATCATGATCTCTGCCATTTTGATCTCTCCCTCGAGAATTAATTTCTAAATTTTTCTTCTGTTCCTTTTGCTGATCTATCTTCATTTGAAGAGCATGTTCTGAAACCTAATTTGAAGATCTATTCACTTTTTGTTTATGAATTAAAAGAGAGCCCTTTAATTCCTCAATAAATAATGTACTTGTATCCTTAACTTCTTAGTAGAGATCATATCAAATTTTGGAACTAAACTTCTTAAAACTTTTTCTACTATAGTTTAATCTTTTATATTTTCACCACAAGATCTCATTTGATTCACAATAGAAACTTTTGAGAACAACTCAGTGATAGATTCATATTTTTTATCATAAAAGTCTCAAATTCACGTTGAAGAATTTGAAGTTTTAAAAATTTTATCTTTTTCGTACCTTTAAACACACTTTTTAGTATCTTCCAAGCTTCTTTTGATGTTGCTACCATCATGATTCTGGGAAATAGAGAATCATTTATTGTTTGTTGTAGCATATAAAGGGCTCTTGCATCTTTCTGCATATTTTTTTGATCTTTTGTAATACTAGGATCCTGTAAATCATACTGAATAAAACTATCTTTTACCAAATTCCATAATCCATTTGAAATAAATAGAATTTTTATTTTAATAATCTAAAATTGATAATTATCACCTTTGAAGATAGAAAAAATCTGATTATGAACATTTACCGCAAGTCCTACCATCTTTTTTTCTCTTTTTTTTGGATTTACTAATTTTTATTCTTTTTAACTGATGTACTCCTTTTGATTTTCTTTGAGCCAGACTCTGATACCAATGTTAGTTTATAGAATTTCAAGAAGAAGGGAAAGAAAATAGTAGAAGACACCAGAAATATTTTCAATCTTCAGTCTACAATAATGCAGTATTCGGTGTTTTAGAATAATCCAAGAACACCTATTTATATTGATTAAAAGATAGAATATATATATTTTAATATAATAAAAAATCTATCGCATCTAAATAAATTATACCCTCTTTTAAACTAATCTCATCATCATCTAAATTAAATTAGATCTAAAACTTTATATTTCATTTTATCAAATCCTAACGCCTTAATTAATTATTTTTAACAGTAATTTAACTATCCAACTGAAATGATCTTCCTGTGGAGCAACCAAAATACACCAGCATCATTGAACCAGCAGTATCTTCCGCAAGTTCTGTAAATATACCCATTAAACATTCATTTCCTGGCTCTGAACTACCCAGCTGAGCATGTAGGTAGGCTCTTCTTCACCATTTCCTGAAACAACACAGCAGCTTCATCTGCAAGACCATAATTTTTACATTGAATAAAAAAAATCATCCTCACATTACTGAGTTGCTCACATTTTGCATGCATATGTGGAGTCAAATTGGAACCACTCATATATACCTGAAGGTTATATCATAACACAATACCATGGACCCACCTGCCTTTTCTTGCTTCTCCACTATCAGCAAATGCTGAAACGAAGTCACCACCATGCCAAGTTTTTTCTTGCACCTTCGTCGACCACTTCACCGAAGAAGTTAATGGCATCTTCAATTACATTACGGGGATAACCAGAAATCATGACGTAGGATAAGATTGTGTCATGGCAGATCAGCTGATCAAATAGTTTATATTTTCTAGCCCTTTCTATCTTATTGCACTTTAAGCACAGTTCAATAGGAGTAGTGGTTATAACAGTATCAATCACAATATATTTTTCTTGTAATGTAAACTAACTTCACATTTGAACGTTCATGAGCACAATACAACTTCTCAAACCAAAATTAATAGCTGAAATGACCGTACCAATTCCATCATACTCTAAATTTTTGGATACAACATCAGAGCATCATCAAAATGCCCAACTCTAAAATATCCATCGATAAACAATTAAATTCAAGTAAACCACTAAAATTAGCATTACAGTTCAAAAGCTTGGTCCAAGATAGATGCCATCCCCACCAACCCTATGAGTAAAAATGTGGGCTTGAATCTCCGTATAGGATTATTGATTCCACAACTTGAATCCAATATGTCAAAGAATCATTTTTGATGTTGGATAGATGGATAAATAGCTCATATTCAACCTATAATGAGTTTTAGTGAAGTCTACAATTTTAATTTTTATTTATCTTAATCTAAACCCTAGATTTGATGTCTAAGGTTGTAGAAAAGAGGGTACTGATGACTGAAAACGTAAGAAAGAGAAAGAAGGCTGCAGAAAAGTAGAAAATAAGAGATCCAGAAAATGGAAGAAGACAAGGATAGAGAAAGACTATTCTCAATCATCCATATCTCAAGTTAGATCGGTTTGTAATCACTCGGAAAAGTTTTATATATTGTGTATAGTAATATAGTCCTTGTATCCCTGTAATTCTCTTATGGCTGTTGCTTAGGTTTAGACAAAAAGCCCTGAGATTTATATATTTATTATTTTAATAGTACATTTTCTCTGGCTTGTCCTGTGATTTTTATCCCTCAGGAGGGATTTTTCACATAAATCTTTGGTGTTCAAAGGTACACGTCTAAATCTTTGTATTGATTGTTTAGTTGGTAAATAATATAAAGTTTCTTTTATTAGTCCTGCTTTATCTAGAAAAACGAATGCTTTGGATCGTGTCTATATAAATGTATATGGTCATTTGAGGATAAAAACTCATAGTGGATCTGTTAATATTCCTAGTATCAGTAGTGCACTTTATTTTACCACTTTTACAGATGAATTTTTCAGAAAAATTTGGGCCTATGCTTTGAAGACTAAAGATCATGTTATTAATGTCTTCAAGGAGTTTCTTGTTAGAGTTGAAAGGGAGACAGAAACACAATTGAAATGCATAAGATCAAATAATGATGGTGAGTACACATGATTGTTTAATGATTATTGCAGGTCACATGACATCCAACATGAGTTGATAGTTCTTGGTACACATCAGTATATTACAATTATAGAGAGGATGAATCACACCATTATGAAAAAGATCAGATGTATGCTTTCACAGACCAAGCTATTGGGATGAAGCTTTGAGGACTACAGTTGATGTAATCAACTTGTCACCGTGTACAACTCTAGATGGTGATATTGCAAAGCATATATGGTTAGGGAATGATGTCTCCTATAAGCACTTAAAGTTATTTGATTGTCATGCATTTGTACATGTTCCAGACAATGAGAGGTCCAAGCTGGATGGTAAGACAAAAGAGTGTATTTTTCTTGGCTACTTACATGGTCAATTTGATTACAGGCTTTGGGATCCAGAAAAGCATAAGGTGTTTAGAAGTAGAGATGTTGTCTTCTTCGAGGACCAAACTATTGAAGATTTGAAAAAGGAGGTACCAGCTAAGACTTCTATGAGGGATTTGTAGACTATAATCCAGTTATTCCTTCAGTATATCATGGTGATGGGGGAGATGTGCAAGAAGATGGTGCGGAGCCAGATGTTGATCTACCTACATGACATGTTGAGCATAAAAAAGAAAGAGAGTAAGTTCCTATAGAATCTCAGTTGAGAAGATCTTCTAGACCACATCAAACTTCTAGAAGATATTTTACAAATGAGTATGTGATGCTTACTAATGCAGGTAAACTAGAGAGTTATCAAGAAGTAATTGAAAGTAAGCAGAAAGAACCACACATATAATTTGGTGCAACTACCAAATGAGAGTAAGACCTTGAAGAATATGTGGGTTTTTAGGTTGGAGACTCAAGAACATTATTCTTAACCAAAGTATAAAGCTAAATTAGTTGTGAAAGACTTTGGTCAAAAGAAATATATTGAATTTGAGTAGATTTTTTCTCCTGTTATTAAAATTTCTTCTATCCATGTTGCTCTTGGTATTGCTACTAACATAGACTTGGAGATTGAGCAGTTAGATGTGAAGACAACTTTTCTTTACGGTGATTTAGAGGATAAAATTTATATAGCACAACCAGAAGGCTTTAAAGTCAAAGGTAAGCAAAATCTTATCTGCAAGTTGAGGAAGAGCTTGTATCGACTGAAGTAAGCTCCAAGACAGTGGTATAAGAAGTTTGATTCATTTATGATTGAAAATGAATACAAAAGAACAGCTTCAGATCATTGTGTGTACATCAAACGGTTGGTGAAGATTTTATTATTCTCTTACTTTATGTTGATGATATGCTTATCCTTAGGAAATATATGTGTATGAGTGACAGGTTGAAGAGGAACTGAGTGATTTTTTTTTGTAATAAAGGACATGGGGCCAGCAAAGCAAATATTGGGTATGCAAATTTCTTGTAACATAAGAAACAAGAAGATTTGGTTGGCACAAGAGAAATATACTGAGAATGTATTGGATAGGTTCAGTATGAGTAATGCAAAGCCAGTTGGTTCTCCTCTTATAGGTCACTTCAAGTTATGCTCAGAGCAGAGTTTGTCAAGTGTTGAGGAGAAGGAGAAAATGTAAAATGTTCCTTATGCCTCAACAGTTGAAAGTTTAATGGACTCAATAGTATATATGAGGCCAGACATCGCATATGCAGTGGGTGTTATTAGCAGATTTCTTGCAAATCCAGGCAAAGAGCATTGGGCATGATGAAGTGAATCTTTAGATATCTCATAGGGAGCTCTAAGGTTTGTCTAAGCTTTAGAGGTAGACCACCTGTGTTGACAGGTTACACAGATGTAGATATGACAAGAGATATTGACACAAGGAAGTCCACATCATGTTGTACTTACTTTTGCAGGGGGAGTCGTGTCATGATAGTCTAGATTACAAATGTGTATTGCTCTCTCCACCATAGAGGTAGAATATATTACTACTATAGAGGTTTGCAAAAAAATATTATGGATGAAAGGATTCTTACAAAAATTGAGGCTGAAATAGAAAAACTATATAGTGTATTGTGATACCTAAAGTGCCATTCATTTGTGCAAGAGCCCAACATTTCATTCCATATCAAAACATATAGATGTCAGATATCACTGGATCAAAAGTGTGCTTGAAGAGAAGCAGTTACAGCTTCAGAAAATTCACACAGATGATAATGGGGCATATATGTTTGACAAAGACTTTACCGAAAGAGAGACAAAAGACGTGTCGACAGCTGATCGGTATGACTTCATATTAAGGAGTCATGAGACAGCCTCCCTTATGGGTTGAAGGGGGAGGTTATTGGGCAGATGAGCAGATGGCCCAGGTTCAGCCCATATAGGCTTTAGTGAAGCCCATAGCCTTAATCTTTATTTATCTTAAGCTAAACTCTAGATTTGGTGGCTAGGGTTGTGGAAAAGAGGGTAGCAACGACTGAAAACGTATGAAAGAGAAAGAAGGCTGTAGATTGACAGTAGAGGGTAGAAAATAGATTCAGAAAACGGAAGAAGACAAGGATAAAGAAAGACTATTCTAAATCATCCATATCTCAGGTTAGATCAGTTTGCAGTGGATTCTTACTGCGATCATTTGAGAATATTTTAGATATTGTGTATAATAATATAGTCATTGTATCCTTGTGATTCTCTTGTGGATGTTACTTGGGGTTAGACAAAAAACTTTAAGATATGTATATTTATTATTTCGATAGTAAATTTTCTCTGACTTATCCCGTAATTTTTATCCTTTGAGTTGGAATGATTTTCTATGTAAATCTTGATGTTCATTTTATTGTGATTTCTATTTAATTTCGCTATGTGTGATGATCTGTTAGTATTTATTCATATATAAAATTTATTTCAGTTCTAATTTAAATCTAATAGAAAAAAACATAATCTTGTCTTTTGGTTTATATTGAACCGGCTTATCTATCTTACGAGACATGATATGTTGGCCTTATTTTGCAATCAAAGAACCAAAAAATGATACCAAAATAAATTTGATTTTCTGAAAAGAATTAATTCAGTAGACCAGGAAGGGAAAGGTCCAATTTTTAAGAAACCAATCAACGTCAAAAGAAGGCTGCAAGATAAAAAAATGCATCGAATTTAAAGACTTCCATCATCAACATCTACACCCTCTTATCATAACAGAGAAATAGGAGACATATAAAGTTGGAACCCTAATGTTCTCCGATTATTTATCTACTTGAGAGAAATGGGGGAAGGTAATTGCAATCAAATTAGATCGGTGGCACAGAGAACCGGCAAATCAGGAGAATCGCAAGCGTGCATCCATTCCACCAACTCTGTGAACCCTGTTAGGGTCATCGAATCCGCCGGTGCTGCTGCCTTTGCGCGACGGCGATGCCGGGAGCTGGGACGAGAAGTAGCGGAGCCGGAGTTGCTCGGCGAAGGTGGGGGACTCAACTTCATACCCCTCGTCGAAGTTGAGGGCGTAGCTGAGGGGGTCGTACGTGAACTCCGTGGAGGGGCGACGCCGGTGCCTCCCCCCGCCGCAATGGTGGCCTTTGCCCGGGCACTTGCCGCGGTGTTCCGGCCGAATCCACGAGGTAGGCGACCGGGTCACCGGCCGCGCCGCTCGCTCCCCGTAGTTTGGTTCTCCCTGATCTCCTCCGTCGGGGCGGAAGCAGGAGGTGAAGCAGTGGTGATGGTGGTGCTTCCTCTTCAGCGGCGGCGTAGCGCGAGGTGAGTCGGATCGGTGGTGATCGGACTCCATGCTTTCCGTAAAAGGGATTATTTCGTAAGGCTTCTGCCATCACCTCCCTCATATATATATACACTAAACCCGAATTAGATTTTGGATTTAGAAGAGAGAAAAAAATAACCATAAGCAGGCACAACAAATGACGCTATATCAGGTAAATATATATATATTTAGCTAAAATTGAAATCAATCACTGTTTTAAATACCTACTTCTAGAACTACTATATATTTATTATCATTAGGAAGCTATTGTTGGACTTGATGGTGGACTAGAATCATGATAAAACATGTTTAAATTGGATCATTTTAAAGTTTAATCCAAATATTATTGGTCGAGTTTCTATGAATTATATCTAATGTAGTATAGTAGTCGTAATATTGCAGAGCTATTATTTGTTGTTATTACAAAGCATTCATGAAAGTATGCTTTTTTGTTTGACAAATAACGAGAAAAATCAATTAATTGAGTAATAGCATCCTAATTAATTTATGTATAGATAAAATGCCATGAATGCTTGCTCAAAATTGGTATAACCATCGTGGAATTAAGATACAATCCCTCATCAGTATTCACACAAATGCGATTTGACTATTAACTACCACAAAAACTTCTGTGAAGGAAGAAATGAAAAGGCAGTGTGTGTTGATCATCACAATGCACAAGTAATCAAGAGACATACAGAACTCAAAAACGTGCAACCATAAAAGCAAAAGATATGACCAATTAAAATGAGGGGTGGAACAAAGCCAAAAAGATCTTGTTTGAGGATTAACAAACAGGTAAGAGACTAATTGAGACAGGAGAGAGAGAGCTAACAGGGCAGGGAAGACAGTCGCATACCACATATCAGCTACAGATTAATCACCCTGAAGAATACCTCTTTGTTCTCTGCTCTATCCAAGATTATTATTATTATTATTTTTAAATCTTGCCAGTCCTGGTGCCGGATACCTGGGAGAAGACGGTAACTTCATAAGCATGAGCAGCGTTAAAAACAGAAAGTTCCACTTTGCAACAAAATCTTTAACAAGTTAATTAAGATTTTTAAAAAAAAAAATTCAGAGCAATGTGATATACAAATAAAAACGAGCAAATAATGGGGAAAGTATATTTACCAAAAAATATGAAATATCAAACTTTTACCACAAAGTGCAATGGGAAACTAGAATAAGCATCTTGTAACATGAGAACCTGTAGGGTAGACGGATAGCGAGCTGTAGGGTGTAGTTGTTGTCAAAACATAGCAACCATATACTACAGTGCTGTAAACCATTAATATCTGAAGAAATGTTGCCACTTTTCCTGGGAATCAGACTGGGTAATTCAACTATGGTTGGTCATCGACACTTCAATGAAAATTTTAAGTTAAGACAGAAAAAAAAAAACAAAAAAACAGTGATGATAGATGATTCACTACTTGTCCATTTCAAAGACAAAATAAAAATAAGAAATCAGAATGTTGTTACCGCTTACGTTTTCATCGATTGCTGCCCCTTCCCTTCTTCATTGAGGACCAATTCTCGACGTGCCTGTCTCCAGGCATGTTCATTTCCTGAAGCTTTCACGTCAAAAGCAGCACCATTTATATGCAGCATCGATTGCTGCCCCTTCCCTTCTTCTTTTCAGCATGATGCTGAGCCAATGACATTTCATTCATGCATGCTACTTTGCAATCCTTACACTGCAACATCTTATTCCATTTGGCACGTTAAATTATAACTATAAAAATTGTAATAATACAATCTGTTATGCCAAAAAATTTTATGTGAACAGAAAATTTAGGATAGGTTATTATGAGAGTTAATTTCATCAAGAATATATCATAATATATCTTAATATAATATAAAATTTAATTTAATATTGACTAATATATACTATCAAAATCTAATTAATCCCATTATATATCTTATCCAATTATAAAGGATCATATAATCTTACATTCTCGTATTTGGCCTGTTAATTAATAAGATATAAAAGATATTCAAAATCAAAATAAATAAAATAAAATTTGTTTGAAAAATAATTTTATATAATTGAATTCTGAAAATTTTGAAAAAGTATTTTGTATATGATCATAATTTTAAAAATAAACTAATAAGTCAAATAAGTACAATAATACTATATTTAGTCTAACTATTAATGCGAGTCATAGCGATTGTATGTCATCAATGTGAGTCTAGCTATAATGACCCATATTTTATCTTATCAAGACAATCTTGTTATTGCATTCAACCATAATATGCATAAATATAAATACAAACAAAATAACTGAAATAAATAACTTTAATCATAAAATAAATCAATAATAACATCCACTTAAATATGCATCACAATATCTTTTATGACTTGCTCACAAGCCCCATTCTAATAACATATTCTTTAAATATTTTACACTGTAAATCTTTAGTAAATGGATCAATAATCATCATAGTTGTGCTTAAATTTTTAATTAATACTTATTGTTTCTGGACTCTTCCTCTAGCCACCAAGTACTTTATCTTAATGTGCTTGGAACCACTAGAGTGCTTCCTATTTTTAGAGAAGAAAACTACTACGATATTATCAAAAAATATCTTTAGTGGTTTAATAATTAAGTCGACGACACCAAGTTTTGAGATAAAAGTTTGTAACCATAAAGCTTGTTTTTTGACCTCAAAACATGATGATGTAATAAGCGATTCTCTTGCACTTTTCCAAGAAATTGCCCAAGTAGCTAGCATGAACCCAAATCCTAAAATGTATTTTCTACTGTCAGGTAATTTACAAAATCAGAATCTGAATATCTTGTCATTTCAAGTTGATCTAATTTCCTATATGTGAGCATATAATCTTTTGTCCCTTGCAGATATCTCATTAATTTCTTTGTAGCTTTTAAATGTTCTATCCTTAGGTTACTATGGTATATACCTAACATTGTAATTGTAAACATGCTATCTAGTCTTGTACATGTTTGAGCATATAATAGACTTTCAATTACGCACCCATAAGGAATATTCTTTATTTGATCTCTTTCTAAGTCATTTTTCGGGCACTGATTTTAACTTAAATTTTCACCACTAGTAATAGGTGTATTATTGGCTGAGCAAGGTTGCATATTTAATCTCTCTAAGATATGATTAATATAACCTTTCTGAGATAGTCATAATAATATCTGAAATTGGTCCCTGAATATCTCAATGCTAATAATATAGGATGCCTCATTCATATTAATCATTTTAATATTCTTATTGATAAATATCTTGGTTTCGTGCAACAAACCAAGATCACCATTAACAATCAATATATCATCTGCATATAAGACCAATATAATAAACTTGATCCCACTAACCTTTAGATATATACACTGATCAATAGTGTTTTCCTTAAATTCGAAGGAAGTAATGATATCATAAAACTTTATATACTATTGTTTGTCAGCTTGTTTAAGGCTATAAATGGATTTATTAAGTTTGCAAGCCCAACTTTCTTTTTCCTTTTTTATTAATCCATCAAGTTGTTCCATATAAATTTTTTCATCTAGATCCCCATTCAGAAATGCTATTTTCATATCCATCTGATATAACTCAAAATCATAATAAGCTACTAATGCCATGATGATCCTCAAATAATCAATGACTTCTTTATGAGAAAAATCTTTGGTCATAAGTTTGGCTTTATATCATTCGATATTGCCCATCGAGTCGTATTTTGTCTTAAAGACCCATTTACAATCAACTCTTTTATAATTATTGAGCAATTCAATAAGTTCTTAGACACAATTCTGGTCCATTGATTTTTAACTCTTCTTTTATTGCATCATACCATTTTTCAGAATTATTACTTTCTA
The DNA here is from genome assembly GCA_021527575.1 of Ensete glaucum. Classification (NCBI taxonomy): domain Eukaryota; kingdom Viridiplantae; phylum Streptophyta; class Magnoliopsida; order Zingiberales; family Musaceae; genus Ensete; species Ensete glaucum. The sequence goes on from CM038553.1 coordinate 14,214,588, forward strand.
TGATTTGTGAAAACGATAAGGAGTCTCTTTTTATCTCTATATCAAACTCTGATTCTTGCAGATATGTCATATAATTATAAAAAATGATATGTTTCCTTTTCCTTTGAGATCTTCTCAAATCTACCAATTGTAATTTTCTACAAGACTATCAGCGGTGACATCAACATCATGTGAGAGCTCATCAATGTTATTTTGTTATTCACCCTCATCAATTCTTTCATGGATTTGAAAAACAATAATTTCTCGAATAAGAGATGATACAGGAGAATTAGCCTGAGTCTCCTTAATACCAAAATTAAACATTCGAGATTTTCGACTCTCACTGATTTTACTAGTTTATAAAAATTTTACATTACCATATTCTACTATACTCATATTATGATTAGCATAATAAAATCTGTATATCTTGGATCTTTTTGGATAACTAATAAAATATTCAAAAATTATTCTTGGATCCAATTTCTTTTTATGTGAATTAAATACTCTTATCTCTGCAAACACTTCCAAATATGTAAATGTCTCAAGTTGGATTTTCTACTTGTCCATAACCCAAATGGAGTTGATAGGATTGACTTACCAAGAACCCTGTTCAAGATATATATAGTTGTTCTAAGAGCATCACCCTACATTGACTCAGAAATAACTCATCATACTCCTAACCATATCCATAAGAGCACAATTTCATTTTTCAGCAATGCTATTCTGCTGTGGCACACTTGATAATGTATATTGAGTACAAATACCACATTATTCTAGAAATCTAACAAAAGGACCGTCTTTCTTTTTGAACAAAGTCATACGTTTAATGCAATCATTTTTTACATGGCCTTTCTTGCCACAAAAGGATTACTTTACTGTATTAGCTTTTTTTAAAATAGTTTATCTAACATTTCCAGACCCAACAAATTTTTTTGATGAATGATGCCTTAATTTTCTTTTCTTGTTATTAGTTCCTTGAGTAGCAGTCATAACATTATATGAACTTTCTTGTCTTAATCTTAATTCTTCCTGAACACATATACTAGTTAACTTATTCAAGTCCCACATATCCTTATTTATATTGTAGTAAATCTTGAATAAGCCAAACTAAGAAGGAAGAGAATTAAGAATGAATTACACGAGGAAAGATTCATCAACATTCATTCCCAATACCTTAAGTTTTACAACTTTATCATCCATATTTAGGATGTGATCCTGAATTCCTCGAGTACCATCATACTGAGTTGTAGTGAGTTCTTTCATTAATGTGTCAGCCAATGACTTATCAACATATTTAAATCTATCTTCAATAACCTTTAAATATTCTTATGCACTAGTTGCAACCAGTAATGAAGTCTTTATGTTATTTACAATTATTATTTTTATGAACATTAAAATGAGCTTATAGATCTTTCATAAGCTTTCATTTCATTGACTTATTTCATAGTACTTTCATCAGTTAATTCTGCGGGCTTTTTAACAAACAATGCTAAATCAAGATCTAATACGCCCAGTGTGAATTGCACATGCTCTAACCATTATAAATAATTTGATCCAGAGAGTACAAGGACACTTGAAGTATGAGAATGTATGGATGAAAATACCACTGTAGAACATAAAATAATATTAAAGCTTTAAGTTTACTAAAATATGATGAACTACTGATATCATCAATATTTAATCATTGGACAAAATATAGACATATCTAGTATTCACTCAAGATCATTTATATAGAATTGGTACTATCCTTGTGGAATAGTTTTGCTACCTTTGGGTATACAATTCTAAACTACAAGGATATCTAAAACAGTATCATCCTACCCCATCACATAATTATTTAAAATAGATTATCCTATGAAATTATCTAAATATTCTAATTATGCATGTCATTCTAAATATATTTCCTTAATGTCATTACGGATTTGTTCCTTAATGTAATTTTGTGTGGCCACTTTAGTGACTATAATACCTATGCAGTAATATAAAATATAAATTAAATTATCATATAAATAACAAAAGCTTAATTATATTTTATATCGTATAAGCCTATCATCCTATGCCATTTTGGTAACTACTGGTCAAGCATAACTTAAGGAGATGAATTACAAATAATATTCATCAATTTCATTTAATCTAATTTATACTGAAATAACTCAATAATATAATAATAATCATAATAATTATTGAATATTAATCAACAAAAAAACTCATATGTTCATTGTAATCATAATAATACATAAATTATGCATTCATTTGAAAATAAATATTATTTTATAATTTCATATATCATATTTCAAACATATATATGTGAATAACTGAATAAATATGCAAGAATAATAATTAAATTTTATTTATCATATGCAATCATTAAATTATATAAGAAAACAATAAAAGAAATAATAATTTAAATTTTTTTAAAAATTAATTAAACTAATTAATTTTATTTAATTGGGGAAGCCCATAAGCCCAATTATATAAATTGATCAAAATAACAACAAATTGATCTATATTTAATTCTTTCAAATTTAATCAAACTAACTTTGATTAATAAATAATCAAAAATATAATCATGATTAAATTTCATTAAATCATATATTCATCAATTTTATAATTGATAAAATAAACTAAAATTTCTAAATTTAAAAATAGTAAAACTGTAATTTTATATAGGACATAAAATGAATTATGAAATTCATGAAGGGAAAAAATATCATAAGAATTAATAAAACATATAAGGGTAAAACCATAATTAACCCTACTCTAAGCAGGACAAAATTATAATTTTAGCTAAAGGATAAAACCATAATTTTAGCTAAAGAGCAAAATTATAATTTTCTCGGAGAAAGGAAAACCCTAATTTGGTAGAAGGGCAAAACCATATTTTTCATATAAAAAACCCTAATTCTATTCTACTGAGGTCATCGTCGCTGCCAGTGCAACGACTCCTACGTGGCCTCTTCCCGTGTGCCCACTGTTGGGACGCGACGACTGTTGCTTGTGCACGGCCACCAATGCATGGTTGCTGCTTGCGTAGCCTCTACCTGCACGTGGCCGTGGCTTGATGTAGCCTTTACCCGCATGCGGCTACCTCTAGTGTGGCCTCTGCTGCACGCGGCTACCGCCAGCCGCTTGTGGCAGCCTTTACTTATGTTCGATCGCCACTAGAAGCGGCTGTTGCCTACGGGCGACTGTCGGCTATGTGGCCGTCACTGTTGCACTTTCTTGCTGCGGTGCGTACACGCTGTTGCAAGCACGCACCACAAGCAGATTTGGTCGAACATAGCTAATCCCACATAACGATCATCCAACTCACATCGTTCGCAAGCAAACGACAGAACATAATAGATAGGAATTTAAATCAACAAGACATTTAGATCATTAAGGCATCGTAAACAAAAATAACAAATCTAATATATTTGATCTCAAGAACCTAGGCTCTGATACCAATTGTAAGCATAAAAACTGTAATTATGCAATCTGTTATACGAAAATCTTTTATGTCAGGATGGAAATCAGATAATATTAGATCTGTTTACGATGCACATACCTTTAGATGTCACCTGATAAGATCCCTTTTGATATGCAAAAGTATCGTCCTTCGGATTTGAATATCACTGTATGTCGATCTGCAAAGAGAACTTGAACAGATCTAGAATCTTTCTCGTCTCTTCCTATCCTTTCACAGGACTACCGAGATTGATGATTTAGGAAGATGAGAAAATAGTTGTAATCTTTCTCTTCTGTACTGTTATCCAGCGTATTAGGTTTAGAGTAGGTCGTGTCTATTTATAGAGGAAAGCAGAGGATCTAGGATAGGTTATTAGGAGAGTTGTTTCAATCAAGGATATTTCCTAAGATATCCTAATATAATATAAATTTTAATTTAATATTAACTAATATCTATTATGAGAATCTAATTAATTTTCTTTTACGTAGATTTATTCCTTGTGAAGTGTGCTTCACTTTGATAGAGCTGCTTGAGATTAAAAAGCATTTTCACATTTCAGAACAGCTGGTTGAATAATCGACAATCGAGGCAAAATCAGTTGTCCTTCGTGTGAACTGCAGTGGGCTGGTTTGATATACTGCAAATGCTGCAAAAGATTGATTATTTATGCTTTGGAGGCCGACTATGATTCAACCACTAAGAAGTTCTACTATGTACCGCCTGTGTTGAAGGTCCACAATCCTCTAATGGCTTCAAAGAAGATTGAGGCGCATGTCCTCCCAATCTTGCGGTGGCCGTTTGGTTCCGGCTGTACCATCCATCATCTTTCGCTTCAGACAGCGCGTCCTGGAGACGACTCCTAGAAGAAACAAAGAAAAGGTCTAAATTAGGCGCACGAATGAACCACAGATTTCTATTTAGATTTTTTTATTATTTATTTTTGTAAAAAAGCATACAGAACCAGATGGAAAACACTGAGTAAAATTAAAAATCATTTCTCTTGAAGCAAAAGTTTGGTTGGAGCAACTTAACAGTTTGCATAGTCAAACAGATTTATGACCAGAGTTTCCTGCATTCAGGTCAGTATGAAATTATGGATCATAACATATTCACATAAGATGAGCTTCCTCAGTCCCAGGCATTTCGTATATGATCGTTCCTGCAGAAAATTTAGGAAAGGTAAAAGGAAAAGAAAAAAAAAAAAACAGGTGTTGAAATGCACTGTTCCTTGCTTATGATGTATGCAAGACAGAGATGAGAAAGTGCCCATTTATTTCTTCAGCACAGGCATCCTGTATCAGCAATGATTCCATAGTCTACTGTGATACAGATCGTTGTCGGGATTTAATTTGTTTGTCAAACAGGTCATGCCAACTTAGAGAAAAAACAACGCTCATAGTATCTGAAAACAAGTTATCTGAAAAAGGTAGACAGCCATTGGTCCTGTTAGCAATATAATAAGAGATGTAGATCAGTGAAAAACATGCCACCTTCAAACAACATCAATATTTTTGTGCAGAAGAATAAAAACAACATCAAAGCCGTAAGTTTTAAAATTATCTTAGGGTCAGATATATGACCTTTTGCTGTCATTAAGATATGTGAGAGACCATATAGTTTAGTTAAGAGTATTTAAATATTTATTTGTAGATTGCATTGAAGTTTTTATATCTCCCTCATACCATTAAAATCTTTTACTAGTCAAACTGACTACTTCCTTCATTGTATAGTTGTATTAAAAAAAACAGGCAAACAAAGACAGACCCAGAAAAGCACCTTAACTACAAGTAGAAGCATGCCATCTTGTTCACTTTCAAGTAATAAATAGCAAATATTCTGCAATTTACCAAGAAACCCATTGCAGCTCTCCATCGTAATTGTATCAATAGCACTAGCAAATAACTTATTCATTTATGTTTTATCATAGAATACTCATGTCTAAGAATGTAGTTTCAAATAGATAAAAGAAATCACTAAGAAAGAGAAAGAAGATGCATAAACATTATAATAAACAAGTAAAAAAAATCAATAAGAAGGAGAAAGAAGATGCATGGAGATTATAATGAACAAGTAAATGTACCAACTGGTATTTACAAGATAAATCACAAAAAAACTCTCTTTAAATTGCCCCCCCCCCCCATGCAGAAACAGAATTTCTATTTGTTTCATGGTCTTCAAGAATTAATAAATATCAAGGAAATTTCTTACTCGAGATGGCGTAGGGGGCAGCCTAGTGGTAGCAGAAGGTTGCAAGAAAGCATTTTTCACTCTTTTCTGGTTTTCTAACTCCCTTTCAAGTGCTACCTCATAGCTTATTGTCCCCCTCTTTTAACCCATCAGATGCATATTCATTTGAATCTAAATTTTGTTGTAAATTCTGAAGATCAATTTCTTTCTCAAGTAAAATGTGATTTGTTGTTACATCTGAGCTATTGGGGGAGGGAGAAAGTGGTTTGGTTGCATGCGTATCTCGTAATCCATTCGGCTCAGAATCAGAATTGTCCAACCAAGAGTTAAATGTGTCTTTTAGGACGGATTACCCAAATAATTTTTTATCTAAATGCATTTGTTAATATCATAGGGCTTATTCTGGCCCATCTGAGGAAGATTGCCAAATCACTACAATAGAGCTAGCTAGGCACCTTCAACTCGGCTTAGACGGTGACCTCGGGATTGGATGTTGCTCTATCCTACCATCCAAGGGGCATAGAAAGGTGTGATGCAGCAATGCGATATCAATAGACAAATCGTCGATCCATCCCATCAATCGAGGAACACAACAATGCATGACGCAGGGCAAACAACATCAAAGTCTGCCCCAACAATTCCAAGACACCAGCATACATTAATATCCACATACGGTGGCACCAACGATCATTAAACATCCTTGTACGGTGACGCCCCCTTGGCAGGAGGTATAAAAGCCAACATAGTGAAAGTAAAAAGGTCCCACGAACACTCTATATAGAGCTCAGGTTGTGACTAACTTAATCATCGGAGGAGCCGAGCCAAAAGGACCCTTCGCCTGGCTCAGGCTTTTTTTGCAGGGCATGATTGTGAGGAAGAGGGGGAGCCGAGCGCCAGCCCAAGCTGGAGAAGACAACCCAGAGATCTAGAAGTGGGGCCATTCGACCATCACATCTTCTCCGTAGTATATTTGAGTTGTGTTGGCGCACTTGCACACACGGCATGGACCAAGCCAAAGACGACACATCAGACTCAGCATAAAGGACCACAACATTTTTAGTACTAAAAAAAAAGTCAATGTCGCAAGAACACTAACAACCAACTAACCCCATAGAGCACCTGGGAGAAGATACGTTGCAAACCTAATCCACAGACTTGAGGGGCTGGTCCCCTTCCCCCTTCTCAGGATGAGAATGCTTCATCCCAGACCCCAGGTAGATATTGGAGACTTTAATGACCCAGGGCTCTCACCCCTGAGAATGAGACGATGCAACCTATTGTCTCGCTAGAGGCATTCTTAAGCCTCACGCAATAAGTCCAAGCTCTAACTAGGATGATCCAGTCCATCTTCCCCCTTGTTCCTCAAAGAAGCCTCCTCCCCTAACTCACCTTACGAACCTCGCCACCATGCACACCACTGCCGAACTTCTTCTAGGCACCTCCTGCATCCTAGCCACTTCCTTTTCAAGCACTATTAGTCCCACCGACACGCAATAAGCCAGCCTGAGAAGACTGCCACCTGACCGAAGAACCGTCTGGGACAAGACGACCTCCACCTAAGCACGAGACCTCAGAAGCCTGTCGGGCTCCATCGAGCCCGCTCGAGCCAGACATCTTATTGTCTGACTCTTCAGACTTATTCTGAGCATAGCTACGCCAGGTCAACCAAAGGCCGGACAAAGTCAAGAAGGAGTTCCACAAATCAAAAGAAGAACAGAGAGAAGGTACTCTAAGAGGATCCCCTTTCATCCAGGAGATTCAAGATAAGCAAATCCCCCCGAGCTGTCGTCTACCTTCATTGAAAGCCTACGATGGGAGCTCTGACCCGGCGAAGCACATCGCTACTTTTAGAGCCCAAATGGCACTATACGGCACATATGATGTATTGATGTATAAAAATGAGCCTTCTCGACCACGCTTTAGAGCCCTGCTCGAATGTGGTATAATCATTTGAAGCCCATTTTGATCTCGTACTTTTACTAGCTAGTAAGGAAATTCGAATTCAACTTCCTAGCCAACGCCAAGCCAAAGCCGTCCGCAGCAACGCTCCTCGGCCTGAGCCAAAAAGACGTGGAGCCCCTCTCCCACTTTCTCTTGTACTTCACTATAGAAATCAGGGAAGTACCTGACCCTCATCCTTCCTTAATTATGCAAGCATTTTTGATAGGGCTGTAGCCATCTAAGTCTTTCTGGTCATTGATAGAATGACCACCGATGACCATCTAGGAGATGCTCCAGTGCATCAACCAATATACGACCGCTGAAGCACTAGTGATGGGGAAGCATAAAGAGCATAAGAGGCCTTGCACCGAGAAGTCTCGGGGCTAGCCTCCAGAGCCCCCAAGACGACGTCCCGAGTGACCAAAGCCATCCTACCCAAGGCTGCTCCCATCTCCCTTGAATTCGACCCGGACGGAGATCTTCCTCCAGATCAAGGAAAAAGGACTACCGAGAATGCCCAACCCCATGAAGAGTCCTAGAGAGCCAAGGGATAAGGCGAAATATTGTCAATTTCATTAAGATTACGGTCATGACATGAAGGAATGCCATGACCTCCGGAATTAGATCGAAGAGCTCATCCGCAAGGGGTATCTCGGGTGCTACGTCAAACAGCCTTGGGAACTTTCTCCACATCCCCAAGGGCTAGTGGAAAAACAAATAGATGTTATTATCGGGGGCTCGACGTCCGACGACGATAGCATATTGGGACAAAAGGCTTATGCTCGAGCCATCATGGAGAAGCACCACTGTTAAACCAACGAACCCCAGATCGCCTTCAAAGTAGAGAAAGAAGAAATACCCCGACCATGATGACGCATTGGTGATCTCAGTCTGCATCGCTAATGCCCAAGTAAAGAGGGTCATGGTCGACACAGGCAGCTCGGCGGATGTCTTGTACCACAACACCTTCTAGAAGCTTAGACTGACCACTGCCAACTTGTCACCAATGAGTTCCACCCTTACGGGGTTCACCAGGGACTTTATTGCCCCCCTCAGGACAATTGTCCTGCTCGTCACCCTCGGTTAGGAGCCCTGGTCCAAGACTATAATGGTTACTTTCATGGTGGTCAACTTATCATCAGCATACTGATAGAAGATAGGATGAAGTTAGAATTTAGATATAATTTAAATAAGATTAGATTAGGATTTAGATGTGAAATTTCTAACTGAATGAGAAAATCACGTAGGCTAGTTGAGGAAAATCCTCCTATCTTCACCTGTATAAATTGACGATGGATCAATAAATCAATTGGGCATTTCATTACTTTTTCCTGTTTCCAATATGGTATCAGAGCCCCTCTCTCTATAAGAGAGATTATCCTTCTTTTATTCATTGTCCAACGATAGTTTTTATCTTTTTTTGCTATCAAACGATAGCCTCTTTCTGACAAGGAATCAGCGACACTATCTGTTGTAGTGTCGATTCTCTTCTTTATCAGTGATAGCCCTCTGAGGTCCAACGATAAGGGCGACCATCTACCGTTGGCTTTCTTAATTCCTCTACTGAGGCGTTCTTCTGCACGAGGCCATCTTCCTTATGCACCACCACTATCGCATCAGCTCCAACAAGTAGCGGTACCTTCCCTACCCCATCAGTAGCAAGTTCTTTCTCGCTATCAAATCTATGACCGCAACGTTTCTCTCGCTGCCCTTCAGATCTCCCGATCGCCTCAGCCGTAGCAGCATCTCCTCCACCGAAGTCAACTACCGTCAGACCTTCATCGAGGTTGACAACATAGTGGTCTCCTTGACATCGGGTCAAGATCTGCGTCCTTTACAAAAGCTTGATCTTGCGGGGGCATGATAGTCTGATCTAATCAGATTGTCAAAATTGGCTCCAACAGAATCGTCTGCTCCTTTCTTTAGATTTATTGTCATCGGTTCAAGATCAGCGTCCTTAGTTCAAGATCGACATCCTTACAGGAGCTCGATCTTGCGGGGGCATGATAAAAGATAGAATTAAGTTAGGATTTAGATATAATTTAAATAAGATTAAATTAAGATTTAGATATGATTTTCCTAATTGAATGAGAAAATCATATAGGTTAGTTGAGGAAAATCCTCCTATCTTCACCTGTATAAATTGACGATGGATCAATGAATCAATTGGGCATTTCGTTGCTTCTTCCTATTTCCAACATATACAACGTCATCCTCGGTAGATCAACTTTCAACAAGTTGAGAGCAGTCATCTCCACCTACCACCTAGCCATGAAATTCTTGACCAAAGCGGGGATTGGGGAAGTCAGGAGCAACCCCTAAGAGTCCCGACGATGCTAGTTGACCATTATCACACTGCTGAAGAAACCAAAAGCTAGTTATCTAGTCCCTGAGGGGAGGGGGTTGTCGCTGCCACCCTCTGACCGACCCCTTGTCGACCCTCAAGAAGCATTTGAGGGCCCCCAAAGGCTAGAGCCCACGAAGCGAGTGCTAGAAGTCCCCTTGACAAATGCTGACTCAATCAAGTTGTGAAGATTAGGTCTTCACTTCCAAAAAAGGACCAGGTTCAGCTCATCGACTTCCTGGTCACAAATGCTGACGCTTTTGCCTAGTCACCCAAAGACATGCCTGGCATCGACCCCAAAGTCACGGAACGTCACCTTAGTATTCCACACGGGGCAAAGCCAGTAAAGTAGAAATAACAGAAGTTTGCTCCAGATTGACAAAGGGCGATTAGCGATAAGGTGGACCACCTCATGGAGGCAGGATTCATAGTCGAGGCCTGGTACCCTCAGTGGCTCTCTAATGTAGTTCTAGTTAAAAAACCTAATAGAAGCTAGAGAATGTGCATTGACTACACCGATCTCAACCAAGCATGTCGAAAAGATTATTACCCCATCCCAAGGATAGACCAGTAGGTCGACCAAACTTCACGTTCATGGATGCCTTCTCAGGTTACAACCAGATCCGTATGGCTCTTGAGGACTAGGAACACACTGCCGTCATCACTAATCGAGGAGTCTACTACTATAAAGTTATACCATTTGGTCTTAAGAACGTCGGTGCAATATATCAAAGGATGGTAAACCAAATGTTCAAACGCCAAGCTGGGAGGAACATCAAGGTGTACGTCGACAACATGATAGTGAAAGCAAGGTCACCAAGGATTATCTGCAGGACCTCTTCGAGGCGTTCCAAACCCTCAAAAGGTTTGGGATATGACTCAACCCAGCCAAATGCATATTTGGAGTCGGGTTGGGAAAATTTCTCAGCTTTATTATTCACCAAAGGGGAATCGACGTAAATCCCAAAAAGGTGCAAGCTGTAACCACCATGCAACCTCCTCAGATGGTCAAGGAGACACAATGGCTTCCAGGGAGGCTAGCCACCATCAGTAGATTCATGTCCCAGTCCGGGGACAAGTGTCTCCCCTTCTTCCGAGTGCTAAAGCGCGCCAAGTATTTTTAGTGGGACCCCAAATGCCAGGATACCTTCGAGAAGCTGAAGGCACACTGATAGGACTCCAGTAGGGTTGAGTCCTAATCATCTTAGTACTAATTAATAAAAACCCTATTAGATTATAATAAAGCAACTCCTATCTTACAAAGGAGTATGACTAGGGTTTAGATTAACCCTTAGGGTTTAGTAGCCATCGCTCCCCTTACTGGGTTGGTCGACTAGCGTTTCCCCCTACTTAGGTCGACTATAGAGCCAACTTAGTTGCCCCCTGTTCCTATTAAGACAGGTCGGATATAGGAGGGGCAAAGAGGTAATTCTATTTAGATAAGCACCCCCTTAGGCTAGGGTTTTGATCCCTATTTAAATATATAGCCGCCCACCTGTAACACCCCTCATTTCCGAATTTTCGTATAAATTTCTAGTGATAATGTAAGCATTCATTTTAAATTGATAAAAGAAATAGAGTATGAATCAGAGGTAACTTATTTGTAAGATTTGGGTGATCTGTTCAAAAAAAAAAAAGAAGAAAGAATCTGAGGACCTATATGTAAACCTTGAGGACCTAATCCTAAATGTACTAAATGCAAGGACTAAATTACAAAATATATAAAATGACAAATTCCACCGTTTAAGCCTCTCTTCCTTCGTTCTTAAGGAAGCAGAGAAGGCAGCTGCGTGGATGATCAGGGGAAAAAAAAAAAAGAAAGAAAGAAAGAAAGAAGAAGAAGAAGAAGAAGAAGAAGAAGAAGAAGAAGAAGAAGAAAATTGGGGCTTTAAGGGTTCTTGCTCAAATCTTTTCACTTAGGATCAAAATTATCAAAGGCAAGTGTTCTAACCCCATCCTACAGAATCTTTAGTCTCTGTTTTTATGTGGATATAAAATAAATTAAAGGATTTCTATTTAGAAACTGATATGTCTCTCTTTGGACATAGAACCATGGATTCTGAAGTTTTTCGGTAAACTGACCCCTATACACTATTTCAGCTACAAGTTTCAGTACAAAATGTGAATTCAGGCAGAAAATATTTTGTTTGAAATTAGACTCTTATATCTTTCTTTTGACACTGATTTTGTAGATTTTGGACACCGAATACTTACCCAAACATCTATTTCAAATGAGCCTATAGACGCTGTAAAACAGGGTTCAAGATTTCTGACCTGTCAATACTAAAATGCCTATTACTCCCTGTTGAAAAGTTTATGGCTAGTCTGGTCGTGAAGCAATGGAAGTTATTAGAAGAAAATTTTGATTTGAAAGCTTTGAGGAAAGAGTAAGACTCGATGATATTGATGGCCTCCATTCAAGTGCAATCTGATCTTATTCAACAAATTAAGGAAGCACAATTACGAGATCCACATTTAATCTACTTGAGGAATGAAGTAGAAAAGGAATTGAAGCCACAATTTCAAGTTTCAAAGGATGGCCTATTGAGATTTGGGGAGAGAGTATGTGTACCAAATGAACCAGATATCAAGAATCAAATCCTAAAGGAAAGTCATACTTCAAAGTACACCATACATCCTGGGAGCACTAAGATGTATAGAGATCTTCAAAGTCATTATTGGTGGGAAGGCATGAAGAAGGAAATTGCAATGTATGTTTCAAAATGTTTGACTTGTCAGCAAATCAAAGTAGAACACCAAAGACCTGGAGGGTTGTTGCAACCTTTAGATATCCCTGAATGGAAATGAGAATGTATTACTATGGATTTTGTTTCAGGATTACCCAGAACCTCTAGGAAGCATGATGCTATTTGGGTTATCATTGATAGGTTAACAAAATCTGTACACTTCCTACCAATTAATATGACTTATTCGCTTGATAAACTTGCAGATTTATATGTCAATGAAATAGTAAGACTTCATGGTATTCCAATGGAGATCATCTCTGATAGAGACTCCAGATTTCTCTCTAGATTCTGGAGAAGATTGCAGGAGTCGATGGGCACTAAAGTTAAGTTTAGTACTGCATATCATCCTCGGTGATGGTCAGTCAGAAAGAACAATTCAAACACTTGAGGATTTGCTTAGAGCCTATGTTATGGATTGGAAAGGTGAATGGGATAAGGATATTTCACTTGTTGAGTTCACGTATAATAATAGTTATCATTCAAGTATTCAGATGGCTCCTTATGAAGCTTTATATGGGCGAAAGTGCATAACACCTATATGTTGGGAGGAAGTTGGTGACAGAAAGCTGTTAGCACCGGACAAGGTACAAGAAACTACCGAGAAAATTCAAGTTATAAGGAAAAGGTTAAAGACTGCTCAGAGTCGTCAAAAGAGTTATGCCGACAATAGAAGATGAGATATTGAGTTTGAAATCAGAGATTTTGTATTCTTAAAAGTCTCCCTTCCAAAGGCATTATAAGGTTTAGGAAGAAAGGAAAATTAAGCCCAAGATTTATTGGACCTTTTGAGGTTCTTGAGAGGGTTGGTTACATGCATACGATTGCCTTGCCACCAAAGATTGTGCCATGTCCATGATATATTTCATGTCTCGATGATTAGAAAGTATATATATGACCCTTCTCACATCATTAAGTATGAGTTGGTGGAGATCGATAAAGATTTATCTTATGTGGAAGAGCCTATTCAGATTGTTGATAAGAAAGAAAAAGTCCTAAGGAATCGGGTCATCCCACTGGTTCAAGTAAATTGGAGACATCATTCTGGAGAGGAGACAACTTGGGAGCTAGAGGAGGAAATGAAAAAGGTGTCTCCCAGTCTTTTCATCGATAGAGGTACGATAAATTTAGAGGACTAAAATTTTCTTTTAAGGGGGGGAGAGTGTAACACCCCTCATTTCCGAATTTTCGTATAAATTTCTGGTGATAATGTAAGCATTCATTTTAAATTGACAAAAGAAATAGAGTATCAATCAGAGGTAACTTATTTGTAAGATTTGGGTGATCTGTTCAAAAAAAAAAAGAAGAAAGAATCTGAGGACCTATATGTAAACCCTGAGGACCTAATCCTAAATGTACTAAATGCAAGGACTAAATTGCAAAATATATAAAATGACAAATTCCACCGTTTAAGCCTCTCTGCCTTCGTTCTTAAGGAAGCAGAGAAGGCAGCTGCATGGATGATCAGGGAAAAAAAAAAAAAAAGAAAGAAAGAAAGAAAGAAGAAGAAGAAGAAGAAGAAGAAGAAGAAGAAGAAGAAGAAGAAGATTGGGGCTTTAAGGGTTCTTGCTCAAATCTTTTCACTTAGGGTCAAAATTATCAAAGGCAAGTGTTCTAACCCCATCCTACAGAATCTTTAGTCTTTGTTTTTATGTGGATACAAAATAAATTGAAGGATTTCTATTTAGAAACTGATATGTCTCTCTTTGGACATAGAACCATGGATTCTGAAGTTTTTCGATAAACTGATCCCTATACACTGTTTCAGCTACAAGTTTCAGTACAAAATGTGAATTTAGGCAAGAACTATTTTGTTTGAAATTAGACTCTTATATCTTTCTTTTGACACTGATTTTGTAGATTTTGGACACCGAATACTTACCCAAACATCTGTTTCAAATGAGCCTATAGACGCTGTAAAACAGGGTTCAAGATTTCTAACCTATCAATACTAAAATGCCTATAACTCCCTGTTGAAAATTCTGATTTGTACCAAACTAATTTTATTTGAAACTAGACTTGAAAATATTTCTTTTGACATATAGTTTGAAAATTTTGGAATTCAATTGCCTACCCTATTATCTGTTAAATCCGACCCTATAAATTCTGCAAAACAGTGATTGTGCTTTTGCCCTTGGGTTACCAAATCAAAAGTAACTCCGTGTTGGGAACCCTGTTTCATACGAAATTTGTTCCATCAAAATATAGATTGATATATGGTTCGACCAGCTTTCTTATGGGTATTGGAGCATAATTGATATTCTGAAATATTTGTTTGCTGTGCCACTGGAATTCTGTCCGAAATCGAGCTTTGGTCGATTTCGCGTATTCTGTTCCATTCCTTTGGATATTTGAATTCGTCTAACCTTCTTATTGGAATTGAGCTAAATATGATTGCTTGGAATCCCTGTACACTCTTGTTTTCATTTCATTCCAAATCTGAATACATTTGTGAGAGATTTGTTCTTTGTTTCGTATTGTCTCGAAAAGGCACATGCACGTTTTGTTGTTCCGCGTGTGTTTCCGACATATGCTACTTATTGTTAAAACTGCCCTCTTGTACTCTGGTGTGTGGGATTGTCTGGACCTTTGCCAGAAATGGTAAAGGGTATGCGCTTATTGCCCGCTATGTGGGGTCCCGCTCTATGGGATATTCTGGACCTTTGCCAGAAATGGTAAAGGGTATGTGCTTAGAGCCTGCGATGCTCTGCCGGCCCCCTCTGACTTCACCTAGACGTGGGTGGATGGAGCTCCCAGACGTGGGAGACATTTGTCAGGTGGTCATTCAGAAATGGATGGATCACATTCTGACTGAGATCCCACTACAGCTTCTATATGTTTGATATGACATCCAGAGTTTTGGTGAGTTGTTTCTGTTTATGCTCTGGATAAGAATGATATGATTACGACATCAAGGATGACGTTTGAGCTTCTGTACGATATTTGTTTTTGATATACTCTGAAATGCTTCATTCACTGATGATTTTGCTTCGAAATATTCCATATGCCGTTGATATGCTTCGTAACATTTCGTATGCCACTGATAAGCTCCGATATGTTTCCTTTGTTACTGAGATGCTCCAATTACTCTATGCCCCATCTGTCAGGAACCAAATATGTAAGATTGAAAAGACAATTATGTTTCTGCTCCCAACGATATTATGTCTACGAAATCGTATATTCTGCCTTGTAATTTGAAACTGTATCCCTTTGAAAATTGTATTATTTTGATATGGATATGTTAGTCACTTGCTGAGCTCCTTATGCTCACCCCGTTTGTTGATAAATTTTTCAGGATAGCGTATCGCTTGCTTAATTGTTAAGATTGGGCTGAGGCGGTGGAAAGTTTAGAAGATTTTGGGCAGATCTTTGTTAGCATATGTGTTTTTGTTGTATAAGCTACTCTGCATCTTATGAAATGTGACGATGAATCTAAACCTGTGGATTTTGTGTAAGACAAAGGATCCCTCATGTATAGGATGTTGGAATGTTAAGTTAAATTCATGTAATGATATGAATTTATGGTAATCGTTGATTTGGTGACTGCATAGACTTCCCCACTTATGAGTTTATGTGTGGTTATTATTTTGAAGAGTTGAGTTCAGATTATATGAATTATCGAGTGATGCGTGGTATGTTTATGAACTGCACAGGGTGATGAATTTGTAGACTATAGAGGTGAAAAGTTGATCTGAATGTTTTCTTAGTGACCTCAAAATGTGTGTTTGGATCCTGGATTAGTTGTGAGGAAAATTTTAAATATTGTCGATATTTTGGAGGGGCATGACACCACCCCCCCCCACCCTCCCTTGAATCAAGCAATCTATAATTTTATTTCAGCCTTGTGCCGAGTCTAGGAGGGAGGAACCCCTACAACGTTCTAAGGGTTGATCCGCCTCAAGAGTCAAAATCTATAGAGTTTCTTCTGAGGTTCTATCATATAGTATCAGAGCAACGATCTTACTACCCGTATAGCCATCATCCATGCCTCCATCTTCTAAGCAATTCTCACAATTGCTTTTGACGTCACCTCCATCCACCGTCGCCCACCAAGCTGCAGATCTATCTATCTGTTGTCGCACCCTGCGTGATCTAGAAATCTGGTATTTTTTTATCATCCACACCTCTTTAATACTGCAAGATTCCTTACTTTACACATTAAAGATTTTTTTTAAAATTTTATCCACTACAAATTTCGTTTGTTGCAAGTGTTATCGTTGTTGCGAAGGCGGAATGTTATAGAAATTTTTAGTTGCATTTTTGCCTCTTAAGACTAGTTTATTTCTTCTCCTTTCTGGCCAAAATTTTTCCACAATTCTAGAGATCAACTTGGCTTTCATCTGGATTTGATTTCTAGAAAAAATTCTTTCTGAAACTAGTTTTCTTGTGCAATCTTTCACCATCACGCAGTTTTGGACTTTTACAATGAAGGATCTACCTTTCGTCTTTTGCCCTATTCCCTATTGTTATGCTACCAAAATTTTATCAAACCTTTTATTGGTATTAACAACATATGAACCAAGGGTTTCTGTATAATTTTCTTGAACTTTCCTTTGGAAATTATGTTGAGAAGTCATCGTTTCTCTAACATAAAATCGGTTTAACAGGATAGCACATCACATCACTTTTTTTTGTCAAATTCTATCAGATTTGAGTACTTTTTTTTGTGAGATTTTGGACTCTCTTTTCCTCATCTTAAAACCCTAACATCTTCATCAAAAACTTTTCCAAACCTTACCCTAAACTAAACCCAAGCAACCACTAAAATCTACCCTAAACTACAGTCTACTCCCATCTAAACTGATTCACCTTCCACCTGGCCACCCTCTTCTCCAAAATTCCCATGCCACTAACCTGACAACAAAAAAAATGACCTTAATATTACATATCTAGAGGTGTATACTTGGCATCAGAGGAGACTATCGATGCAAAGCTTGAAGCCTTTAAAAACTGCATGGAAGAGAAGATGCGATCCCTTTTTACCGAATTTAGCATTGGCTGACCGTTGAGCCCAAGAAAATCACAACATGGAGAAACTTCAGATCAACAATATGATCTTTAAGAACATGGCCATATCACCTCTGATCTCAACAACCCACACATGAAGGTTGACTTCCCTAGATGGGAAGAAGGAGACCCGATCGGATGGATCTTGTGCGCGGAGCACTATTTTTGGTTCTACCAAACCGTCGACGCTACACGGGTGGAGATAGCTACCATACACCTTAAGGGAGATGCTATTCAGTGGTTCAATTGGTTTGAACACACCCATGGAGGACTCTCTTGGTAGCGATTTAATGAAGGATTGCTAAACTGCTTCAGACCAACCGATTTCGACAACATCGACGGACAATTGACAAATATTTATCAAAACTCTACAATATAAGAATACCAAATAAGGTTTAAGCATTTATCTAACCAAACTGAGAATTGGTCTGAGAAATAACTTTTAGGTACTTCTATCGAGAGCCTAAAGCGGGAGATCCGAGGAGAAGTAAAGGCACGATAGCTATACACTCTTATGGCGATAATTTCCTTCGCACATATCCAAGAAAAACGATTGAATCACAAGGTACGAAGGACAAGGGCTGCTCCCCGACCAGCCATACTGAGGCCTATAGCTCCCTCTACTGCCATCCGAGCCCCTGCACTAAAAAAATTGGCGAGGGATGAGCTTCGTGAACGATCGGCCAAAGGATTATGTTGGCACTGTGATGAACCATGGAGCCGAGAATATCACTGCAAAAAGGGTCGGCTCCTTATGATTAAATTAGTGGAGGATGAGGATAATGAACCATCTAAAAAAGCCCATGAACCTAAAGAAAAAGTTATGGAGGAAGAGTCATAATCGGCTGACTATGGTGCATGCATTGGCCGGCTACTCCAACCTGCAGATGATGAAAGTTAGAAGACTTCTAAAATAGCAACCCATCACCATTCTTATCGACATGAGCAGCACCAATAACTTCCTCAATAGTAAGGTTGCTGCATGTTTGGTGCTTCAAATTAAAGGTTGCAACAAGTTCGATGTAAAGGCCACCGACGACCGAATCTTCAATTATGACCAATAGTGCCTGCGGGTGAAACTACTCCTCAAAGACTAAGAAGTGGTAGCTGATTTCTTCCTCCTACCCATTGATGATTATAAAGCCGTACTCAGGATTGAATGGCTCACAACACTAGGTGATATCTCCTGAAATTTTTTAAATTAATCATGAAATTTTATTGCAAAGGGAGATAGGTCACGTTACGAGGCAAGCGCGGGAGCCAAATTTCCACCGTTTCGTCGCAACGAATGGAGAAAGTTTTGCACAAAGCACATGGTGGATTCTTAATGCATATCTAACAGCATCTATGAGGGAGAATATATAAAACTCAGATCCTAAGCTTGCCCTTTGCCTGGATGAATTCGTGAATATTTTCTCGGAGCCGCGCGGGCTGCCCCCTAAACGGCCGCATAGCCACCGCATTCCTATTTGCCAGGCAAACCTCTAGCAAATTTATGATCGTACCACTATCCTTACTTATAGAAGGATGAGATCGAGAACATTGTTAACGAGATGCTTGACACTAGGGTGATTCGACCGAGTTGCAGCCCTTACTCCTCACTGGTGTTGCTGGTGCATAAGAAAGAAGGAACGTGGTGGATTTGCATTGACTACCGGGCTCTAAACGCCATCACCGTCAAGGACAAATATCCTATCCCAATCATAGATGAACTCTTGGATGAATTAAAAGGAGCCCTAGTCTTCACTAAATTGGATCTCCGATCTGGATACCATCAGATTCGGGTATGCACTGAAGATATTTTGAAAACTACATTTGGCATGCATAACAGCCATTGTGAGTTTATAGTAATACCTTTCGGACTTACGAATGCTCATTCTACCTTTCAAAGCTTGATGAATGATAACTTACAGAGGTTTCTACATAAATTTGTATTGGTATTCTTTGATGATATTCTCATTTATAGCCTTATGCTCGATATATATTTTCAGCATTTATGAACCGTTCTAACGATTCTTCGGGAGAATACTCTTTATGTTAAACAATCAAAGTGTAGCTTCTTACAACATAAAATAGAGTATCTTGAGCACATTATATGAGAGGATAGAGTGGCGGTAGACCCGACAAAAATCGAGGCAATGCAAGGATGGCCGAGACCTACAAACATAAAATCACTATACGGTTTCCTGAGACTCACGGGCTGCTACCAAAATTTTGTGAAAGATTATAGCAAGATCACTGCCCCACTCATGTCCTTACTGAAGAAAAATCCCTTCTTGTGGTAAGATAAAGCCTCTGCAGCCTCCAAACAACTCAAGGTAGCCATGACAACAATATCGGTCCTAGCGACCCGATTTCAGTCGCACTTTTGTCATTGAGGCTGATGCGTCAGGAGTTGGAATTGGGGTTATTCTTATGCAAGATGGTCGACTCCTAATTTACATTGAGGCTTCCCCCACACTACACACAAGGTTTTTACATGGATATTAATTACTACCAAATTTAAAATATGGCTGGAGATAGGTCTATGGCATGAAAGATGAATAAAACTAGAAAAATTACAATCCATGCTCATACTAGATTGGGCTGTTATCATCCTGAACCATACTAGAGGGCAGTTACCATTTCAAAAGAAAGATTGGCTATCACTAAAGATTAACTATATGACAACACATGCAAAGAAGAAATGGTCTCCCGACAAACTTCAGAATGGATAAAAAATTGAAGATCAAGTTTTTCTACACCTTCAGCCCGATTAGCAAGAAACTCGAGCCTTAATGAAGTGGTCTCCTTGTTTCTTTAGGCCTTGTAAAATTGAGGATCACATTGGGGCCCTAACCTAGAGATCAAATTCGCATACCAGGTCAAGATTATAATTGATCCACCAGATATCCCACCTCAAATGAAAATTTAAAGAAGACGACTCTGCCCAAATCTTTCAAATTAACACCTCAGCTGATGAGGAGGCCAAAATTCAGTTAATGATAGCATGAGAGTCACATGAGGAGTTGAAGATCTAGTTTCCAGAGTCTATGGACCCTCAGCCTTGAGGACAAGACTGATATGAAGAGGACAGACTTGATAGGACTCCAATAGGGTTGAGTCCTAATTATCTTAGTACTAGTCAATAAAAACCCTGTTAGATTATAATAAAGCCACTCCTATCTTATAAAGGAGTATGGCTAGGGTTTAGATTAGCCCTTAGGGCTTAGTAGCCACCGCCCTCCTTACTGGGTTGGTCGGCTAGGGTTTCCCCTTGCCTAGGTCGGTTATAGAGCCAACTTAGTTGCCCCCTATTCCTATTAAGGCAGGTCGGCTATAGGAGGGGTAAAGGGATAATTCTACTTAGGCAAGTACCCCCTTAGGCTAGGGTTTTAATCCCTATTTAAAAATATAGTCGCCCCCCCTCTTGAATCAAGCAATCTATAATTTTATTTTAGCCTTGTGCCGGGTCTAGGAGGGAGGAGCCCCTATAGTATTCCAAGGGTTGATCCTCCTAAAGGGTCAAAATCTATAGAGCTTATTCTGGGGTTATATCATGCACCTTGCTCAATTACCACAGCTCACCACAGCGAACCCAAGTGAAGCACTCAGCCTATAATTGGCTACCTCCAAGCACATGGGGTTAGCTCAGTATGAGAAGAGTCAGGCATACAAAGGCCTATCTATTACTCCAACCACATCCTCAATGGGCCCAAGGAAAGATATCCTCCTATCCAGAAGCTGGCCTTGGCCTTGGTGCACGCATCAAGGAAACTGCGCCCCTACTTTGAAGTTTATACCATAAGAGTGGTAACTGACCAACCCCTTGATCAAATTCTCTCTAACTTTGATGTCTCAGGTAGGATGATTTGATTGTCAGCCGAACTTGGAGAATTCGATATCTAGTATATCCCAAGAACAACCGTTAAAGCATAGGCCCTGGCTGACTTTATCTCGGAATTAGCCCCTTCCTTAATCCATGACCACGAGGCGACAAGGCAAGAATAAACCCTTTTTGTGGATGGCTCGGCTAATGCTAAGAGGGGCAGAGCAGGCCTAGTCCTGAAGGGGCCGGAGGACCAATTGTAAGAACATGTTCTCCGCTTCGGGTTTGAAGCTACCAAAAATGAGGTGAAATACGAGGCCTTATCGTTCGAGATGCACCTAGCCTCAGAGCTCACTGTAAAAGAATTTAAGGTCTTCAATGATTCTTAGCTGGCGATCGGTCACTTTAATGGAGACTACGAGGCCCGCGATCCAATCATGATAAAGTATTTAGCTGAGGTGAGGTGACTGATCGATAACTTCCAGCGCTTTTCCCTAGTCAGGGTACCTAGGGAGGAGAATGTCTGAGCGGACACATTGGCCAAGAAAAGATCAACACGAGGAGGTAGGGGCTACCCCTCAGATGTAGAAGAGATCATTGCCCGTTCAATCATGAGCCTGGACGTCACCATCACTGAGGCTTCATCAAATTAGATGGAGGACATCCTTTAATACAAGAAAGATGGGAGCTCCCCGACGACACAACAATCTCTCTACGAATAAAACATATATATGCCCGTTATTGCGAGGTCAGTGGTTGACTATAGTGTAGATCGTTCAACCTGCCCCTCCTTTGGTATCTCACTCCGGTAGAAACCGAAGCTATCCTGGCCGAAATCCATAAAGGCATCTATGGAGAACACATGGTGATCGAATCTTAGCATTCAAGGTCATCAGGCAAGGCTATTATTGGCCGACCATGCTTCGGGATGCCATAGCCTACGTACTATTAAATCTCAAATTTTGATGATGAAATCAATTGATAGGTTATTGATCTAACATGTGTGTTAGAAATGATTGATACAGGATTAACTATGACAGAGAGAGAATTGAAATCAGATGTGGGTCAGAGTCAAGTCCGGGCCATCGGGCTGGGGTTCGGATGATGTAGTAGGCACTCGCTGAGAGACTCACCAGAAGCTTGTCGAATGTATTAAAAGCTTGTCGGGAGTTCACCGAAGGGATCAGAGGCTTACTGGGAGTTCGTCGGAAGCTTGCCAAAAGTATCAAAAGCTTGCTAAGAGTTTGTCAGGAGCTTGCCGAAGGTAATTGGGAGCTTCCCAGGATGGCATCAGGAGTTCATTGTAATAAGACCAAGAGACTTATTAGAAGATCATTAGGGGTTGCTGAAAAGCTTACTAAGAGTTAGGAGGGTCTTTCTGAACTTGATGGTCACATGATTGTAATTGATTAAGTTATAATTAGCACCATTTTGGGTTTAAGTCCAACTTAAGTTAGATTTGGAATGAATCCAAATTAACTCAAGTGAGGTAAATTGGGTCCACTCATGGTTGGATTTGAGCTCAGGTTAAGCTAATTTCATTGACCTGCGAAGGGGTCAACATGAGATATGCGTCGAGTATGCAAAAGTATGAAGAAAGTGGCTTTTATGAGATTCTCGATGATAGTACCACCAGTGAGCAGTGGTGGTACCACCCAAGCGATAGTAGTACCGTCGTAGCCCTATTTTTGGGCGACTGATGGTGGTAGTACCACCCGTACATTGAATTTATAGAAATATTTAAATTTTGGCTCTATTTCTGAAGCCAATTAGGGTCTATAAACACCTTAAGATTTCTTATATTAGTATAAGATATTGGGCTAGAAATTCTGTGAAAGAAAGTGTATTAAATTTGTAAGAAAAAGAAAAGGGGCAAGGGAGTGAGAAAAAGAGTTGTATTCTTGTAACGTCTCCCTAGTGAGTTTATAAGGTTCCTCTCCTAAGTCAGTGAAAAGGAGAGTGAGAAGTGTAAGAGTTTGATCTTCACCCAAAAAAGGTTAATAGTGGATGCCGGTGACCTTGGAGAAGAGGATTCGGGAGTGGATGTAGGCCAGGTTGAGGCCGAACCATTATAATTATGAGTGTTCTTCAATTGCTTTACTTATTATATTTGATTATTCTTAATTGCTCTCTATTTAGATACGAGCTTCAATCTCACTACTTCTTTTAAATCGGCTTTAAATCGGTTTTGTCGAAATATAAAGAGAAGCTTCCGTTGTTCAATCTTTACTTACGAAAGCAAGGTTTTTAAGCGAGTACGATTAATTTTGCATTGATTTACACCCCCCACCCCCCTTTTTAGTATCAATTGATCCTAACAATTGGTATCAGAGCAATGTTTTACTCATTGGATTAACACCCACTCGAGTAAATGTCTTTGTTTGGCATGACTGAGGGACATTTTATTTCAGGTCCTCCCATGTTCAATGGGACAGATTACACTTATTCAAAAACTAGAATGCATATTTTCTTAATTTCAATGGATTTTGATTTATGACATATTATTGAAAACAGTTTTAAAAAACCTTCTAACCCTATGAACGAATGGAATGAATTTGAAAAGAGCTTTTTCGTTGAATACGAAGGCCATGAATGTCTTATTTTGTGTAATTGAGAATAATAAATTTGATCGGATTTTCTCTTGTGATTTGACTTTTAAAATTTAGCATACATTAGAATTGACAAATAGAAGCACACTTAATCTAAATGAAATCATTAAATGAAATATCTTACAAAAATGAACAAGAAGAATACCTTCCTAAGAAAAAGAAGAATTTGACATTGAGAACCCAAGAACACATTCCAAAGAATAGGAAGGAATTTAAACTAAAGAGAATATATGATTCCTCAAGTGAAATCTCGAGTGATGAGAACTTTGAACCTTTGATAAATGAACCGGATAAATCAATGAACATGAATAATAAAAATTATCTTAAGATGAATGAAACCTCTTGCTATGAATACAAGAAGCCGAGGCGCTACAAAGATGAATAGCACAATTAAGAAGTGAAGAATCTAATACTTATAGCCATTGACAATGAGGTAAGTGAGTCTTTAAATATTTCTTTTATCAAATTATTAAATATATTTTATAAATTATTTAATAAATTTAGAAAAATTAGTAAATCTTATAAGTTGCTTAAGAATGAACATGATTTGTTAGTTAGTAGATTTGATCAAATGCATGATACATTATCATCATATAATCTTTGCTCTAAATATGAAATGCTAGATGATGTTAAAGAGGAAAATATCATGCTTAAACAAATATTAGAAAATTTTGAAATAGTAAATAAATCCCTTAATATGATCCTTGCTAATAAGGGTCATGTTAATAGAAGAAAATGTATATGCTTTGTTGGTAATACTCATACTATAAATTTGTCTCATAACAAGGCTAGGAGCACTAAATAATATTTTGAAGTTAGATGCTCAAGACATATAACTTGAGATCTGACAATCTTTCAAGCTCACTAGCCTAAGTAATAATAAAAAATTATTGAAATAAAATCATTGATAATGAATATTTGGATAACTCATTGTTATAATTAATCTTGAGTGCTCTAACTTTGGCATGCTAGTACAAAAATGAATTAGAGACTTTATCTAAATTCATATTTATGAAAAAAAGATTTTAATGATGATTATGATTGAACGATAGGTTCAAAATAATTAGCTTTAATATTTATTGATTTAAATATAAATGCCATTATTGAATAACTTAAATATTATGATTTTTTTTTGCTAAGCCAAATATCATTGTTGAATGATTGATATAAATGTAACATGATTTAAATGTTATGATAGTTGTATGGGTTATATGATTAAGTGATTATTGTTGAATGATAGAATTCGAGCATAGAATAATATAGAAAAGAGGGAGAAAAACCATACCTTATTTTTAAAAAAATTAAAAATATTTTGAAATGAAAATAAAATAAGCATGGTAACTCATTTCACTAAGTGTAAAGAATTAGACTCACTTAAGAAAGAAAAATTATTGGAATTAAAATAAATTGAAGCTCTTGTTTGAAAATGCTTTATTGTAATGATTTTGATGATATCTTTTGGAAATAATTCTTAGATTTTCAGTTTTGAAATGGTTGAAAATATTTTACTTGGTTGAAAATATTTATTATAATATTGATGTTTTCTTTTAAATGAAACTCAGTTTTTGATGACAATACATAAAGACATTCTTGAAACAAATTATATAAAACAATTAAAAATGAGATTATTTATTCTTAAAAATATTTTTATCCTATCAATCTTTCAACAAGAGATAAAGTGACATCATTATTGTTGAATTTCTTAAACTATAAAAGTAAATTTGATGATTTAAATTTAAAAAGTTATCTTGACATCTTGATAATTGCAACTTGAGATCTTCATATAAATCAAGATTGTTTACCATGATTCTTATATTTTAGAAAATTATCAAAATGAACGATGATCTTATTATTTTATTTATTCTCCTATGTTTCCTTTGTAACTTACTAAAGAAAAATTTTCATCATAATCATGATTTTGACTTCTCAATATTTATAACTTGATATTTCTATATAAATCAAGATCCTTCTTATTTGATTTCTAAAGATTCAATTTTATCATCTAAGAGGAAATTTATTAAATTAAATTATGTCCTTTGGTATTTATTAATTTATTTTGATTTTAATATCTTTCTTGATATGATTTATTTTATAACTCATGAATGGTATAACTTATCAATAAAATTAATATTTCTTAAATTTGTGATAATTTGAAAG
Organism: Ensete glaucum; assembly: GCA_021527575.1. Lineage (NCBI taxonomy): Eukaryota > Viridiplantae > Streptophyta > Magnoliopsida > Zingiberales > Musaceae > Ensete > Ensete glaucum. Next base: position 14,240,812 of record CM038553.1, read on the forward strand.
TTAAATGAGATTTGTATTATCATGAATATTTCCTTGATTTCATGACTTGGCTTATCCTTTATGGGAACTACATTTAATCTCTATGATTTCCTATTTTTAAAGAAGATTTATGATCTTAACAATTATAATTAAGATTTTTTATTAAAATTATTCTTTGATTTTATTAAAAAATTTATCTAAATGAACTGGAGTCTTAAGATTTATCTTGGATGAACAAGAGTATTTGATCCCTTGAGATTCATTTTCATTATTTAAAAAAGAAAAGGAGGGATAAATTTATTAAATCATGTCTTTTGGATTTGAATTTTCATAGATACCCTTATACTTTTGGGTGTAATTAGAACATTGAATGCAAAAGAAAATTTAAACCATCATATTTCCTTTTGACAATAACAAAAGGGGAGATAAAATTATCAATATGATTAGAAGAAAATTGATATAATGAATCATGTAGTATTGAATGAGGAACAATTTGCTAAGACAAAAATTTAGAATTTTAAAACACATGTGAAATGCTTAATTAATTAAGCTTGATTTACCATCATATATTTTTTGGATTTCTCGGCCTTTATAAATTACACTTCTTATCAAAATTTGTATGCAAAATGTATGATTTGCTTGATTTGTTACCTTGAAACTTACATGAGATGAATTTAAATGCATGAGTAATTCTTATTTCTTTTTCGATTTCTTAGATTTTTAAGCTCACCTTTCAAAATGATTTTCCTTGATATTTGACATTACAAAAATGAGATTCAAAGTTCTTTTTGTGATAACATTTTTATTCCTTCTCAAAGATCATTATAAATCATGATGAATATCTACAAAAGAAAAATATATGATAAAAACTTCTATGATGCTTGATATGAGCTTTTGATATTAATTTTTTTATGAATGTACTATTTTTTTAAAATTTTGGATCTTTGACACCCCCTCTCCTTCATTTCCCTTTCTTCCTTACTCACAAGAAAGGGAAAAAAAATTTCATGAGAAAATTAGGTTTTTATCCTATTTTACTAAGGGGAAGTAATGAAGCAATTAAACATTTAATCATATTTATTATGTACAAATATTGAAAAATTTTGACACATGATGAGTCTATGTATCTTGAAATTACTTGCTCATTATTTCACCTCTTTTTGTTGATAATAAAGGAGGAGAAATAGTATCTTGATGATACAAATATGAAAAATGATGCATATATGACAAAGGGGAAGAAAATTTTTCATGAGAAAATTATTGCTCATACCCTATTTTACTAAGGCAGATAAATGACACGTGTCTTGAAATCATTTGATCTAATATTTTAATTTTTTATTGATGACAAAGGGGGAGAAATGACATATTGATGACACATATACAAAAAAAAAAAGATATTTCTCCTATTTTTGTTGATAAACAAAGGGAGAGAAATAATTGATGACTTAAGGAATAGAATTTTAACTTAATGTATGATTGATGCATAATTTTGAAATTAAATGTTATACACTTGGAAATTTGATGATTCGTTATTGGTTGAAAAGAATGTTATATCATGTATCATTGATGATTTGATTTTGAAATTCATGGTATATTATTTGAAAAATGAATGTTATGATACTTGAATTGAAAGGTATGTGATTCTCTTGAATTTAAGTTTTTCTAATTTGAATCATGGTATGGATGTAGGAGGAGTAAGGTATAACTCCCGTCATCAATTGATTATCATCATAAAAAAGGGGGAGATTGTTGAATCTAAGATTTGATGATGAAATCAATTGATGAGTTATTAATATAACATGTGTGTTAGAGATGATTGATATAGGATTAACTACGACAAAAAGAGAATTACAATCAGATGTGGGCCAGAGTCAAGTCTGGGGTATCTATCCAGGGTTTGGATGATGTGGTGGGAACTTACCGGGAGACTCATCGGAAGCATTTCGAAGGTATTGGAAGCTTGTCGGGAGTTCGCTGGGAGCTTGTTGAAGGGATCAGAGGCTTGCCGAAAGCTTGCTAAAGGTATTAGAAGCTTATTGGGAGTTCGCCGGGAGCTTCTCGAAGGTAATCGGGAGCTTGCCAGGATGGCGTCAGGAGTTCATCGAAAGATATCCAAGAGACTTATCGAAAAATCATCGAAAGTTGTCGAAAAGCTTGTCGGGAGTCAGGAGAGCCTTGCTGGACTTGATAGTCATATGATTGTAATTGATTAAGTTGTAATTAGCATCAATTTGGGTTTGAGTCCAACTTGAGTTAGATTTGGGAGGAATCCAAATTAACTCAAGTGAGGCAAACCGGGTCTACTTAGGGTTGGATTTGAGCTCAGGTTAAGCTCGTTTCGTTGATCTGGAAAGGGGTCAACATAAGGTACAAGTCGGGTATACAAAAGTAAGCAAAAAGTGGCATTTATATGATTTCCGATGGTAGTACCACTAGTGGGCGATAGTGGTACTGCCCATGGTACTACCATCGTAGCACTTGTTTTCGGGCGACTTATGACAGTAGTACTGTTAGTGCCGATGGTAGTACTGTTCGTATGCTGAATTTATGAAAATATTTAAATTTTGGCTTTATTTCTGAAGCCAATTGGGGTCTATAATACCCTAAGATTTCTTTCATTAGTACAAGATATTGGGCTAGAAATTCTATGACAAAAAGTGTGCTAAATTATTATGATCAATTGACACTAAGAGAGAGGAGGGTGGGGGTGGGGGTGGGGGTTGGGTTTGGGGGTGAGGGGGGTGAATTAGTGCAAGCGTAAATTTTCTTTCTAAATGAAATCTTTCTGATTAAACCAAGATAGGAAAATCGAAGCTTTTCGTTCTTAGTGATATGATTAAGTGAACAAATAAAAGTTGCTAAGTTAATAATCAAACCAGAAAGATAAGCAACATTTGAAGGAAGGAACTTATCATGAAAAACTTTGCTTTCTAAGAGTTGAGATAAATCAAAAGCTTCAATACAAGAAATATGTAAGCAATGAAAGCAAAGAGCCACTCATAATTTTTATAGTGATTCGGTGCCAAAGGTCTACGTCCACTCCCAAGTCCTCCTTGTTGAGGCACACCAGTATCTACTACCAATCTTCTTTGGGTGAATATCAAACCCTTACACTTATAAGAGATACTTAAGAAAATTTTTATCTCTAAGCTCTCTCCCTTCCCTTTTCTTTTTCTTATAAATCAAACATAATTTCTTTCTCACAGAATTTAATTACCCAAAAAGAGTTATTATGAATACAAGAATACTTGGGATATTTATAGACCTTAAGTGGCTTCAGAAATTGGAGCAAAAAATCAAACATACCCAAAAAAATTGGGTACGGGCAGTTTTCCCATCGACCTAGGTGGCTCAGCCGTGCGAACACTAGGGTACGGGTGGTTTACCCGCCCTAGGCGGGTCAACCGCCCAAAGTACCCAAATTCCTGGGTACGAGCAGTTCAACCGCCCAGCCTGGGCGGGTCAACCGCCGTCAATCGCCTGAAAACTTGGGCGGTGGCGGTACACCCACCGCTCACTAGTAGTTTACCCATCGAAATTTTCACAAAAGTGGTTCACTCCACCTTTTGATTCCGACTTGAACCTGATGTTGACCAACCTTTTAGTTAACTAATTGAGCTCAACTTGAGCTCAATCAAATCCTAATAGTGGACCCGATTGCCTTATTGAGTTGATTTGGATTCCTTTTAAATCTAACTCAATTTGGACCCAAACCCTAACTATGATTCAATAATTATAACACTTAATGACCAATCAAGATAATTAAAACCTAACTCTTGCCAATCCGGCTGTCTCCGACATTCTTGCGATGAGTCTTCTGGTCTTTTTCTGACGATCTCCCAACGTGTTCCTAGTGAGCTTCCTGATCTCTTTGACGAATCTCCTAGCAAGCTTCAGCGAGATCCCACTGCATTATTTAAAGCTGGCCCGATGCCCAAGCTTGATCTTGGCTCATCATTTGGTTGCAACTTTATTGCTCCTATCATAGTTAAACCTGTAAATCTTCCTCTAACATACATGTTAGATAGACACTCATCAATTGATTACATCATCAAAATCCAAGATTCAACAATCTCCCCCTTTTTTATGATGACAATCAATTGATGACGGAAGTTAATCCTAACTCCCCCTAAATTCATGCCATGATAAAGAAGACTCAAATTCAAAAGAATCACGTAGTCTTGAATCAAAGCAATAAGTATTTCAAGCAAATCATTTTTCAAGTATACTCATATATCAATAAGAATTTGATTTTAAACTTTTCAATTCTTCAACTAATCAATAATTTTCAAAGATTGTCATGAAATTGAAACATTTGAAAATTTTCTCTTAAGTCATCAAACATTAAAAATTTACAAGTCATTAAGCATAGAAAATTTTAAAGTTATCAAGCATACCTTTATATCAAGCATAGAAAATTTTCAAGTCATCAAGCATACATTTATATCAAGCACAGAAAATTTTCAAGTCATCTAGCATATCTTTCTCCCCCTTTGTCATCAACAAAAAGGTGAAAAGTGGGAATAATCTTTTTAAAGCAAATGAGTTTTTACTCTCCCCTTTTACAATATAAGTTATAATAAATTTTATCTCTTTAAAACCAAGAAGGAAAGAAATAAAAGAAGAGTTGAAAAACATTGTCAAATTTCGCTCTCAATGTAAATAAGATATTCATCTCATGGAATTTTAGAAGATTCAAAAATCTGAGAGAGAAAAAAAAAAGGAGCTACTCATGCACTTTAAAAATATCTCATATAATTTTTTACAAGTAAACATCATTTAAATTAATCACAAAAATAAATAACTCAATTTCATATATTTTCAAGATTTAACATTCCAAGTTATCTTCTAAGAAAATCAAATCATTCTTCATTTAAGGGTTTTGTAAAAATATTCGTTAATTGATGTTAGAGTCAATAAATTCCAACAAGATATCTTGACAAATTACATGGTCCCTTATAAAATGATGTCTAATATCAATGTATTTGGTTATTGAATGTTGAATAAGATTTTTGGTTAGACATATAGCACTTATATTATCACACTTTATAGGAATATTTTTTAATTTTAATCCATAGTCTTCTAGTGTGTTTTTCATCCAAACGACTTGGGCACAACATGCACTAGCTACAGTATATTCTACTTTCATAGTAGATAAAGCTACTGAATTTTATTTCTTGGAAGCCTAAGAAATAAGTGCATGCCCCAAAAATTGACATGTTCTAGTAGTACTTTTTCTATCTATTCTACACCTATCAAAATCAGCATCAAGATAAGCAATCAAGTCAAAGTTCTTTGATTTTGGATACCATAATCCTAGTTTAGCTGTTCCTTTTAAGTATCTAAAGATTCGTTTAACTGCTTTCAAATGAGTGAGAGTTTTGAGTTAGATTGATACCTTGCACACAATCCAACACTAAACATGATATCTGATCTACTTACAGTTAAGTATAATAAACTTTCTATCATCCCTCTATAAGTTTTTTTATCAAAGTTTTCTCCTTCATTATCTAAGTCCAACTTTATAGAAGTGCTCATGGGTGTGTTTAATGCATTAGCATTTTTCATCCAAAATCATTTTATCAAGTTTAAGGTGTATTTAGTTTGATAAATAAAAATACCATCATCTAGTTATTTTATTTGTAATCCTAAGAAGAATGTTAACTCACCTATTAGACTCATTTCAAACTCTTGATTCATTTCTTTAGCAAATGACTCATATAAAGATTCATTTGTAGATCCAAAGATGATTCATCAACATAAATTTGAATAACAAGTACATCATTTTCAAAATGCTTAAAAAATAATATGGTATCAACCTTGTCTTTAGAAAAATTATTTGAAATAAGAAAAGAACTAAGTCTTTCATACCAAGCCCGAGGGGCTTGTTTCAATCTATAAAGAGCTTTTATAAGTTTAAAAACATGATTATGAAGAAGATTATTTTCAAAACCAGGAGGTTGTTCAATATATACTTCTTTGGAAATAAAACCATTTAGAAAAATACTTTTGACATCCATTTGAAATAACTTAAAATTTTTAAAAGAAGCAAAGGCAAAGAGTATCCTTATGGCTTCAAGTCTAATCACGGGAGCAAAGGTTTCATCATAATCGATTTCTTCTTCTTGGTTGAAACCTTTGTCTACTAATCTAGCCTTGTTTCTAACCACGATATTATTTTTATTTTGCTTGTTTCTAAATATCCATTTAGTACCAATCACTAAATAGTCATTCAGTCTATGAACAAGCTCCCATACCTCATTTCTCTCAAATTGATTAAGCCCTTCATACATTGCATTAATCCAAGAATCATCTCTTAGGACCTTATCAGTGTATTTTGGCTCGATTTGAGAAAAAAATATGACATTCACACAAAAATCTCTAAAGGAAGATCGAGTTTGAATTCCTTTTGATGTTTCTCCTATTATAAGCTCCTTAGGATGATCATTCATATACTTCCATTCCTTGGGTAACGTATTGGAAGTAGATACATCCAAGTTACTTTTAGGATTATTATCATTTAAATTCACAATATCGAGATCAATATCATCATCAAAATTAATCTTTTTAAGTTCAGAAGCCTCATTAAAAATAACATGAATGGATTATTCTATTACTAATGTTCTTTTATTAAAGACATGATAAGTTTTTGAAATAGAAGAGTAACCAAGAAAAATGCTTGCATCAAATTTACCTAAAAGCATCCTTTTCATTCAAAATAAAACATTTACATCTAAATATTTTAAAATAAAAAATATTAAACTTTTTACCATTCCATAATTCATAAGGAGTTTTAGTGATTAATGATCTTACAAGAACCCTATTTAAAACATAGCATGTCATATTAACGGCTTCGGCTCAAAAATATTTCGGTAGTCTATGTTCATTCAATATTGTTCTAGCCATTTATTATAAGCTCCTATTTTTTCTTTCTACTACTCCATTTTGTTGTGGATTTCGTGGAGTAGAGAAATTATGGATATACTCATTTAAATCACAAAAATTTTAAAATTTATTATTTTGAAATTCTCCACCATAATCACTCTGTATTGAAGAGATCATGCATCCTTTTTCATTTTGAATAATTTTACAAAACTTTATAAAATATTTAAATGTATCACTTTTATGTACTAAGAAATAGGTCCAAGTATATATACTAAAGTTATCCACTAAAACAAATGCATATTTACTGCCACCTAGACTTGTAATGTCAATTGGTCCAAATAGATTCATATGGATCAATTGAAGCGGTCTAGAGGTGCTAATTTGATTTTTTAACTTAAAACTACTCTTAATTTATTTTCATAATTAACAAGTGTCATATACTTTGTCTTTGATAAGCTTAAGATTAGGTAAGCCTCTTACTAGTTCTTTAGTAGAAATTTGATTTAAAAATTTCATGCTAGCATGACCTAGTCTCTTATGTCAAATCCAAGCATCATCATTCAAAGCTAAAAAACAAGTTTCATTATAAAATTTCTCAATATCTATTATGTATACATTATTGTTTCTTAAAGCAATCAAGGGTTTATTTTTGTGTGTCAACTCAATTATACAAGCATTAGGTTGAAATTTAACCACATATCCTTTATCACATAATTGGCTAATGCTAAGCAAGTTATGTTTCAAGCCATCAACTAACAACACATCTTCAATCAAAAGGTTTGATGTGTTACCTATTGTTCCTTTTCCAATGATTTTACCCTTATTGTTGTCTTCGAAGGTGATAACTCCATCACTTAAGCTAGAGAGCTCGGAAAAGTGAGATGGATCTCTGGTCATATACCTTGAGCATCCATTATTAAAAATACCATTTGGTATTTTTAGCTTTAGTTTGGAGACAAACTTACAAGAAAGATATTTTCAGTTTAGGTACCCATTTTATATTGAGTCATTCAAAAATATTTTTATCTTTCTTTTCTAATATATTTTTATTGTATAGAGTTTTATTTGGAAACCATACAAGATGATATAGACTATATTTTCTAAAAAGTCATTTGTTTGCCTTATGTCCTAATTTGCTACAAAAGTTACACTTGATTCTTGGTGGCACATTTAATGTAGGTCCTCTTACAAAGGTGGTTGGCTTTTGTTAAATATTTCCAACAAAGCCTATGCCATGTCTATTATTCATATGATCCTTATTAGCAAGGATCATATTTAGGGATTTATTCCTTATCTCAAATTTCTCTAGCGTTGTTTTAAGCATGCAATTCTCTTTATTAACATTATCTAGCATATCACATTTAGAATATGGTTTATGTGATGCTAAGTTCATCAAGTCTTTTAAATAACATCATAATCAACTTTAAGCAGTTTAAAAGACTTGTTAAGTTTTCTAAACTCATTGAATAAATCGTGAAACATACTTGATAATTCTGAAAATGAAATATCTAAAGACTCACTAATCTCATCTTTAAATGCCATTAAGGCATAGTTAGCCACATCTTCTTTGGATTGGTCTATATCCTCCGAGAAACTTGAATCATCCCAAGTGGCTAAGAGTGATTTCTTTTTTAGCACTGGTTTCTTCTTTAGTTGGGGACATTCACTTTTGAAATGTTCCGATTTTTGCATTCATAGTAAATGATGTTGTCTTTCTTTGGTTCTTTTTTTATTTTTATAGTTCTTGTTCCTTTGTATAATTTTTTTTAAAATTTTCTTGATAAAAGTGCAATGTCATGGTCCTAATCACTCGAGGAGTCATTTGTTATTCAAAATGCTACATCCTTCCTATTCTTTGGAAGGGGCTCATCAAGCTCATCATGAGCTTTACAGTTTAGTTCATAAGTTATAAGAGAGTCCGTCAGTTCCTTAAGAGAAAGATTATTTAAATCTTTGGCCTCTTGAATAACGGCTACTATAGGATCCCAATTTTTAGGCAAAGATCGTAAGTTCAAAATTTAAAAAGCATTTTCCAAGTGCTTTAAGTCCATTGACGACATCCGTGAAACTGGTGTACATGTCTCCAATAGACTCACTTGATTTCATTCGAAACAACTCGTAATTATGAACTAGAATATTTATTTTTGATTCTTTTACTCTACTAGTCCCCTCATGTGTGATTTCTAGTGTCTCAAATATTGAAAGCCGATTCGCAAATGGAAACATGATTAAACTCATTCTTATCAAGTGCATAAAACAAGGCATTCATAGCCTTTGTATTTAAAGAAAAATTCTTACTTTCCAAATCATTTAACTCATTCATTGGTTTGGAAGATTTTTCAAATCCATTCTGAATTATATTCCATAAATTAAAGTCCAATGAGATGAGAAAAATACGCATATGTGTTTTCCAATATGTGTAATCCATCTCATTAAACATGAGAGGACATGAGATGAAATGTCTCTCATTCATACCAAAACAAGTCATTTACTCAAGTGGGTGTTAATCTAAATAGTAAGTACCTTACTTTGATACTAATTGTTATAATCAATTAGCACTAAAGGGGGGGGTGCACTGGGGTGGAGGGGTGAATTAGTGTAAGCGTAAATTTTCTTTCTAAATAAAATCTTTCTGATTAAACCAAGATAGGGAAACCAAAGCTTTTCATTTTAAATGAAATGATTGAGTGAGAAAAGAAAAGTTACTAAGTTAATAATCAAACCAAAAAGATAAGCAATGTTTAAAGTAAAGAACTTTTCATGAAAAACTTTACTTTCTAAGAGATGAGATAAATCGGAAGCTTTAATCAAGAAATATGTAAGCAATAAAAGTAAAGAGCTCACAATTTTTATAGTGGTTCGGTGTCAAAGGCCTACGTCCACTCCTGAGTTCTCCTTCTTGAGGCACACCGGTGTCCACTACTAATCTTCTTTGGGTAAAGATCAAACCCTTACACTTGCTTACAAGGGAGACTTGAAAAAATTTCTAACTCTAAGCTCTCTCCCTTCCCTTTTCTTTTTCTTACAAATCATACATAATTTATTTCTCACAGAATTTAATTGTCCAAAAAGAGTTATTGTGAATGCAAGAATACTTACATATTTATAGACCCCAAGTGGCTTCAGAAATTAGAGCAAAAAATCAAACATATCTGAAAAAATCGGGTATGGGTGGTTTACCCACCGGCCTTGGGTAGGTCAACCGCACAAAGTACCTAAATTCCTGGGTATGGGCGGTTCAACCCGTATAAAGTACCTGGGCGGGTTAGCCACTGCCAGCCGCCTGAAAACTTGGACGGCAATGGTACACCCATCGCTCACCAGCAGTTTACCCGTCAAAATTTTTGAAAAAGTGGTTCCCTCTACTTTTCAAATTTCGGCTTGAACCTGATGTTGACCAACACTTTGGTCAACCAATTGAGCTTAACTTGAGCTCAATCAAACCCCAATAGTGGACTCGATTGCCTTATTGAGTTAATTTGGATTCCTTCCAAATCTAACTCAATTTGGACTCAAACCCTAACTATGACTCAATAATTATAACACTTAATGACCAATCAAGATAAATAAAACCTAAGTCCCGCCAATCCGACATTCTTGTGACGAGTCTTCCGGTCTTCTTCTAGTGATCTTCCGATGTGTTCCCAGCGAGCTTCCTGATCCCTTCGGCGTATCTCCTAGTGAACTTCGGCGAGATCTTATTGCATCATTCGAACCCAGCCCGATGCCCAAGCTTGATCTTGGCCCATTATCTGGTTATAACTTTATTGCTCCTGTCATAGTTAGACCTACAAATCTTCCTCTAACACACATGTTAATTAAACACTCATCAATGAATCTCATCATCAAAATCTGAGATTCAACATAAATTTGTAAGAAAAAGAAAAAGGGCAAGGGAGTAAGAAAAAGAGTTGTATTCTTCTAAAGTCTCCTTTGTGAGTTTGTAAGGTTCCTCTCCTAAGCCCATGAAAAGGAGAGTAGGAAGTGTAAGGGTTTGATCTTTACCCAAAAAAGATTGATAGTGGACATCGGTGGAGCCCAGAGAAGAGGATTCGGGGAGTGGACGTAGGTCGGGTTGAGGTCGAACCACTATAATTATGGGTGTTCTTCAATTATTTTACTTATTATATTTGATTGTTTTTAATTACTCTCCATTTAGATACGAGCTTCGATCTCTCTACTTCTTTTAAATCGATTTTAAATTAGTTTTGTTGAAATATAAAAGAAGCTTCTGTTGTTCACTCTTTACTTTACTAAGGCAAGGTTTTTAAATGAGCATAATTAATCTTGTAGTTCCTCTGATGCCCATTGATTGCCCATGGTCCTTCGCACAATAGGGAATGGATCTCCTGGGCCCGTTCCCCTTGGCTGAGGGACAACAAAGATTTATCATAGTTGTGGTCAACTATTTCACGAAATAGGTCTAAGCCAAACAGTTAGCATCCATAACGGAGAAGCAAGTCAAAAAATTTGTGTGGAAAAATATCATCACTCGGTTCGACATCCCGACAATCATCATCACTGACAACGGGACTCAGTTTAACAACACAAGGTTCAAGGAGTTCTGCGTGACATATAGAATTACGTAAGATTTAGCTCGGTAGCACACTTACAGACCAACGGCCTAGCTGAAGTAACCAACCAAGCAATACTTGAAGGTCTCAAGAAGAGGGTCGGTGAAGCACGAGGGTCATGGATCGACGAGCTCCCGAGCATCTTGTGGGCATCATGGACCACCCCGAAGACTGCCATGAGTGAATCACCCTATAGTTTATCATTTAGAACTGAGGCCATGCTCCCACTTAAAGTGATCATCCTGACTTTTTGGGTAGAGAACTTTAAAGAAAACACATCAAAGGAAGGTCTCTAAGCAAGCCTCGACTTGATAGAGGAGCAAAGGGCTATGACGCACTTGCAAGCCCTAACATACAAGAATGCAATCATGAGACTTTACAATCGAAGGGTTCAGTCCCCACCCATCAAGATGGGAGACATGGTGCTGCAAAAAAGCTAAAGTCAATGATCAAACCCGTTCTCGAGGAAAACTAGCTCCAACCTAGGAAGGACCTAATCAGGTCACTAATGTGGTCTGAGATAGAACCTACCAATTGACCACCCAAGAAGGAGCCTCGTTGCCTAGGACATGGCACGTATCCAACTTGAAGAAATTTTACACCTAGGTTATGACTCTAGTGAACCTTTTTGAGGATCCACAGAAAGGACACAAGCAACAGGTCGGGATGCAACGAAGAACTTAGCCAGATACATCGATAAACCAAAGGGAAATCTCATTCAATTGAAGGAGCGAAAAATACATTGTTTATATAGTTAGGATTCCACAGCTCAATATATGTCCCAACCGCGAATCCAAACACGACGTGTCCTAACAAATGACTTGTCAAAAATAAGGGGCAAAGTTCACCTCGACACACAACTTAACATGTATCAATTGTTGGACAGGAAGAAAATCCAATAGAGCATAGAGCATAGAGTACACTCTGACGAATAACTTATCTACTCTAAGGTAGATATATCGTTCGCTCGATCAAAGTAAGATAACCCAGCATCAGAAAGCGAGATAAGGTCACAAGTGCATTTTTGGTGATGAGATAGAAATATTAAAGAAAGGGTTTTCATTAATAGAAGGGCAAATACATTCTCGGTTGGGGGCAATCCCAACCTGCCAAGTTACAAAAATGCATGTAGAAGGAGCAGTGCCGAATGAACTCAACTGAAGAAGCTCATGACATTCGAGGATCACTGTCATCGAAGGGGACCTCTGCTCCCATCGGCACATTGTCATCTTCCGGGAGGGTAACATAGGAGTCCTCCTACATGTGAAAGATTGGTTTTAAACTGTATATGATGAGATTAAATTACGTAAAATCATTCTTATTGGTTTTATACAGCGAACATAGTGAGGAGGGGCGGCCACCCACGGCCAGGCCACTTGCAAGGGTGGCTAGCCATGGCTAGGCCCCTTGCAGGGGCAGCTACCCAAGGCTAGGCCCCTACAGCGGTGATCGATCGTGGCTAGGTGCCCTATAGGGGCAGCGCCCACGGAGGTGCCCCCTTTGGGGACAACACCAGCCCGCAAGGGAGGCGACTACGGGCACAACACCCGCAGGAGCTGCCGCTTGAGGGGTAGCGGCACCTATCCACCCATAGGCACGCCTCTCAAGGAGGGCATGGGCAAGGCGTGGGATGAGGCGAAGGAGGGCTAGGGTATCCTTTTGAGAAAAGGATGATTATGCCCCTCAGAATTTGAGAAACTCTAAGTCTATCCCATTTTATAGAATTTCTTAAATGCCCTTGATAACAGTTTTAGAAATTTTGAGGACTGTCCTCTCATCCATATTTCTGAAAATGCCCTTGATAATTCTAAAAATTTCGAGCATATCCTAATTTCTAAAAAATAATTAATTAAATAATTTAATTAGTTATTATATATCTAGTAATCCTACATATTATGTGATGTAATTTGATGTATGATGTGGATGGATGATCATGAGCCATGTGTTGTGACGTATGTAATTGTGATTATTATTATTATTAGGGCCTGCGAGCCTCCATTTTTCTCGTTTATTATCGGGCCTACATGCTTGTGATTATTTGGAATTACATGTAGAGGAGCAGTGGGAGAGTGGAGGTGACAGCAGGACCCACAATGTCGTAGCGGGAGATCACGACACATGGTGATGCGACGGCCCGACGAAACCAATCATAACGAGATCAATGATCATAGGGCATCGAGATGCGTCGATGCACACATAGATCCTATTATGAGTGATTAGGCCCATTGTGTAACACCCCTCATTTCCGAATTTTCGTATAAATTTCTGGTGATAATGTAAGCATTCATGTTAAATTGACAAAGGAAATAGAGTATGAATCAGAAGTAACTTATTTGTAAGATTTGGGTAATCTGTTCAAAACAAAAAAAAAAAAAGAGAAAGAATCTGAGGACCTATATGTAAACCCTAAGGACCTAATCCTAAATGTACTAAATACAAGGACTAAATTATAAAATGTAAAAAAAATGACAAATTCCACCATTTAAGCCTCTCTGCCTTCGTTCTTAAGGAAGCAGAGAAGGCAGCTGCGTGGGTGATCTGTTCAAAAAAAAAAAGAAAGAAAGAAAGAAAGAAGAAGAAGAAGAAGAAGAAAATTTGGGGCTTTAAGGGTTTTTGCTCAAATCTTTTCACTTAGGGTCAAAATTATCAAAGGTAAGTGTTCTATCCTATATTTTTTGCCTTCTGATACTTTATCTTTGTTGTTTTGCCTTGCTTTCCAAAATTAATTGCTGAATTCAAGACCTGCAAAGCTGAAATCTCTCTTGTTGGTTATAAGATTTGAATCTGGAAAATTATCAAAGTCCTGACCCTTCTGCCTTGTTCCGGCTGTAGATTATTGTACTGATTTTAGATTTAGGTTAAACTTATTTTATATGAATCTAGACTGATAGATCTTTCTTTTGACACTAAAATTGAAAACTTTGAAGTTCAATAGCATGTCCAAACATTTATTTTAATTGATACTATGTAATATGTAAAATAGAGTTTATAGTTTCTAACCATGTGTCACTAAATTATGTATAACTCCCTGTTGGAGTCTCTGATTTAGACAAAACTTAATTCTTTATAAACTAGACTTGAAAATCTTTCTTTTGACATATAGTTTGAAAATTTTTGAATTCAATTGCCTACCCTATTATCTGTTGAATCCGACCCTATAAATTCTGTAAAACAGTGATTGTGTTTTTGCCTTTGGGTTACCAAATCAAAAGTAACTCCGTGTTGGGAACCCTGTTTCATACGAAATTTGTTCCATCAAAATATAGATTGATATATGGTTCGACCATAACTTTCTTATGAGTATTGGAGCATAATTGATATTCTGAATATTTGTTTGTTGTGCCACTGGAAATCTGTCCGAAATCGAGCTTTGGTCGATTTCGCGTATTCTGTTCCATTCCTTTGGATAATTGAATTCGTCTAACCTTCTTATTGGAATTGAGCTAAATATGATTGTTTGGGATCCCTGTACATTCTTGTTTATATTTCATTCCAAATTTGAATATATTTGTGAGAGATTTGTTCTTTGTTTCGTATTATCTCGAAAAGGCACATGCACGTTTTGTTGTTCCGCGTGTGTTTCCGACATATGATACTTATTGTTAAAGCGCCTCTTGTACTGGGTGTATGGGATTGTCGGACCTTTGCGAAATGGTAAAGGGTATGCGCTTATTACCCGCTATGTGGGGTCCCGCTCTGGGATATTCGGACCTTTGCGAAATGGTAAAGGGTATGTGCTTAGAGCTGTGATGCTCTCACGCCTCCGACTTCACCTAGACGTGGGTGGATGGAGCTCCCAGACGTGGGAGACATTTGTCGGTGGTCATTCAGAAATGGATGGATCACATTACGAGATTCCACTACACCTTCTATATGTTTGATATGACATCCGAGTTTTGGTGAGTTGTTTCGCTCATGCTCGGATAAGAATGATATGATTGCGATGTCAAGGACGACGTTTGAGCTTCTGTACGATATTTGTTTTTGATATGCTCTGAAATGCTTCATTCACTGATGATTTTGCTTTGAAATATTCCATATGCCGTTGATATGCTTCGTAACATTTCGTATGCCACTTATAAGCTCCGATATGTTTCCTTTGTTACTGAGATGCTCCAATTACTCTATGCCCCATCTGTCAGGAACCAAATATGTAAGACTGAAAAAACAATTATGTTTCTGCTCCTAACAATATTATGTCTACGAAATCGTATATTCTGCCTTGTACTTTGCAACTGTATCCCCTTTGGAAATTGTATTATTTTGATATGGATATGTTAGTCACTTGCTGAGCTCCTTATGCTCACCCCGTTTGTTGATAAATTTTTCAGGATAGCGTATCGCTTGCTTAATT
Organism: Ensete glaucum; assembly: GCA_021527575.1. Taxonomy (NCBI): domain Eukaryota; kingdom Viridiplantae; phylum Streptophyta; class Magnoliopsida; order Zingiberales; family Musaceae; genus Ensete; species Ensete glaucum. The sequence continues at coordinate 14,256,604 of CM038553.1, forward strand.
GTTAAGATTGGGCTGAGGCGGTAGAAAGTTTAGAAGATTTTGGGCAGATCTTTGTTAGCATATGTGTTTTTGTTGTATAAGCTACTCTGCATCTTATGAAATGTGACGATGAATCTAAACCTGTGGATTTTGTATAAGCTAAAGGATCCCTCATGTATAGGATTTTGGAATGTTAAGTTAAATTCATGTAATGATATGAATTTATGGTAATCGTTGATTTGGTGACTGCATAGACTTCCCCATTTATGAGTTTATATGTGGTTATTATTTTGAAGAGTTGAGTTCAGATTATATGAATTATCGAGTGATGCGTGGTATGTTTATGAACTGCACAGGGTGATGAATTTGTAAACTATAGAGGTAAAAATATGATCTGAATGTTTTCTTAGTGACCTCAAAATACGTGTTTGGATCCTGGATTAGTTGTAAGGAAAATTTTAAATATTATCGATATTTTGGAGGGGCGTGACAGAGGTGGTATCAGAGCATGATTTGAGAATCACTAAGAATATTCTCTTTTTGAGGTTTATTGACTATCATTTAGAGATTAATCAAAGAAAATATTTTTTTTGATGTTTTAGGAAGCGAGGATGACGAGATCATCTGGTTCTCCTGTTGCATCTACTACTGATCAATTGAGTGGTATCATGCGGACTTTGGAGACTATGGCACAAGTGATGCAACAACAACAACAACCTGTCCATCAAGGAAGTAATGATGGAACAGAGACATCAAACCAGACGGGGTTGGGAATTGGACTTTAAGAAGCTTAGTCCTCCCGGTTTAATGGTGAGTCCGATCCAATGGTGGCAGAACGAAGGATGATGCAGATAGAGAAAATATTTGATCCTTTAAATTACCCTGATGATCGAAAGGTTTTTCTTGCCACCTTTATGCTGGAAGGAGAAGCTAAACACTGGTGGAGAATGATTAAGAGGATGTCTGAAATCAAACATGAGCCAATGACATGGAAGTTATTCCAAGAAAAGTTTAACGATAAATATTTTCCAGATTGTATGAGAGAGCAAAAAGAATTGGAGTTCTTGAATCTTATCCAGGGAAGTATGACGGTTACACAGTATGAATCTAAATTCACTGAGCTCTCCAGGTTTGCTACACATATGACTGATGATGAATCTAGAAAAGCAAGAAGGTTTGAAAGGGGATTACGGCCAGCAATAAGAAGCCGAATGCCAGCTTTAAAATTACGAACATATGCTGATACGGTAGAAAGAGCTTTGAAAATTGAAAGAGACATGGAGGAAATTCAAAAAATCATTGGCAAGAACAAAAGGGACAAATTTACTGGCAAAAGCAGGAGAGAAAATGAAGCTAGTAACAAGAGGTTTAAGACATCTGGATTTGAGAAAAGGAAACCATTGGGAGGACTCGATTATGTGCAAAATGTGGATTAAATCATGAAACAAGTCGGTGTTTTCGTGATGGAGCATGTTTTGGTTGTGGAAAGCTAGATCATCAATTAAGAGATTGCCCACTGAAAAGGAAGAAAGAGCCACTGCCTCCTAGACCCTCAGCCCATGCTAGAGTGTACGCTATCACTGAACAAGATTCTAAGGCTTCCAAATCAGTGGTGGAAGGTATTCTTTATGTTTCTAAAAGAAATGCAAAAGTTTTGTTTGATCCCGGCTCCAACTTATCATTTGTTTCACAATACTTTGCTTGTCACTTGGATATTCTACCTAAACCCCTGGATTATATGTTATATGTAACAACTTTGGAGATTCATTGGCAACAAACTTGGTCTACCCATCTTGTTTGATCTCTATTGGAGACCGCGAACTCCTTGCTGATTTGATTCTCCTAGAGATCCAGGGCTTTGATATTATACTTGGCATGGATTGGTTATCTTCTCATCATGCTAGTATTGATTGTTACAAAAAAAAATAATTACTTTGCATACCGGATCAACCTATATTTTCTTTGAGGGCATTAGGCATGATTTGCCTCCTTGCTTGATATCAGCACTTCAAGTTTATCGTCTTATGCAGAAAGATTATTTTTGTTATATGGTGTGTGTAAATGAGCATTCAGATCGGAAACCCACCTAGATGAAATTGTAGTGGTCAAAGAATTTCCGATGTATTCCCGGATGACTTGGGTTTACCTCTAGATAGAGAGGGTGAATTTGCTATTGATCTAGTCCCCAAGACAACCCCAATATCTAAGCCTCCCTACGAATGGCACCACTCGAGCTAGAGGAGTTAAAGAAGCAAATACAAGAATTATTAGATAAGGGTTCCATACGACCCGGTATCCCCATGGGGTGCTCGTACTATTAGTGAAGAAGAAGGATGGAACATTGAGGCTTTGTATTGATTATAGGCAGTTGAATCGGTGAGCATCAAAATAAGTATCCCATACCTAGAATTGATGATTTGTTTGATCAATTGCAGGTGCACAAATATTCTCTAAGATTGACACGAGGTCGTTACTATCGATTGAAGATCAAGGAGGAGGATATTTCAAAAATTTCGAACTCGATATGGTCATTATGAATTCTTGGTGATGCCTTTTGGTTTGACAAATGCCCTGCTTTTATGGAACTAATGAATAGGATATTTCAACCACTCTTGGATATCTGTAATTGTATTTATTGATGACATATTGGTGTATTCAAAGAGTAATCAGAGCATGAGGAACACTTGAGAGATGTGTTGTCCATACTAAGAGAAAAGAAGTTGTATCAAGTTCAGCAAATGTGAATTTTGGTTGAATGAAGTTGCTTTCTTAGGCCATGTGATTTGGAAGGATATATCTATTGATCCAAGGAAAATAAAAGCTGTAGTTGAATGGGAAGTACCAACAAATGTAACAGAAGTTAGAAGCTTCTTGGGCATGGCAGGTTATTACAGGAGATTTGTGAAGGGATTCTCTCGAATTGCATAACCTCTCACCAAACTCACTAAAAAGAACATGAAATTTGTATGGGGTGATGGTTGTGGGCAAAGTTTTCAAGAGTTAAAAAGAAGGTTGACTAGTGCCCCTATTCTCACTATTCCAAGTGGTAGTGAGGGATTTGTAGTTTATACTGATGCTTCAAGAAAAGGCCTAGGATGTGTTTTGATGCAGGAAGGGAGAGTAATTGCTTATGCTTCTAGGCAACTTAAAGGTTATGAATTGAATTATCCGACTCATGATTTGGAGTTAGCAGCAATTATTTTTGCTCTAAAAATTTGGAGACATTATTTGTATGGTCGACAGTTTGAAATCTTCACTAATCACAAGAGTTTAAAATATATTTTCACTCAGAAAGAGTTAAACATGAGGCAACGAAGATGGATAGAACTTCTGAAGGATTATGATTGTGCCATCCGTTATCACCCGGGCAAAGCCAATGTTGTAGCTGATGCACTTAGTAGGAAATCTACAAGTTTTATGGCTAGTCTGGTCATGAAGCAATGGAAGTTATTAGAAGAAAATTTTGATTTGAAAGCTTTGAGGAAAGAGCAAGACTCGATGATATTGATGGCCTCCATTCAAGTGCAATTTGATCTTATTCAACAAATTAAGGAAGCACAATTACGAGATCCACATTTAATCTACTTGAGGAATGAAGTAGAAAAGGAATTGAAGCCACAATTTCAAGTTTCAAAGGATGGCCTATTGAGATTTGGGGAGAGAGTCTGTGTACCAAATGAACCAGATATCAAGAATCAAATCCTAAAGGAAAGTCATACTTCAAAGTACACCATACATCCGGGGAGCACTAAGATGTATAGAGATCTTCAAAGTCATTATTGGTGGGAAGGCATGAAGAAGGAAATTGCAATGTATGTTTCAAAATGTTTGACTTGTCAGCAAATCAAAGTAGAACACCAAAGACCTGGAGGGTTGTTGCAACCTTTAGATATCCCTGAATGGAAATGGGAATGTATCACTATGGATTTTGTTTCAGGATTACCCCGAACCTCTAGGAAGCATGATGCTATTTGGGTTATCATTGATAGGTTAACAAAATCTGCACACTTCCTACCGATTGATATGACTTATTCGCTTGATAAACTTGCAGATTTATATGTCAATGAAATAGTAAGACTTCATGGTATTCCAATGGAGATCATCTCTGATAAAGACTCCAGATTTCTCTCTAGATTCTGGAGAAGATTGCAGGAGTCGATGGGCACTAAAGTTAAGTTTAGTATCGATATCATCCTCGATCGATGGTCGAAAGAACAATTCAAACACTTGAGGATTTGCTTAGAGCCTATGTTATGGATTGGAATGGTGAATGGGATAAGGATATTTCACTTGTTGAGTTCACGTATAATAATAGTTATCATTCAAGTATTCAGATGGCTCCTTATGAAGCTTTATATGGGCGAAAGTGCATAACACCTATATGTTGGGAGGAAGTTGGTGACAGAAAGCTATTAGCACCGGACAAGGTACAAGAAACTACCGAGAAAATTCAAGTTATAAGGAAAAGGTTAAAGATCGCTCGAGTCGTCAAAAGAGTTATGCCGACAATAGAAGACGAGATATTGAGTTTGAAATCGGAGATTTTGTATTCTTAAAAGTCTCCCCTTCCAAAGGCATTATAAGGTTTGGGAAGAAAGGAAAATTAAGCCCAAGATTTATTGGACCTTTTGAGGTTCTTGAGAGGGTTGGTTCTGTCGCATACAGGATTGCCTTGCCACCAGCATTGTGCCATGTCCATGATATATTTCATGTCTCGATGATTAGAAAGTATATATATGACCCTTCTCACATCATTAAGTATGAGCTGGTGGAGATCGATAAAGATTTATCTTATGTGGAAGAGCCTATTCAGATTGTTGATAAGAAAGAAAAAGTTCTAAGGAATCGGGTCATCCCACTGGTTCAAGTAAATTGGAGACATCATTCTAGAGAGGAGACAACTTGGGAGCTAGAGGAGGAAATGAAAAAGGTGTATCCCAGTCTTTTCATCGATAGAGGTACGATAAATTTAGAGGACTAAATTTTTCTTTTAAGGGGGGGAGAGTGTAACACCCCTCATTTCCGAATTTTCGTATAAATTTCTGGTGATAATGTAAGCATTCATGTTAAATTGACAAAGGAAATAGAGTATGAATCAGAAGTAACTTATTTGTAAGATTTGGGTAATCTGTTCAAAACAAAAAAAAAAAAAAGAGAAAGAATCTGAGGACCTATATGTAAACCCTAAGGACCTAATCCTAAATGTACTAAATACAAGGACTAAATTGTAAAATATAAAAAAATGACAAATTCCACCATTTGAGCCTCTCTGCCTTCGTTCTTAAGGAAGCAGAGAAGGCAGCTGCGTGGGTGATCTGTTCAAACAAAAAAAGAAAGAAAGAAAGAAAGAAGAAGAAGAAGAAGAAGAAAATTTGGGGCTTTAAGGGTTCTTGCTCAAATCTTTTCACTTAGGGTCAAAATTATCAAAGGCAAGTGTTCTATCCTATATTTTTTTGCCTTCTGATACTTTATCTTTGTTGTTTTACCTTGCTTTCCAAAATTAATTGCTGAATTCAAGACCTGCAAAGCTGAAATCTCTCTTGTTGGTTATAAGATTTGAATCTGGAAAATTATCAAAGTCCTGACCCTTCTGCCTTGTTCTGGCTGTAGATTATTGTACTAATTTTGGATTTAGGTTAAACTTATTTTATATGAATCTAGACTGATAGATCTTTCTTTTGACACTAAAATTGAAAACTTTGAAGTTCAATAGCATGTCCAAACATTTATTTTAATTGATACTATGTAATATGTAAAACAGAGTTTACAGTTTCTAACCGTGTGTCACTAAATTATGTATAACTCCCTGTTGGAGTCTCTGATTTAGACAAAACGTAATTCTTTATAAACTAGACTTGAAAATCTTTCTTTTGACATATAGTTTAAAAATTTTTGAATTCAATTGCCTACCCTATTATCTGTTGAATCCGACCCTATAAATTCTGTAAAACAGTGATTGTGTTTTTGCCTTTGGGTTACCAAATCAAAAGTAACTCCGTGTTGGGAACCCTGTTTCATACGAAATTTATTCCATCAAAATATAGATTGATATATGGTTCGACCATAACTTTCTTATGAGTATTGGAGCATAATTGATATTCTGAATATTTGTTTGTTGTGCCACTGGAAATCTGTCCGAAATCGAGCTTTGGTCGATTTCGCGTATTCTATTCCATTCCTTTGGATAATTTAATTCGTCTAACCTTCTTATTGGAATTGAGCTAAATATGATTGCTTGGAATCCCTGTACATTCTTGTTTGTATTTCATTCCAAATCTGAATATATTTGTGAGAGATTTGTTCTTTGTTTCGTATTATCTCGAAAAGGCACATGCACGTTTTGTTGTTCCGCGTGTGTTTCCGACATATGATACTTATTGTTAAAACTGCCCTCTTGTACTCTGGTGTGTGGGATTGTCTGGACCTTTGCCAGAAATGGTAAAGGGTATGCGCTTATTACCCGCTATGTGGGGTCCCGCTCTGTGGGATATTCGGACCTTTGCGAAATGGTAAAGGGTATGTGCTTAGAGCTGCGATGCTCGGCCCCTTGACTTCACCTAGGTGGATGGAGCTCCCACGTGGGAGACATTTGTCGGTGGTCATTCAGAAATGGATGGATCACATTCAGAGATTCCACTACACCTTCTATATGTTTGATATGACATCCGAGTTTTGGTGAGTTGTTTCGCTCATGCTCGGATAAGAATGATATGATTGCGACGTCAAGGACGACGTTTGAGCTTCTGTACGATATTTGTTTTTGATATGCTCTGAAATGCTTCATTCACTGATGATTTTGCTTCGAAATATTTCATATGCCGTTGATATGCTTCGTAACATTTCGTATGCCACTGATAAGCTCCGATATGTTTCCTTTGTTACTGAGATGCTCCAATTACTCTATGCCCCATCTGTCAGGAACCAAATATGTAAGATTGAAAAGACAATTATGTTTCTGCTCCCAACGATATTATGTCTACGAAATCGTATATTCTGCCTTGTAATTTGAAACTGTATCCCTTTGGAAATTGTATTATTTTGATATGGATATGTTAGTCACTTGCTGAGCTCCTTATGCTTACCCCGTTTGTTGATAAATTTTTCAGGATAGCGTATCGCTTGCTTAATTGTTAAGATTGGGCTGAGGCGGTGGAAAGTTTAGAAGATTTTGGGCAGATCTTTGTTAGCATATGTGTTTTTGTTGTATAAGCTACTCTGCATCTTATGAAATGTGACGATGAATCTAAACCTGTGGATTTTGTGTAAGATAAAGGATCCCTCATGTATAGGATTTTGGAATGTTAAGTTAAATTCATGTAATGATATGAATTTATGGTAATCGTTGATTTGGTGACTGAATAGACTTCCCCACTTATGAGGTTATGTGCGGTTATTATTTTGAAGAGTTGAGTTCAGATTATATGAATTATCGAGTGATGCGTGGTATGTTTATGAACTGCACAGGATGATGAATTTGTAGACTATAGAGGTTAAAATTTGATCTGAATGTTTTCTTAGTGACCTCAAAATATGTGTTTGGATCCTGGATTAGTTGTAAGGAAAATTTTAAATATTGTCGATATTTTGGAGGGGCGTGACACATTGGCTCAGGCTTAATCATATTATGTGATGGCTCATGATCATTCGGTGTAGCTTGCATATGTGATGTGTTATACACCTACTAGATATATGTATATATATATATATATATATATATATATATATATATATATATATATATATATACATGCGATGTAGATATATATTAAATATATATGTGTGTGACACGATATATTAGGAGATCGATACGAAACAAAAACCCCTCCTACGATAATATTAAGTCGGTAAGTATGAGGCAATAAGATTGGCCCACATAGCCTTCCAACCGTTATAGGAAGAAATTGAATCACGACATAAGTTAAGTTAGTTGAGTCCCTCAGGGCTCACCTATCTACATGATCGAGTTCTTGCCTATGACATAGAGATGTCACCGGTGACCTGAGGACATGGTATGCTTGGTCGAGTCCCTCGTAGGCATATTATCAAATCAAACTCATCTTGTAACGATGGTGATGACTTAACTAAATATCATGGTTGGTCAAGTCCCTCGAGACCATGATGATTCAGAGACCGAGCATGACGAGAATCACAAGAAGTTATGATTGGCAAGAGTTGCCTACCTTTTGGGCTTAGTGTAATTGGTCGAGTCCCTCGAGGTTGCACTAAGACGCCAATTGGATCCCGATCCCCACTATGAGTCTTCCGGAGACTTCTATCTCACGTGTTGAGGGTGTTACTGATTCGCTAGGAAAATAGTGTGAGTATATTAAGATAAAAGTCTATATCTTAATTAATATTTTTTATAAAATTTACATATTATTTATTTATGTTATATCTTGTTTGTCAAAAATATGTCGCTTACAAACCTCCTGCGTGTCATTCTTGATGTTAACCACCTCACTGGTCTAAGGATTAACTCTGTAATTTGAGAATTATTCTCACGACGAAGAAATCACGTACGTCCTTGATACAATTATGCCTACATCGGAAGAAGGGGCAAGCGATGATGAGATCACTCACTATATGAAGTATATAGATGATGACACATTGGTAAAATATTATATGCCGGCCTCTATGACTCATGAGTTACAAAGGCAACATGAGAGCTTGGATGCAGATTCTATCCTTCTTCAGCTCTGCTAACTATTTGAGAAACAGGGAAGAACTTAAAGATATGAGATATCTAAGAGACTCTTCTAAGCTAAAATGATAGAAGGGACATCGGTTGAGAACCATGTACTTAAGATGATAGAGTGGATTGAGAAACTCACATGTCTAGGAAAAGTCCTAGAGGATAACCTATACGTTGATCTTATACTTCAGTCCTTATCAGATTCATTTTCTAACTTCATCATAAATTTTAACATAAGCAAGCTTAAGGTGACTCTCCCTTAGCTCCTCAATATATTGAGGGAAGTTGAGAATGCTATCAAGAAGGAGAAGCCAGTTCTCTATATTGGTGAGACTAATAAGAAAAGGAAGGCCAACAAGAATCTTAAGAAGGGTAAGGGCAAAGGAAGATTGAGTCAGGCAAAGGTTGCTAAAAAAGACCCAGCAATGGACAAAGGACAGTGCTTCCACTACAGCCAAGATAGGCATTGGAAGAGGAATTGTAAGGACTACCTTGCAGAGAAAACAAAACAGAAGCTTAGAGAAGCTTCAGGTATATTCATGATCAGTCTTCACTTATCAGATTTTCATGATAACACATGGGTATTAGATACCGAGAGTGCTTATTATATTTACAATTCGTTGTAGGTTATAGCAAGATCTAGGAGATTGACTAAAGGCGAGATGGACCTCAAGATGGATAATAGAGCAAGAGTTGTTGTAGTTGCTGTTGGGGAGATCACCCTACATCTGCTTGGTGGAGCTATTATTGTATTGGATGCATGCTATTTTGTTCCCTCTATTATCAAAAATATTATTTTTATATCTTATTTGATAATTAGTTGATATAAATTAGTTTTTGAGAACAATAGTTGTTCAATAATTATGGATGATGCAATCATCACTAGAGGGACATTGATAAATGGCTTATATGTGTTAGACACTTCTCCACATATCATGAATATAAATACATCTAAGAGGAAAAGAGATGAGGTGAACAATGCATACCTATGACATTGTAGGCTAGGTCATATACATGAGAGAAAAGGATTCAAAAGTTGTTAAAAGATGAATACTTAGATCCATTTGACTATGAGTCATATATAACTTGCGAACCTTGCCTTCATGAGAAGATGACCAACTCTCCTTGTAGTAGAATTGGAGAGAGAGCCACTGAGTTATCAGGACTCATGCATAGTGATGTATGTGGTCCCATGTAGACTCAGGCTATAGGTAGTTACTCATACTTCATTATATTTACTGATGATTTCTCTAGGTATAGACACGTATACTTGATGAAGTATAAGCCCAAGACCTTCGAGAAATTTAGGAAATATATGAATGAACTTGAGAATTAGATTGGAAAGAGTATTAAGACTCTTCGATTAGATGAGGATGAGAGTACTTGAGTACGGAGTTCACCCATTTCCTCAAGGACAATGAGATTCTATCCCAATGGGTACCTCCTTGTACACCTCAACTCTATAATGTATCAGAAATAAGGAATCACACACTGTTAGACATGGTGTGGACCATGATGAGTTTCGTTGACCTACCCATCTCATTCTGGGATATGCCATAGAGACCCAAGCTTACCTTCTGAACAGAGTTCTATCAAAATCGATAGTATCTATATCATATGAGATATGGAAAAGAAAGAAGTTTGATCTTAAGATGGTTAAGATTTTGGGCTATCCTACCCACATTAGAAGACACTACCCTAATAAGTTAGAATCAAGGATAGAATGGTGCACATTTGTGGGATACCCTAAGGAAACATATGGGTATTATTTATATCATCTCGAGGATCGAAAAATCTTTATTACCAAGAGAGCTATGTTCCTTGAGAAGGAATATATTCTTGGTAGAAATAGTGGGAGTGAGATAGAGTTAAGCGAGGTTGGAAAACCTAACTTAAGCATCATTCCAAAGCCCGAGTCTATTCAGGTACCTAGTAACAAGTTCCAACTATACACAGGTCCAGCATAGTATCTCACTCTTCTGAAAGATATATGGGATATATCAATAGAGAGGACTCTTAGAATATTGATCCTAAGACCTATGAGGAGGCTATTATGAGTATAGACTTTAAGAAACGGTAAGAAACCATAAATTCTAAGATGTATTCCATGTACTCTAACAAGGTTTGAAACCTTATGGATGCACCTGAGGGTATAGTACCCATCGAGTGCAGGTGGATCCTCAAAAAGAAGATCAGAGTATATAGAAATGTGGAGACCTATAAGGCAAGGCTAGTAGCTAAAGGATATCATCAAAAATAAGGAGTTGACTATGATGAATCCTTTTCACCTGTAGTCATTAAGTCCATTAGAATTGTTTTGGCCATTGCAGCACACTATGACTATGAGATCTGGAAGATGGATGTCAAAACGGTATTCCTCAATCGCAACCTCGAGGAAAAGATGTATATGATATAGTCAGAGGGATTCGAATCCAGAGAGAGTTCAGATAAAGTGTGTAGGTTGCTCAAGTCCATTTATGGACTAAAGCAAGCTTTTCGAAGTCAGAACATAAGATTTGATGAGATGGTCAGATCTTAAAGCTTCATTAAGAATGAAGATGAGCCTTATGCATACAGGAAGATAAGTGGGAGTGCTATCATCTTCTTGATATTGTATATGGTTGACATCCTAATCATTGGGAATGATGTAGGAATGCTCTCCATAGTGAAGACTTGGTTATCCAGAAACTTCTCGGTGAAAGACTTAGGGGAAGCATCCTATATTTTGTGGATCTGGATCTATAGAGATAGATTTAAGGGGATGTTTGGCTTATCCCAATTAAGGTACATTAACTCCATTGTCAAAATATTTAGCATAGAGAATTCTAAGAGATGTCTCATACCAGTGAGACATGTAATATTACTTTCTAGGAGTATGTTCCTAAAGACTCCTAAATAAAGAGCAGACATGAATAGGATACCCTATGCCTTGGCAATATGGTCTACTATATATGCTATGGTATATACCAAGCCCGATATAGTGCATACTCTGTGTCATAAGCAGGTATCAGGCAGATCCAGATTTAAAACACTGGAAGGTAGTAAACTGTATTCTTAAGTACTTGAGAAGGACTAACGATCTTTTACTAGTATATGGAGAATGTAGCCTCTAGGTTGAGGGCTACACAGACTCGAGTTTCCAGTCTAACATTGATGATAGCAAG